>JAVIAB010000117.1:9457527-9923691 GCA_032433765.1 Megaustenia siamemsis
TTAATGGACACCGGATTTTTTACCGGAAAGTAAAGTAAAGTTGCACGGGCATAATACCGACCACATTACCCAAAAAATTGTGCAGAGGGTCTGTAAAATTTATGGTCACTAACACCATATTCCCTATATGCCACTTTGCATGACGGAGGTACTTTACTTTTTTTTTTTTTAATTAACGCAAAAAGACTAAAACTGTGATCATAAACAAGATAATACTCAAGACCTACAAGTGGATATCAAAGTTGAAGGAATCGATCGGAGACAATTCAGAGCTACATCTACCTTGGACATACTACAACCAATGATGGAAAATGTAAAACTGAAATAAACAAAGAGGAATGCCAAAAAGTATTTTCAATGCCATGAAAAATAAACTACGTAGTAGCCTCCGTCAGTCATAGCTGACTGGAATTTTCAGCGATTTTTTCAACCCTAGAAATGTTATTTTTTTTTCTTTCACCATGTATTCTCTTTTTCTAATGAAACTGTTTGCTTCTTGTTTGAGTTGGAGCTTTAGAGTGTTTCCAAAGAATGCGGTCTGCAGCTATATCTCCCCATGCTGCAGGGAATATGTTCAGAGCCTTCTTGTCACTTTTACAAACCTCTACAAATCAAAGTTATGGACGCCCCCCCCCCCCCCCCCCCCCCCGTTCTTTTACCATCTGCTAGTTGTCCATAAAATATATCTTTTGGTAGATGGCCACCTTTTAAAAGGTGTACGTGGCTAAGCCGGCGTAATCTACATTGTTTGAGCAGTGTGTAGATGCTCGAGAGGCATGTGCGAGTCATGACCTCCACGTTTGTCACTTTATCCCTCCAGGAGATACCAAGAATAAGGCGCTGACATCACATATGGAATTAAAAACAGAAATTACATTTTTGGGCATGTTAAAAGATATAGCAGCCTACTAAAGGTAATCTTGAAAGGGGAAAAAAACAAGGTAAAAGAGGAGAAGGCAGATCAAGACTAACATCAAAAGATGGACAAGTCAGCATATGATAAGCTGCACCATCAAAGCAAGAAATAGAGTGGAGTGGGTTCCATAGTAACTAACCTTTGATGCGGAGATGGCACTCTCAATGATGATGATGAATAATTAAAATAAACAAGTCATGAATTAATTATACAGCATTTTTCTATTCCTACCTAACTACTGACAACTTGACAGTGTCAAGGGCTACCCGGTATTTTCATAATTACTTATGACTTATGTTTTAAATATAATATTAATTGTTAAAAAACTATTTTGACATATTGTCATATTTACCATCAAAAATTTGATTTAAAATCACATCACAGACAAATCAAATAATTGAGTAATCAATTATTAATTTTATTTTATTACCAGTGATGTTACTATTGTTACTTACTAATATTAATATTATTACTACAACACCTACCTTACACTACTACTTAGTTTACACACTACAGTTGAGTTACCCTCTTATTTACTTTTTACTACGCTTCAGTCAATCAGTGTAGTGTAACACATTCACTCATTCAGTTTTTTTCAGTATTAATTACAATTTTGTTTTAATAATAAACTATAAACACTCTGCTGACCTTTGTCATTAAATGCTAGTTTTGGGAACAAACTGTTACATAATCTTAAAACGTTTAAACGATAAGTGATAAGTTAAAGTTTAATCTAATTTCTTAACAACTTAACTTAACTATAACCCACCTTCTGAAAGCTCTTGCAGTTTTGTTGACAGACTGAATCGAAAAAGCTTTGGGATTTCTTTGACGAGCAGTCAAGTTTTGTTCATGTTTCTTTTTAGCTTTCTTTTTCTCTGCTTTAGGTCCTGAATGACGAGCTCTGTGACCCTTCTTTGTATCAAACTCCTCCATTTTATATTGCCTTTTTTATTTCACAATTTAGATTAAGCAGTTTTAAAATCCTACACGAGCACAACACGTGAACTTTGTTGACGCCGCCATTGCTACAACACCGGAAGTACAACTTTTAGACTAACTCATCCACATCCATCATCATCAAGTGCCATGCAAGCTGACAAAGATTCATAGATGATCATGTCTAACTACAACTTTTTAATGTCTACTGCCTTTTGTTGACTTCCTACAAATCATTATGATTACGTACGCTCGATGACTAAAGTATTCTAGAGTATTCGTAGACTGTAGAATTCCTCTTCGTCAACCGCCCTTAAAATGACGTTAAGTGGACGTGTCTGTGTTGTGTTGTAATTTGCAGTATAACTGTTATATTTGCGCCTTTCGGCCCAAAACATCCGACTTCAGCACGACATTTTTGAGTACCACCGGGTTGTCTTCCCTCTTCGATCCCTGCTCACTTGGCCAGACTAGACAGGTTAGTCTGTTACTAGAGGCACCGCGGGGAGGTGGAGCAGGGTCTGGATGGTTTGGGTTCACTGATCCTGGCGCAAGTCATCAGCTGTGGGTTGTTGACAACTTCTAGCTCTGGTGCTGGGAGACGCGCCATAAGGTGTCTTGTGTCTTTTCTCTCGGTTTTCATGTCCTCAAATTTTCCAGTAACAAACAACCTCAACGTGAAAGGCGTTCATGATAAACTGTATCTGCATCAAAATTATTTACATTCATATATTTATTTTGCTAAGTATGAAACAAGCTATCTAGTCCTCGTGCATCTCAAACGGAAAATCCCCTAGTGAGTTCCGGGTCAAAATTCCACGAAATGTAAATGGCTTTTAACGTGACCTTGATATACGGTTGGTAGTAAGAGATCATGATAATTCGGTAGTTTGGTAAAAATATTAGCGTTTTGTGCTATGCTGGTATTATGCTATTATGAAGAACATATTAACATCAAAACAAATAACACCAGGGCCAAAACTAAGAATAGCAAAATGTTACATCTTCTCAATATTCCTATATGGTGCAGAAACATGGACATTAGACAAACAAACAGAACAGAGAATTGAAGCCTTTGGGATGTGGATATATAGAAGAATAGGTACAATTGGATGGAAGGAACAGAAAACAAACGAAGAACTAAAAATGAAAAGAGAACTACTAAGCACAATTCAAACAAGACATGCGATTTTTGGCCCATGTTAAAAGACACAACAGCCTACTAAAAGTAATCCTGGAGGGGAAAATACAAGGTAAAAGAGACAGACCAAGACTAACATGGACGAGTAACATCAAAAGATGGACAAATTAGCCTATGACAACCTGCACCATCAAAGCAATAGACAGAGCAGAATGGCGCTCCATGGTAGCCAACCTTCGTTGCGGAGACGGCACTCGATGATGATGATGATGATGATTATGCTGGATGCTGCTTTGCTGAACAGCTTTTCTCATGTCTGAATCTGCCAATTTTGGACAGACAGCTCCATCCGAATAACGAAAAAGATGTATTCGTGGTGCTTGGCCTCGTCTCCTATCTCCTGCGCCGTTTGTCTTCTGAATTTGATATCAGCACTGCCTCGGAAGTTGCTGTGCTGAAATTTTATTTTTGTTCTTCGTGTGCTATACGATCTGTAGAAAGATTGTCCTAGATTGTTTTTGTGTGTGTGTACTGATAGAGAATTCTCTCAAGGATGCCCTGCAAACATCCTTATATTTCAGCACTGGTCTGCCCTTTGGTCACTTTCCATCCTTAAGTTCACCAGGCATTTTTATAATCCTCATCAAGTAGCGGGCCTGCTGGCGTATGTGATCATGTCTCTCCACAACTTTCAATCACGACAGTTATTTATCATTTCTGCTGTTGACCTTCTGCCAAACCATTCTCTTAAGCTGTCTGGTATCTTTTCTCTTTGTTTCCCTCTATCTCTTCTTCCCTTAATTTTCCCAGTTGTCGCAATATATTCCAGCTGTTCCCTTCTCATTACATGGCCAAAATGATGATTGTTTCTTCCTAATATTGGAAATTAGCTCTCTTTTTGCTTTGACCTCTCTCAGAACGTTTTCATTACTCTTCTTAGCTGTCCGTGGTATTCTCACCATCTTCTGTAAAACCACATTTCTACAGACTCCAGGCATTTTAGGAACGTATTATTCAACAATACTTGATTGTCGGGTAATTTTATTATATCGATATTAATCTTCGGCCTAGACGGTTCTCTAGATTTGTATATCCTTTTGGTGGCTGCCTTCGCGACATGTCCACAACATGATATAAAAGGAAACTAAAGATAAGTGTGAGGGTTTCGATAACGTGTAAAACACATGAAAATGTATCACATTTTTGCTGTAAATTGCCTCACAGACTCGCGGGTACAAAATATTCTTTTTATAAAGAGATAGAATGCTTGTTTGTGCTCATGAGACAAATAATAATAGATGGATATTACAATTGAGGGAAATTTCCGAGGGGATAAATCCGCGAATCATTTCAGGGGAATAAATATGGTTATAACACTCGGAAAAAAAATCACAAATAATCAACAACGGGAAAAACAACAATAGATGGTCTGAAAAAGGATAGAACCCGATTTCCTCGGCACAGCGTCTTGCCACGAGAACCAAACGCTAGAGTACACGGCCAACTCAGCTACATAGAACCAAACTCTAGAGTACACGGTGAACTTAGCTACTTAGAACCAAACTCTAGAGTACACGGCCAACTCTGCTACCTAGAACCAAACTCTAGAGTACACGGCCAACTCAGCTACATAGAACCAAACTCTAGAGTACACGGCCAAGTCAGCTAACTAGAACTAAACTCTAGAGTACACGGCCAACTCTGCTACCTAGAACCAAACTCTAGAGTACACTGTCAACTCTGCTACCTAGAACCAAACTCTAGAGTACACTGTCAAATCAGCTACCTAGAACCAAACTCTAGAATACACGGCCAACTCAGCTAACTAAAACCAAACTCTAGAGTACACTGTCAACTCTGCTACCTAGAACCAAACTCTAGAGTACACGGCCAACTCAGCTAACTAAAACCAAACTCTAGAGTACAAGGCCAACTCAGGTAACTAGAACCAAACTCTAGAGTACATTGTCAACTCTGCTACCTAGAACCAAACTCTAGAGTACACAGCCAACTCTGCTACCTAGAACTAAACTCTGGAGTACACGGCCAAGTCAGCTAACTAGAACCAAACTTTAGAGTACACGGCCAACTCTGCTAACTAGAACCAAACTCTAGAGTACACAGCCGACTCTGCTACCTAGAACCAAACTCTAGAGTACACGGTGCACTTAGCTACTTAGAACCAACCTCTAGAGTACACGGCCAAGTCAGCTAACTAGAACTAAACTGTAGAGTACACGGCCAACTCTGCTACCTAGAACCAAACTCTAGAGTACACTGTCAACTCTGCTACATAGAACAAAACTCTAGAGTACACCGCCAAATCTGCTACCTAGAACCAAACTCTAGAGTACACTGTCAACTCTGCTACCTAGAACCAAACTCTAGAGTACATGGTCAACTCTGCTAACTAGAACTAAACTCTAGAGTACACAGTCAAATCATCTACCTAGAACAAAACTCTAGAGTACACTGTCGACTCAGGCTACCTAGAACAAAACTCTAGAGTACACTGTCAAATCAGCTACCCAGAAACTAAACTCTAGCGTACACTGTCAACTCAACTACCTAGAACTAAACGCTAGAGTACATTGTCAACTCAGCTACCTATAACTAAACTCTAGAGTACACTGTCAACTCAACTACCTAGAACCAAACTCTAAAGTACGCGGCCAACTCAGCTAATTAAACCAAACTCTAGAGTACACTGTCAACCCAGCTACCTATAACTAAACTCTAAAGTATACTGTCAACTCAACCACCTCGAACCAAATGCTAAAGTACACTGTCAACTCAGCTATCTAGAACCAAACGCTAGAGTACACTGCCAACTCAGCTACCTAGAACCAAATGCTAGAGTACACGGCCAACTCAGCTACATGAACCAAACTCTAGAGTACACTGTCAACTCAACCACCTCGAACCAAACTCTAGAATACACGGCCAACTCAGCTAACTAGAACCAATCTCTAGAGTACACTGTCAACTCTGCTACCTAGAACTAAACTCTAGAGTACATGGCCAACTCTGCTACCTAGAACCAAACTCTAGAGTACACGACCAACTCTGCTACCTAGAACCAAACTCTAGAGTACACGGCCAAGTCAGCTAACTAGAACCAAACTCCAGAGTACACGGTGAACTTAGCTACTTAGAACCAAACTCTAGAGTACACGGCCAACTCTGCTACCTAGAACCAAACTCTAGAGTACACTGTCAACTCTGCTACATAGAACCAAACTCTAGAGTACACGGCCAACTTTGCTACCTAGAACCAAACTCTAGAGTACACGGTGAACTTAGCTACTTAAAACCAAACTCTAGAGTACACGGCCAACTCTGCTACCTAGAACCAAACTCTAGAGTACACGGTGAACTTAGCTACTTAAAACCAAACTCTAGAGTACACGGCCAACTCTGCTACCTAGAACCAAACTCTAGAGTACACTGTCAACTCAGCTACATAGAACCAAACTCTAGAGTACACGGCCAACTCTGCTACCTAGAACCAAACTCTAGAGTACACAGTGAACTTAGCTACTTAAAACCAAACTCTAGAGTACACGGTCAACTTAGCTACCCAGAACCAAACTTTAGAGTACACTGTCAACTCAATTACCTAGAACCATACGCTAGAGTACACAGTCAACTCAACTAACTAGAACCAAACTCTAGAGTACATGGTCAACTCTGCTAACTAGAACCAAACTCTAGAGTACACGGACAATTCAGCTAACTAGAACCAAACTCTAGAGTACACGGTCCACTCATCTACCTAGAACCAAACTCTAGAGTACACTGTCAAATCAGCTACATAGAAACTAAACTCTAGCGTACAGTGTCAACTCAACTACCTATAACTAAACTCTAGAGTACATTGTCAACTCAGCTACCTAGAACCAAACTCTAGAGTACATGGCCAACTCTGCTACCTAGAACCAAATTCTAGAGTACACGGCCAACTCAGCTACTTAAACCAAACTCTAGAGTACACTGTCAACCCAGCTACCTATAACTAAACTCTAAAGTATTCTGTAAACTCAACTACCTCGAACCAAATGCTAGAGTACACTGCCAACTCAGCTACCTAGAACCAAACTCTAGAGTACACGGCCAACTCAGCTACCTAGAACCAAACTCTTGAGTACACTGTCAACTCAGCTATCTATAACTAAACTCTAAAGTATACTGTCAACTCAGCTACCTAGAACCAAACTCTAGAGTGCAAGGCCAACTCAGCTACCTAGAACCAAACGCTAGAGTACACTGTAGAGTCAGCTACCTAACTACTTTATTTGTGTTCACCCGATAACTAAAGGAATTCACCTCTATGTTATCCGCCCCTAAAATGACGCTAAATGCGTGTGTATGCGCTGTGTTGTGGTTTGCAGTAGAACTGTGTTATTTCCCTTTTGGTCCAACACATTCGACTCCATCAAGTTATCTTTGAGTACCGGGTTGCTTCCCTTCTCGAGATATCTACTCACTTGACCAGACTAGACTGGTTAGTCTGTTACTAGAAGTACAACGAAGATGTTCAGTTGGTTCTGGGTGGTTCTGCATCACCGATCCTGGCGCCAGCCATCAGCTGTGACTTCTTCCTCTTCTACTATACTTCCTCTATTGCCTTTGCCGTCGAGGGGAGATACAATCTGCGGTTCTTGCTCTTCTGTTGGCCTCTTCTGGTGTTATCCCTCCTAGTGATTCTAGTATTCCTTTTATCTATCTCTTTCTCGGTATTCCTCTTAATCTGGCGTTTTCGTAGCGTTTGTTTATGGCGCTTTGAGTCATTGTTAGTTCTTTTTGTCTTGTTATATACCCGAACCAATTTATCTGTTGTTTCTTTATGTATTCAATGTCTGCTTCAATTTCGAGTTTCTTCATCAGGTCAGTGTTTCTGACTCTGTCCCTTAAGCAGCTATGAATCGCTGGTACTTTTAGCTCTGTTGCTGTCAGGCGGCCTTGGTCTTCGAAATAAAATAGAAGAAAAAGAAGATTACAGAAGCGTTTCATTATTTTGAACTCAATTTTATTTCATTATCAAGTCATTTTAAAATATTGAATGTTATTGGTTATCGGAAAAAAGAACATATTTTGTATTTGCTTGATACTCGTCATTTACCTAGTAAAAGTTCCCAAATGTTCTGGTCAATCTATTTTCTTATTAGAATCTTATGTTGTCTTGTTGGTTCATTTTATACATCATAGAAACAGATTTTATTTGCCTGTTTCTGTCTATTGGTAAGTCCATGGCTATACAAAGAGTAGTATCCGTTACATTTCATCTATTTATTTAGCATTGAGCCTGTAGCATTGAACTTAAAAGTCTCAACACTAGACAATTATAATTGTTTCGTTTTAGAGGGCCCTATCTTAGTCTTTTGCTAACTGTGAGAGGAAACCCCATTCTGATACATTTCACTCTTTCCTCTTTTTTTTGTGTGTAAAAAGTAAAGCAAAGTACCCCTGTCACGCCAAATGGCGTATAGGGAAATATGGTGTTAGTGACCCTATATTTTACATACCTTTAGCATATGATTTTTTGGGGTGATGTGGTCGGTACTACGCCCGTGCTGCTTTACTTTCCCCAGAAAAAAAATACGGTACCCATTTAAGGCTGGGTGAACTCGAAAGCCGTCGGTTGGGATCGAACCCTACCCCTAGTCCTTTGTAGTCCAGTTCACTAACCACTGAGCTAACGCGGCTCTCCTTTTTTTGTTTTGTGTGTGTGTGTGTACCCTTTATATTCTCTCTGGCCTATTTTTGTGTGCTTTGTATATGCAAACTGACCTATATGTGGACACTCCTGGGCGCGTGTGTAGGTTTGTATATGGACATATCATCTACACACACCCCCTCTGCATAATTTTAGAACCCCTCTAGTAAGAACCCATTACCTGCGCCCGTGACCTCCCTAATCTCGCCCCTCGGCGAGGCCATTCTGGATCTGTTCAAGTTAAATCTTTTCATTATAATTTCACAATATTATTTTGTTTTGGTCTCTAATTATTAGTTATAACTATGTAGTGTTAATTTTACTTACTAACATATCTATGTATGTGTTTATTGTTCCCGCTGAAGGCATAATGAGCCGCAGCGTCTTTCGATTTTGTGTTGTCGATTGCGTAAAACGGTTACCATACATTTTTTTTTCTCCGGCCCGATATGTCTCTCTTCAGCATAAATAGATTTCTAATTAATTTATCACTTTTGCCTGTGCAGAGGAGAATTTAATTTTGGCTTACATTTTTCAACTTTTTCTTTTTCTGCCGATAATTCCACAACAGCCTACTAAAAGTAATATTAGAAGGGAAAAGGCAGACCAAGACTAACATGGACGAGAAACATCAAAAGATGGACAAGTCAATCTGTGACAACCTGCACCATCAAAGCAAGAAACAGAATGGAATGGCGATCCATAGTAGTCAACCTTCGTTGCGGAGACGGCACCCAATGATGATGATGATGATTGCTAAACGTGCGCAGAGTATACAAGAGACTTTATGTCTTTCGCCCATATCCAGAGGACTAGATATCGGATCTCACTACCCAGAGACCAGGAGCGAATAAACCACCGATTTTAACATAAAAATTCCCACCTCTTATTCGAAACCGGGACCTTGTCACTCAGAGTAGAGTTTGCATGTTGCCAATCCCCTCCTTCTTTATAACCTCTACTTCCGTGTTCGTTGCTTGGGGGCCATCTTGTGTAAACAAACATTGTCGTACATTTTCCCGACATGCTCTAGCTTAGAGCTCTACTGGTTCCGTTAAAATGTCGGGGCATCAGGTTGCTTAATAACAGCTTTCTTCCTTCCTCTACCTTTCAGCTCCCCGTGGAGCACAGGTCTTCAACAAACACTTTCCAAGTCGCTCTGCTTCCAGCCACTCTTCCAAGATCACTCAATGTCTTCCACACCACCCCCCTTCCTGCCCCTGTCTGCTCTCTCCAAGAACCCCCTCCCCCCTGTCTTTTCCACTGGGGACTCCAAAAGAGGGCCCGCTGTGCAACACTCTCGATTGGCTTCCGCAGTTGTGTCCCATCCAGCGCCATCGCCCTCGCCCTCGCTGTATCTTCCCATCCACTGGCAACCGACTAGCACATTTCCATAACTCCATGTCATCGATCCCGTCCCGCCACCTCCATCCCTTCACCCTGCGCAAATATCCATTAACGAAAGTCCGCATCTTCATGACCGTCAGTTCCGCTGCTCTCCATGTTGCACAGACATACAACAGGACTGACCCAACACTGGTGCCGAACATTTTTTATTCTACACTTAACCCAATCTCCTTGGACCCCCACATGTTTCCCAGTGCACCCAAAGCTCCTCCCGCCCTTGACATTCCCATTTTGGCACCATCCTCTGCTTCTCCCTCCCTATCTATACCACTCCGGTGCAGCTTTTCCCAGTCGCTTAACAGCATGTGGGCTGAAATCCCATAACTGACGTCATCATCATCATTGAGTGCCGTCTCCGCATGGAAGGTTGATTACCATGGAGCTGCATTCCGTTTTGTCTCTTGCTTTGAAATTGCAGGTTATAATATTCTGACTTGTCCATTTTTTTATGTTACTCGTCAATGTTGGTCTTGGTCTGCCTCTTTTACCTTGTATTTTCCCTTTCAACGAGACTTGAATCGGCGTCTAAGCACACGAGTTTTCACCCATATGTGCTCGGTCGCCTATCCAGAAGTTTTCGGAGACTTCTGGTTAGTGTCGCTTCAAGCATCGAAACTCACGATGCGAGGCGGCATTCCTCATCTTTCCAACGTGCTATCCTAGTATCCATTTCTGCCAGCGGCTGGGTGGACCGCGGGAGTATTATTTTTTTCCAACCACGAGTTAAACTCACACTGCTTCTAGCGGGAATCTAACATGGGTTGTCCGAACATCGGTAGTCCTGTCGGGTGGGTTTTCCAACTAGGCTACCGAGGCTATTGTGTCTCTTAACCATGCCGCAAAAATATCATAACTGACGGCTTGTGTTAACATCAATGAACCAAAGCTGATCAAGATTATATTCCACTTTCCTGTGGATGTGTTCTGTTAATGTAGAGTATTGCAAGGCGAGTATGGATCGATTAAGGAAGGTTATTTGATAACAAATATGTCTTGCCGAAGTCGGATATGTTGGGCTACACGGCGCAGATAAAACAACTTGCAGTAAACGACAATACAACGCATCAACGGCCATTTAACTTCATTGAAATCGTAGGCGATGATGAGAAATATTCAGACTAACGCAGACAGAAATAAAGTCGGACATTAATTGTTGTAATAAATGAAACAACTTATCAATCATCATCATCATCATCATCATCATCATCATCATCATCATGTACCCTGCCGGTTGACGTAGGCGATCATGTCCCTCCACAATCTTCTATCCACAGTGCATCGTATCAGTTCTGTTGTTGACTGTTCTCCATGCCATGACACCAAGCTATCCAGTATTTTCTCTCTTTGTTGTCCGCGATCTCTCTTTCCTTTTATTTTGCCAGTTGTAACCAAGTATTCCAACTTTCCTCTTCTCATGATGTGCCCGAAAAATGTTGATTGCTTCTTTCTGATGTTTTTTAAGATCTCCCTTTTTGTGTTGGCCTCTTTGAGAACTTCCTCATTGGTCTTTTTATCTGTCCAGGGAACTTTCAACATTCTGCTGAGAAATCCCATCTCAGTGGCCTCTAATCGTCTTTTCATTTGTTTGTCTACTGTCCATGATTCGCTTCCATAGGTCATAATTGGTTCTATATAGCACCAATGAACTCTCTTTCTCATTTTTATTGACATAGATAATGACCAACATTTTATTTCTTATCAATAGAAAGCAGTAAGTAATTTGAACAAGTTTGTTGTTGTTATTATTGAGACATACGGTTGTGATCTTTTATCATGATGTGCCCAGTAGCTGCAATGCATTATACTCTTGTACACTATATCTGTTCCTAACCTGCTTAAAAAACCCTACTATTTTTTTCATTTACTCAGTGGAGCCGCGATAGCTCAGTGGTTAGTGAACTGGACTACAAAGGACAAGGGGTAGTGTTCGATCCAAATCGACGGCTTCCGGGTTCACCCAGCCTTAAATGGGTACCGGATTTTTTCTGGGAAAGTAAAGTAGCACGGGCGTAATGCCGACCACATTACCGCCAAAAATCATGTGCTGAAGGTCTGTAACATATAGGGTCACTAACACCATATTTCCCTATACGCCACTTGGCGTAACAGGGGTACTTTACTTTTTTTACTACTCATTAAAGGCTGGTGAACCGGACCCCCGTCGGACCCAACTTGTTGTCCTTTGTAGTCCAGTTCACTAACCACTAACACATATATATATATATATATATATATGATATATATATGATGATATATATATATATATAAATGCGTGTTTATTTGTTTGTATATCATCCTAAATAGATATTGTCACAGTGCAACATGCTGACAACTATACATACAGCCCCAACCACTCTCCCCTCTTTACATGTTGATAATTTGTGCAATTTGCAATAAACATCCGGCAATGATGTCGCACATACCATGAGTATTTGTGACCTTTAACCTTTGTTGAACACGTGGTGAACCAGTCTTTTGTGGCCTGCGCGAAGTGTGAAGATTACCATCTGCTCTTCTGTACCAAGCTTATGACGTGAGTCATCATCTCCTTTGCTCAGGAATGTTCACTTTAGTCTCATCTTTGTTTTATCTCCTGTAAACAACATTAAAAAAAATAATGCGATATATATTTGGTTTTTTTTTTTACTTTGTGTTCTAAGTAAAATAAATTTGGGCAAAACGCCGGCCTCGAGACAGAGAAGCTTGTGAGTTCAAATCCCGGCAGTACCAGTTAGGATTTTTTAAATTTGTGATTTCTCTCTCAACCACATCTGGTTTCAGCAGCGAGGTCCGGTTTGAAACGTCAGTCATCAACGTCAAACGTCATCGACGGAAAAAAATATGAGTACATCTGAAGACGGAGTTCTCTGCCTGTGCGGCGAGGAACCCGTGTGGACACTGCTGTCAGAAAATTGATTAATACGCAAAATTCAGGACTTCACCAGGGGCAAAGAAAATAAAAAGCTTCCCACAACGCCAGCACACATAACGAATATGGTGTTAATATCCATATATTTCAATGACCAACGGCACATTATATTGGTTATGTGGTCAGTATCACGCCAGGCCGCCATCCTACACAAACAAATCGTTGTCAACTGCTTATAAAGGATAGGTGAACCCCGAATGTGTTTCAATTGGAAAAGGAAGTCATCACATCAGGGAATTGACCCTATTGGCCAATAGCGAGCGCACTAACCACTCAACTACAGCGGCTATTATGAGAATTAATGCAGTTGGTAATAACCAAATACAAATAGGAGAAATACATATGGTTGCAGGATATGTTGCATAATATGATTGCAGGAGCTACTGAGTTAAGTGCTCTGTGCACACCGCGAGCTGTGTGTCTCATATTTTTTGATCATGTTTCGATATTCCAATTGTTTACGATGAATGATGATATCGTATGACAGGGAACCGTTGGCTGTGTTCACTTTCTGCGCGGTTTCGCCTTATGTCTTTTGGCGTGTGCTGAGACTGCTACGATGGGGACTACTGTTACCTTTCTTTATTTGGGAGATGAGATATTCGGATGATTACGCTGACACGGGCGGTTGAGCAATTATGGATTTTAATTCGTTTGCAGTGATACCAGGGCCTTCCATAAACAAATAACCAAATAACTACAGCGGGTTCAACTGAGACAGAAGGTGTTTAATGTGTGTATGTAGAAATGGAATCCAGTGGTCACTGACCAAACAACTTAATGATTTAGACTTTGCTGATGATATAGCTCTCCTATCACACAACCATCAACAGATGCAAGATAAAATTAGCATACTTGATGAGAGATCACAACAGATGGGACTGAAAATAAATAGAGATAAGACCAAAATTATGAGAATTAATACAGTTGGCAATAACCAAATAAAAATAGGAGAAATACCTCCACTAGACGAACAATCTTACATATATCTGAGCAGTAATATAGACAAAGAGGGATGAACATAAAATGTTACCAAAATAAGGGTATCATTAGTAAGAGGAGCATTTGTTGCACTGGGAAACATATGGAAGTCCAAAGAAATTAGGTTAAATCTTCTTCTTCTTCTACCTTTTTTTTTAGCTCCTAGTGGAGCATAGGTCTTCAGCAAATACTTTCCAAGTCGTTCCGTTTGTTGCCATTCTTTTAAGATCATTCCATGTCTTCCGTATCGTCTTCATCTCTGCTTCTATCTGTCTTCTCCAAGAATTCATTGGTTTTCCTCTTTGTCTATTTCCTTGGGGATTCCAAAAAGGGTCTGTTGTGTAAAGTATTACACAACAGACCCTTTTTGGAATCCCCAAGGAAATAGACAAAGAGGAAAACCAATGAATTCTTGGAGAATTCAGATAGAAGCAGAGATGAAGACGATACGGAAGACATGGAATGATCTTAAAAGAATGGCAACAAACGGAACGACTTGGAAAGTATTTGCTGAAGACCTATGCTCCACTAGGAGCTAAAAAAAAGGTAGAAGAAGAAGAAGATTTAACCTAATTTCTTTGGACTTCCATATGTTGGGACTCAGTTGGCTTCCGTAATGTGTGTCCTATCCAGCGCCATCGTCTTCACTGTATCTCATTATCCACTGGTATTTGACTGGTCCATTTCCATAATTCTATGTTAGTGACTTTGTCCAGCCATTTCCATCCCTTTATTCTGCGTAAGCATCCATTAATGAAAGTTTGTACCTTCGTGATTGTCAATTTTTTTATTCTCCATATTTCACAGCCATATAATAGGACCGACTTAACATTTGAGTTGTAAATTTTTATTTTTGTATTTAACCTAATTTCTTTGGATTTCCATATGTTTCCCAGTGCAATGAAAGCTCCTCTTGCTTTTGATATCCTCATTTTGGTATCATTTTCTGTCCCCCCCCCCTCTTTATCTATATTACTGCCCAGATATATGTAAGATTGTACGTCTAGTATAGGTATTTCTCCTAATCTTATTTGGTTATTGCCAACTGCATTAATTCTCATAATGTTGGTCTTATCTCTTATTATCTTCAGTCCAAGCTGTTGTGATCTCTCATCAAGTATGCTCATTTGATCCTGCATCTGTTGATGGCTGTGTGATAGGAGAGCTATGTCATCAGCAAAGTCTAAATCATCAAGTTGTTTGGTCAGTGACCACTGGATTCCATTTCTGTTGTTTTGAGTTATTTTCATAATCCAATCTATGGCCAGTAGAAAGAGAAATGGAGACAGAAGACATCCCTGCCGTACTCCTGTTCTTATTTCAAATGCTTCTGTAAGCTGTCCTCCATACACCACACTGCATTGTGTTCCTTCAAACATTGTTTTTATCAGGTTAATAAACTTTATGGGGATTCCGTAATGACTCAGCAACTTCCAAAGCATTCCTCTGTCTAAACTATCAAATGCCTTTTCGTAATCTATGAATCCAATATAAAGTGGGGATTTTAGTTCTAAACTTTGTTCAACTATTATACGTAGAGTAGTTATTTGATCAGCACATGATCTGTTCTTCCTAAAACCTGCTTGTTCATCTCTCAAATGTTTCTCTATGACCTCTTTTAATCTCTTCAGAATGATTCTTTTTAATATATTCCCTGGCACTGATAGCAGCATAATTCCCATATAATTTGTGCACTCCTGTAAACTTCCTTTCTTTTGTAGTTTGATCATATAACCTTCTTTTCAGTCTTTAGGTATTTCTTCCCTCTCCCAAATTTTTCTTATAGATTATGTAACATCATGGTAGAGGTGTTAATATCTGCTTTGATGGCTTCCGAAGGAATTTCATCTGGTCCTGTGGCTTTACCATTTTTTAATAGCTTGATGGCTTTCAATATTTCTTCTTTGATTGGTTTTCCACAGTTAACGTGTAACTCATCTTCTGCTGGTAGTATATCTGGAGGATTATTTGAGCCGGGTCTGTTCAAAAGTTCTTCAAAGTGCTCTTTCCATCTCTCCATTTGTTCCCTTATATTACTAAGCAGATTTCCTTTCTTATCTTTAATAAAGGCATTGCTCTGTTTGTATTTCCCACTTAATTTCTTTGTGCTGTTGTACAGTTCTTTCATATTCCCTTTATTTATTGCTTCCTCTGCCTCTTTAGCTAGTTCATCTATATATTTCCTCTTATCCCTTTTAATGCATCTTCTCATTTCTTTGTCCACCTCTGTGTAAGCTTCCAGTGTCTTGGCTTTATTACTTCTCATTTTGCTTTTATTTATGTCTGCTTTCTTGTTCTTTCTTTCTTTAATTTTATCCAGTGTCTCTGCTGTCATCCATGCCTTATTCTGGCGTTCTCTTTTCCCTAGTGTTTCTTCGCATGTCTCATTTCATATATCCTTTTCCTGTTTCCAATGATCTTCTATATTTATTGTATTTTCTAGTTGTTGGAGGACTTTGTATTTGTTTGATATTGTGACTGCGAATTTATCTTTAATTCCTTGTTTTTTAAGAAGCCCTACATTGAAATACTTTCTACCCTTATTCGTTGTAGTATATCGAGAAGAATATGGAAATCCAAAGAAATTAGGTTAAATACTGAAATAAAAATATTCAACTCCAATTTTAAGTCAGTCTTATTATATGGCTGTGAAACATGGAGAACAACTAAAATGACAATCATGAAGATACGGACTTTCATTAATGAATACTAACGAAGAATAAAAGGGTGGAAATGGCAGGACAAAATCACTAACATAGAATTATGACAATGTACCAGTCAAATACCAGTGGATAAGGAGATACAGCGAAGCCGATAGAAGAGGAAGAAGAAGAGGAGGAAGAATCACCACATGTCATTTTACTCCAGTACAATTAATAAACACAAGCCAACCATCCCATTTTATTTTTTACAACTTGTAAACAGAATAAATCATCCCATTTTACTTTTTTACAACTTGTAAACAGAAGAAATCATCCACTTTTACTTTTTACAACTTATAAACAAAATAAATCATCCCATTTTACTTTTTTACAACTTGTAAACAGAATAAATCATCCACTTTTACTTTTTTACAACTTGTAAACAGAATAAATCATCCACTTTTACTTTTTACAACTTATAAACAAAATAAATCATCCCATTTTATTTTTTACAACTTGTAAACAGAATAAATCATCCACTTTTACTTTTTTACAACTTGTAAACTGTATAAATCATCCCATTTTACTTTTTTACAACTTGTAAACAGAAGAAATCATCCACTTTTACTTTTTTACAACTTATAAACAAAATAAATTATCCCATTTTACTTTTTTACAACTTATAAACAAAATAAATCATCCCATTTTACTTTTTTACAACTTATAAACTGTATAAATCATCCCATTTTACTCCTGTGCAGTTAGTATTGAGTTATTTGCGTGTCATCATCATTGCACTCCGAACATGTCAATAGGTGCTCAGTTCCCCTCCTCAGAAAGTATCACAGTTTCCAGCGACTCCAGTTCTATGTTGGTTGATAAGTCCTCATATACGCCCACTAACTGTCTCGTTTCTGTCTGTGCCCATCTTAACTCTTACAGTTAGTAAACTGAGTCAATTATCTAATTTTACTACTGTACATCAGGGAGCCGCGACAGCTCAGTGGTTAGTGAACTGGACTACAAAGGGACAAGGTGTAGGGTTCGATCCCAACCGACGGGTTCACCCTGCCTTAAATGGGTACCGGATTTTTTTCTGGGAAAGTAAAGCGGCACGGGCGTAATACCGACCACATTACCCCAAAAATCATGTGCTGAAGGTCTGTAAAATTTATGGTCACTAACACCATATTCCCTATACGCCACTTGGCGTGACGGGGGCTCTTTACTTTTTTTTTTTTTACATCTAGGAAACGAAACAATTCCATCCATTTTCTCACCACAGCAACAGATAAACATAATCCATTCATCACATCTATCTACTGAACAAGAATCTGACCCAATTAATCTAATTTCTCATTTGAACAACCGATAAACTGAATACATCTAATATCTTCTTTGAACAACAAATAAACTGAATACATATAATTTCTCATTTGAACAACCAATAAACTGAATACATCTAATTTCTCATTTGAACAACCAATAAATTGAATACATCTAATATCTTCTTTGAACAACCAATAAACTGAATACATCTAATTTCTCATTTGAACAACCAATAAACTGAATACATCTAATTTCTCATTTGAGCAACCAATAAACTGAATACACCTAATTTCTTCTTTGAACAACCAATAAACTGAATACATCTAATTTCTCCGCCGAAAAACTGATACATTTGTTGGCTTCATTCCATTTCTCTGATGTCAGTTTTGACGATAATCTATTAACAGCTTAGCGTTCGCTCCTCCCCACTCGTGTTCCACCTCAATCGCAACCATGCCAACCCCAGCAAGCAGCTCTCAAGCTAAAACTGAAACCGTAATTTAACTCCCAACCCCATGCAGTCAAGATCAAGGTCGCGTGAACAACCAAGAAACATCAAAAATGTTAAGTAGTTGATAGCTATTTAGAATTGGCTTCATTTTTAAGAAAAGAAACAGACAGCAAAGGTAAAAGGACGAACTGGCAGTTTCTAATCTGGTTCACATATGAATCTCAGCGTACATTTAGTGTAGACAGGGAGTATCGTATGTTGACGTGTTTCTGGAGCAGGTAAACCTCTCAGTAGAGTTTAGATCCTGCTCACCTGCACCCGTGTGGTTTCGATATAAGTAAATGTTCGCACATGTAAACCGGTTTGTGTACGCCAGTCCCAAACACACGGACCAATCCTTCATTGACTGCCTGTAATTTATGACTGAATATTGTATTCCGTAATCCGTGAACAGTTCTTTGTTTTTAATTGAGATAGCCAGATTTATGTAACTATAAAGGTAAGATCTAAAATTTGAACATGGTTTCATTTTAAACATGATTTAAATTTAAATGACACAGAATATAAACATTGACCCGTGAGTAACTTGAATAAATGTAGCTCTACTAATTAGTGTATTGTTTAACCTCGTGTAGGCATACTACTGGAATATATTATCTTGAAATGTGTGTGTATTATTATTACCATGTTCGTGTATATAATATAATTTCAAATTTATATATTGTACAGTGCATGAGTAGCGTATGTAAAATAAACATAAAATTGTATGTAGCAACTGAATTAGTAGACAGAGGAGACAGAATATGACGTTTCGGTAAAACACTTCATCAGGTACAAATAAACAATGTACAAAGATCATCAACACAGTGGAAGTAACACACGTGACGATGAGAGATGACAAGGAAAACAAAAACAATAAGTAGCGACAGTGTACTAATGGTGACAAGCACAAATATTAAATACGACACCGGGCAGTGAGTTTTGAGTTATTTGCTGGTTATCATCATTGCACTCCGAACATGCTCATAGGTGCTCAAATCCACTCCTCAGCAAGTCCCGCAACGTCCAGCGACTGACGACTCCGGTATTTGTTCCCCAAAAATTAGCAAGTAGTAGTAGTGTAATAACAAAGTTGAACGCATTCGAAAATAAATGTCTAAGGAAAATACTTGGTATAGCATGGAACGAATTCAAAACAAACGAGGAAATTAGAGAAATCGCCAATCAACCACTAATATCTTCAGTAATAAAGAAAAGACGATGGTCATACGTTGGACATGTGATGAGAAGAGATAATAACCGAATAGCAAAGCAAGCCCTCATATGGGAAACAACAGGTAAAAGAAAAAGAGGAAGACCCAGGGAGACACTGAGAAGAACATTGATGAGAGAGGCAAGAGCAGCAGGAGTCGGCTCCCTCAATGAGATAGAACTGCTTGCACAGAACAGAGACAGATGGCGAGATTTGATAAAATATCTTTAAAAGAAAACTGCTAGAACAAAAAATCCATATAGGAGAAGGTGTATCTTGGTCTACGCCCTATGGGCCGGTTACGGCTCGAAAGGTCAATAGATAGTAGTGTAATATGCAATGTATGTGTACTATTGTATAGTTCGTGTATACTACAGTTTTCCTATTTGTATATTGTGGAGAGACATGTTCACCTACGCCAGTAGGCCCCGTACTTGATGATGATGATGATGATATTGTACAGTTCATGGGAAGCATAATTTTTAGTTTATATATCATAATATCATCATCGAGTGCCATGCCTGCTGGCGTCTGTGATCATGTCTCTCTATAACTTTCGATCTCGACAGTTATTTATCATTTCTGTTGTTGACTTTCTGTCCCGCCATTCTCTAAATCTGTCTGGTATTCTCTTTGCTTCCCTATATCTCTTCGTCCCTCAATTTTCCCAGTTGTTACAATATATTACAGCTGAACGTTTTCATTACCATTCTTACCTGAAAATGGTTTTCTCAACATTCTTCTGTAAAACCACATTTCTACAGCCTCCAGTGATTTACTTGTCGTTGTCCTATTGTCCGTGATTCATATCCATATGTTAGACTGATTCTACATAACATTTAAGAACTCTTTTATGCCATTATATAACACACGTATAAATTCATTGTCTTTGATATGACAGTGTACATATATATATATATATATATATATATATATATATATATATATATATATAGTAACTATATAATTAGATAGTTTTCCATTTGTGTGCTATTATACATATATAACAAAAAACAAAGACCCGACCATGGACCATGGATTGTAGGGTGTGTAATGGTAGTAAGTAAGTAAAGTACCCTTGTCACGCCAAGTGGCGTATAGGGAATATGGTGTTAGTGAATATAACTTTTTCAGACCCTCGGCACATGATTTTGGGGTAATGTGGTCGGTATTACGCCCATGCCGCTTTACTTTCCCAGAAAAAAAATCCGGTACCCATTAAAGACTGGGTGAACCGGCGGTCGGTTTGGAACGAACCCTACCTATTGTCCTTTGTAGTCCAGTTCACTAACCACTGAGCTATCCCGTGTAATGGTAGTGTTTATTATTATTTACCATTGTCACATTTTGGGGTCAAGTGGTCAACATTGAGCCAGTGCCGCGTGCTATTTCCCAGGAGGTCCCATTGCGTCTCCGCAATGAAGGTTGGCTACCATGGATCGCCATTCCACTCTGTTTCTTGCTTTGATGGCGCATGTTGTCATAGATTGACTTGTCCATCTTTTGATGTTACTCGTCCATGTTAGTCTTGGTCTACCTCTGCCTCTTTTACCTTGTATTTTCCCTTCCAATATTACTTTTAGTAGGTTGTTGTGTCTTTTAACGTGCCCCAAACATTTAATTTATCTTGTCTTAATTGTATTTAGTAGTTCTCTTTATATTTTTAGTTGTTTTAAAACTTCATCGTTTGTTTTCTTTTCTTTCCATCTTATTCTACCTATTCTTCTATAAATCCACATTGCTCCAATTTTATGTTCTGTTTTCTTGTCCATTTTTCTGCACCATACAGGAATACTGAGAAGATGTGCCGTACTATAGGTAATATAGATTATTTGGCCATTATTTGCACTGTACAACATGTAATATATATTATTCTGCCACTATATGAGCTGTACTACATGTAATGTAGATTATTCTGCTACTATATGTGTTGTACTAGACGTGATATAGATTATTCTGCCATTACATGTACTGTACCATATATAATATATATTATTCTGCCACTATATGTGATGTACTACGTATAATATAGATTATTCTGCTATTATATGTGCTGTACCACATCTATAACAAAATATATATTATCATGCCATTATATGTTCTGTACCACATAATATGTGCTGTACCACATCTAATATATATTATCATGCCATTATATGTTCTGTACCACATAATATGTGCTGTACCACATCTAATATATATCATCATGCCATTATATGTTCTGTACCACATAATATGTGCTGTACCACATCTAATATATATTATCATGCCATTATATGTTCTGTACCACATAATATGTGCTGTACCACATCTAATATATATTATCATGCCATTATATGTTCTGTACCACATAATATGTGCTGTACCACATCTAATATATATTATCATGCCATTACATGTACTGTACCACATCTAATATAGATTATTTGTTCGGTGCTACTTTTTCTTTAAAAAAAATTGCTTACCGGTACATGAACATGGTACATCCCAGACTTCATAAAAAAAAAAAACCAAGTTTCAGGACTGCAACCCTAGTCTCCAAGCATGCGTGAACGTTAGTACATGGTACTGTTAAGATTTTACAGATTTAATGGAACGCATTTGGAACCGTTCTGTTTGGAAAATGCCCGGATTTTGTAATTTATATGTGCTGTTGTGTACTACACATATATTTATTTTGTCGTTTGTGTATGTCATCGTTTTCTGAAAGTACATTTTATTTTGTCAATTGATATATACTATAAAATGATGAAGGTATACGTTATTATGCCGTTTATATGTGTGCTATCGTGTACTACAAGTATAGGAGTAGGTGGTGGGGTGTGATATTGTGTGTACAGCTTTACAAAAGAGGAACTGAAGACAATCGTGGCATTTCAACCCACATCCGACCTTTTTAAGAAAACAACACAAACAACAGCAAAATGAAGATAAACTCTAAATATGTTCTAGACAAATCATCTTCATCATCATCATCATCATCATCATCGCGTGCTTTCTCCGCAACGAAGGTTGGCTACCATGGATCGCATTCTACTCTGTTTCTTGCTTTGATGGTGCAGGCTGACATAGATTGACTTGTCCATCTTTTGATGTTACTTGTCCATGTTAGTATTGGTCTGCCTCTGCCTCTTTTACCTTGTATTTTTCCTTCCAATATTACTTTTAAAAAAAATAAAGAATCTAGACAAATGGAAGTAGTGAATCACGGCGGAATAAAAATGGTATACGAAGTGAAATGAAATGTAATTAAATGGATTAGTAGTCATTGATCTACTAGTTCCGCTCTTTCTAGAACATAGTAAAAAAAAAAGTAAAGAGCCCCCGTCACGTCAAGTGGCGTATAGATAATATGGTGTTAGTGACCATAAATTTTACAGATTTGTGCCCTTCAGCACATGATTTTCGGGGTAATATGGTCGGTATTACGCCCGCGGCGCTTTACTTTCCCAGAAAACATCCGGTACACATTTAAGGCTGGGTGAACCCGGAAGCCGTCGGTTGGGATCGAACCCAACCCCTTGTCCTTTGTAGTCCAGTTCAGTAGCCACTGAGCTATCGCGACTCCCTTCTAGAACATATAGTATAGTTTATTTTCATTCCGCTGTCCCTTTGTGTTGTCCTCGTTTGCTGAAGAGGACCATATGTAGACCGAAACGTCATGATTTTGTTTTATTCACTTTAATGTAGAGCTGTCCCCATACCTTGCAGGAGTGCACGTTACACCCCACTACTAGCTCCTTGCTACAAGCTTTACCGCATCACTGCAATTGTCTGCCTGTTCCCTACTTGAGGTATATATTATTTTGCCATATTGTGTGTGTAACAATCCTGTATCCATCTCTGTGTTGTCACTGTTATCTGTTTGGTGGAAGGAGGGGGGGGGGGGAGCTGTATGGTTTAAAGGTAAGACGTTGGCCTCTGGAAAAGGATGTTCCGGGTTTGATTCCTACCACAGGCGGTGGAAATTTAAAAAAATATATTGATTTCTTCGTGGCTTTTATCCCCACCCCGGGTCTTTGGAAAGTGAAATCTAATGTCTAGTCCTTTCAGATAACGGTTGAGAAACAGGATGCCCCGTGTGCACTCTGAGCACGTTAATGAACTTTTGTCAGTTGGAAATAGAAAATATATGGTGAAAATTGCAGCTACTCTGGACAAGTTAAAAGGAACAAATCCAAAACAAGCCAAAATGTTAAAACTCGACGATAAAAATGTGAGTACTTCTGAAGTCATAGAATATCTGCCTGTATGGCGAGAGACACTTGAGAACACGACTGACGGTTTTAAAAATAAGAAAAAGTTATTTATACGCAAAATTCTGCCCCTCAGGACTGCGCTAGAGATATAAAGCTGGCGAAAGCAAATAAGAACAGTAACTCTTTTCTGTAAGATGGTTTTAGCCGCGCCGTTAGATTATGTGACATGCCCATATTAAAATGCTTCCTTTTACTTACCGATGCGAGAAGCTCTCTAGTGAGCCTATGTTACTGACGACGATTACGTTTCCACTAAAGGTATACTAAAAGTAAAGAAAAGTAGATCGCCCCCGTCACGCCAAGTGGCGTATAGGGAATATGGTGTTAGTGACTATACATTTTACAGACCATCAGCACATGATTTTTTGGGGTAATGTGGTCGGTATTACGCCCGTGCCGCTTTACTTTCCCAGAAAAAATCCCATTTAAGGCTGGGTGAACCGGAAGCCGTCGGTTGGGATCGAACCCTACCTCTTGTCCTTTGTAGTCCACTTCCCTAGCTATCGCAGCTCCCGTATAGATTTCGTTATTTGGTTATGGAAGGCCATGGTATCACTGCAAACGAATTAAAATCCATAATTGGTCAACCGCCCGTGCCAGCGTAATCATCCGAATCTCCCAAACAAAGAAAGGTAACTGTAGTCCCCATCATAGCAGTCTCAGCACACGCCAAAATACATAAGGCGAAACCGCGCAGAAAGTGAACAAAGCCAACTGTTCCCTGTCATACGATATCATCATTCATCGTAAACAATTGGAATATCGAAACATGATCAAAACGGATGAGACACACAGCTCACGGTGTGCACAGAGCACTTAACTCAGTAGCTCCTGCAACAAGCCGGACTTGGAATATGAGGAAACTACAACAAGGAACACTTTTCATGTATAGCCTTCAATTGTTCCCGCCGCCTATCCACCATATACCCGAAGTTCACGTTCTCTTGAAAATGATGATCGTCGTATTTTTTTTTAAAATGTATACCGCTTGATGAGAAAATACTGGATAGCTTGGTGTCATGACATGGAAAACAGTCAACAACAGAACTGATACGATGTACAGTAGGTAGACGATTGTGGAAGGACATGATCGTCTACGCCAACCGGTATGGCACACGATGATGAAGATGATGATTTCTAGTAACAATTCAACTCTGGTTACATGACAATAGACAAGAAGACGGTGCAGAGTTTGAGTCAGGTAAGACTGGCCCATGCACAGTCCGGATAACTAGCGCGCCTGCTCTTGTCATCGATCAACTGATTTTATTGGGAATTAAATATCGATAATGGTGTGGCTGATCTCACGTGCTTGAGTTTGTTTGTGTGGATTGTAGCTGCCTCAACCACAGAGAGATTCTTTCTCACGCAGTCTATATGTAAGCGCTACTTTGTATTTGTCTATCTATAACATCAACGTTGCAAATAAATGTTCATGTGTTGTTATATTGCAGATTAACTGAAAGTTTTCAGTTTATATAGACGCCAAAGTTACATTTATGACGAAGTACATTGCATTTCTTTTCCTTTGTTCTTGCCAATTAGCTTTCTTATTTTTAAAAAAAATTATCCTTGTCCTCTTCATTTTTGTCTGTTTATTATTATTTTTATTCTAATTATTAATCTTCTTCTACCGCTTCTGTGGTTTGTAGCACAGCTGTGATATTTACGCATGGGCGTAGATGCGGTGTGTTGTGGTTTGTAGTATAGCTGTGATATTTACGCATGGGCGTAGATGCGGTGTGTTGTGGTTTGTAGTATAGCTGTGATATTTACGCATGGGCGTAGGTGGTTTGTAGTATAGCTGTGATATTTACGCATGGGCGTAGGTGGTTTGTAGTATAGCTGTGATATTTACGCATGGGCGTAGATGCGGTGTGTTGTGGTTTGTAGTATAGCTGTGATATTTACGCATGGGCTTAGGTGGTTTGTAGCACAGATGTGATATTTACGCATGGGCTTAGGTGGTTTGTAGCATAGCTGTGATATTTACGCATGGGCTTAGGTGGTTTGTAGCATAGCTGTGATATTTACGCATGGGCTTAGGTGGTTTGTAGCATAGCTGTGATATTTACGCATGGGCTTAGGTGGTTTGTAGCACAGATGTGATATTTACGCATGGGCTTAGGTGGTTTGTAGCATAGCTGTGATATTTACGCATGGGCTTAGGTGGTTTGTAGCATAGCTGTGATATTTACGCATGGGCTTAGGTGGTTTGTAGCATAGCTGTGATATTTACGCATGGGCTTAGGTGGTTTGTAGCACAGATGTGATATTTACGCATGGGCTTAGGTGGTTTGTAGCATAGCTGTGATATTTACGCATGGGCTTAGGTGGTTTGTAGCATAGCTGTAATATTTACGCATGGGCGTAGCTGCGTTGTGTTGTGGTTTGTAGCATAGCTGTGATATTTACGACCGGGCGTAGCTGCGTTGTGTTGTGGTTTGTAGCATAGCTGTGATATTTACGCATGGGCGTAGACGCGTTGTGTTGTGGTTTGTCGCATAGCTGTGATATTTACGCATGGGCATAGACGCGTTGTGTTGTGGTTTGTCGCATAGCTGTGATATTTACGCATGGGCGTAGACGCGTTGTGTTGTGGTTTGTCGCATAGCTGTGATATTTACGCATGGGCATAGATGCGTTGTGTTGTGGTTTGCAGCATAGCTGTGATATTTACGACCGGGCGTAGCTGCGTTGCCGTTTGTAGTATGGCTGTGATATTTGCGCATTTTGGCCAAACACATTTGATCTCATCGTGCTGGTTTTGTTGGCGGATTGCCTTCCTTCTCGATTCCTACTTGCCTGACCAAACTGGTCAGCCTGTTTTTATTAGCACCGCGAGGAACTGGAGTAGGATTTGAATAGTTCCGGTTCATCTATTCTTGCACAAGCAGTCAGCTTTGAGTTGCTAATCGCTTTCAGTTCTGCTGATGGCAGTTGCTTTTGACCCCAAAGATTATACTGAAATTGATTAGAATGTATGAAAGACGCAGGAAATCAGCTTTTGCTTTATTGCTAATTCGTCATCAGTTGGGCAGGCAAATAGTGCGAAGGTGCTTGTCGACATCAAGATTGAAAGCAGTCAGCGACTCATAGCTGACCGCTTGCGCTTGATGAACTAAACCTATCCAGAGCATTATCCACGTCTACGCTTAATAAAAGACTGACCAGTTTGGCTTAGCGAGTAGGGATGTGTTGGGCATAAGACGCAAATAATGCAGCTTGTCGTAAGGCAAAACGTAATATATCTGCGCCCATTTAGCGTCTTATGTACAGGTGACGGTGAAGAAAGTTGGTCGTCAGTTGAACGTAGAAGGACAGACCTAATGTTAAGTGGTATTTCTCTGGTTCTGATAAAATGAAGTTAACTTCTTCTTCTTCTTCTTCTCCTTCTCATTCTCCTTCTCCTTCTCATTCTCCTTCTCATTCTCCTTCTCATTCTCCTTATTTTTCTTCTTCTCCTTCTCCTTCTTCTCCTTCTCCTTCTCCTTCTCATTCTCCTTCTCATTCTCCTTCTCCTTCTCCTTCTCATTCTCCTTCTCCTTCTCCTTCTCATTCTCATTCTCCTGCTCATTCTCATTCTCATTCTCCTTCTCCTTCTCATTCTCCTTCTCATTCTCCTTCTTTTTCTTCTTCTCCTTCTTCTTCTCCTTCTTTTTCTTTTTCTCCTTCTTCTTCTCCTTCTTCTTCTTCTTCTTCTACTTCTCATTCTACTTCTCATTCTCCTTCCCCTTCTCATTTTCATTCTCCTTCTTCCCATTCTCCTTCTCCTTCTCCTTCTACTTCTCATTCTTCTTATCATTCTCCTTCTCCTTCTCCATCTAATTCTCATTCTCCTTCTCTTTCTCCTTCTCCTTCTCCTTCTCCTTCTCATTCTCCTTCTCCTTCTCATTCTCCTTCTTTTTCTTTTTCTCCTTCTCCTTCTCATTCTCCTTCTCCTTCTCATTCTCATTCTCCTTCTTTTTCTTTTTCTTTTTCTCCTTCTCCTTCTCCTTCTTCTTCTACTTCTCATTCTCCTTCTCATTCTCCTTCTCCATCTAATTCTCATTCTCCTTCTATTTCTCATTCTCCTTCCCCTTCTCATTTTCATTCTCCTTCTTCCCATTCTCCTTCTCCTTCTTCTTCTACTTCTACTTCTCATTCTTCTTCTCCTTCTCCTTCTCATTCTCCTTCTCCATCTAATTCTCATTCTCCTTCTCCTTCTCATTCTCCTTCTCATTCTCCTTCTCCTTCTCATTCTCCTTCTCATTCTCCTTCTTTTTGTTTTTCTCCTTCTCCTTCTCCTTCTTCTTCTACTTCTCATTCTCCTTCTCGTTCTCCTCCCGCTTCTCATTTTCATTCTCCTTCTTCTCATTCTCCTTCTCCTTCTCATTTTCCTTCTTCTCATTCTCCTTCTCCTTCACATTTTCATTCTCCTTCTTCTCATTCTCCTTCTCCTTCTCATTTTCATTCACCTTCTTCTCATTCTCCTTCTCCCTCTCACTCTTCTACTTCTCATTCTCCTGCTCACTCTTCCTCTACTTCTCATTCTCCTGCTCACTCTTCCTCTACTTCTCATTCTCCTGCTCACTCTTCCTCTACTTCTCATTCTCCTGCTCACTCTTCCTCTACTTCTCATTCTCCTGCTCACTCTTCCTCTACTTCTCCTTCTCCTTCTCCTTCTCAGTCTTCTTCCACTTCTCATTCTCCTTCCTACTCTTCTTCTAATTCTCATTCTCCTTCTCATTCTCCTTCTCATTCTCCTTCTCATTCTCCTTCTCATTCTCCTTCTCCTTCTCACTCGTCTTCTACTTCTCATTCTCCTTCTCCTTCTCACTATTCTTCTCAGTCTCCTTCTCACTCATCTTCTACTTCTCATTCTCCTTCTTCTTCTCACTATTCTTCTCATTCTCCTTCTTCTCACTATTCTTCTCATTCTCCTTCTCACTCTTCTTCTACTTCTCATTCTCCTTCTACTTCTCACTATTCTTCTCATTCTCCTTCTCACTAATCTTCTCATTCTCCTTCTCACTATTCTTCTCATTCTCCTTCTCCTTCTCACTAATCTTCTCATTCTCCTTCTCACTCTTCTTTTACTTCTCATTCTCCTTCTCACTATTCTTCTCATTCTCCTTCTCACTCTTCTTTTACTTCTCATTCTCCTTCTCATTCTCCTTCTCACTCTTCTTCTCATTCTCCTTCTCACTCTTCTTCTACTTCTCATTCTCCTTCTCCTTTTCACTAATCTTCTCATTCTCCTTCTCACTCTTCTTTTACTTCTCATTCTCCTTTTCACTATTCTTCTCATTCTCCTTCTCACTCTTCTTTTACTTCTCATTCTCCTTCTCACTCTTCTTCTCATTCTCCTTCTCACTAATCTTCTCATTCTCCTTCTCACTCTTCTTCTCATTCTCCTTCTCCTTCTCACTAATCTTCTCATTCTCCTTCTCACTCTTCTTTTACTTCTCATTCTCCTTCTCACTATTCTTCTCATTCTCCTTCTCATTCTTCTTTTACTTCTCATTCTCCTTCTCACTCTTCTTCTCATTCTCCTTCTCACTAATCTTCTCATTCTCCTTCTCACTCTTCTTCTCATTCTCCTTCTCCTTCTCACTAATCTTCTCATTCTCCTTCTCACTCTTCTTTTACTTCTCATTCTCCTTCTCACTATTCTTCTCATTCTCCTTCTCACTCTTCTTTTACTTCTCATTCTCCTTCTCACTCTTCTTCTCCTTCTCCTTCTCACTAATCTTCTCATTCTCCTTCTCACTCTTCTTCTCATTCTCCTTCTCACTCTTCTTCTCATTCTCCTTCTCACTCTTCTTCTACTTCTCATTCTCCTTCTCACTCTTCTTCTACTTCTCATTCTCCTTCTCACTCTTCTTCTACTTCTCATTCTCCTTCTCACTCTTCTTCTCATTCTCCTTCTCACTCTTCTTCTCATTCTCCTTCTCACTCTTCTTCTCATTCTCCTTCTCACTAATCTTCTCATTCTCCTTCTCCTTCTCACTAATCTTCTCCTTCTCCTTCTCACTCTTCTTTTCATTCTCCTTCTCACTAATCTTCTCATTCTCCTTCTCCTTCTCACTAATCTTCTCATTCTCCTTCTCACTCTTCTTCTCATTCTCCTTCTCACTCTTCTTCTCATTCTCCTTCTCACTCTTCTTCTACTTCTCATTCTCCTTCTCACTCTTCTTCTCATTCTCCTTCTCACTCTTCTTCTCATTCTCCTTCTCACTAATCTTCTCATTCTCCTTCTCACTCTTCTTCTACTTCTCATTCTCCTTCTCACTAATCTTCTCATTCTCCTTCTCACTCTTCTTGTACTTCTCATTCTCCTTCTCATTCTCCTTCTCCTTCTATTTCTTCAGCATTCAAATCTTGTGATCATGATAACTTGACTCTTTGTCCTGTTTTATGACGGAGTAGTAAATATAACATCATGACACACGATGAGCTGGTCGCAAGGTCACACTACTATGCGTGTGTGTCCTAATGCTCCCGATTGAACCTGCGCTACGACTGACACATTCCGTCTTCGGCAGGCAGGATCTTTCTTGGTTTGAAATATGAGTTTTTCTTCTCGCAGAGTAGATGCCGTACAGGTCTGTTGCGTTCATCCTGCCGGTGGTTTCTATCCGGGTTTTCTCTCGCGACCCTTCATTCTTCACACGGTAACTGCTATGCAGCAGTGGTTTGTTATGCAGGGTGTCCTTCCCAGTGGGTAGAGCTTTGAATGTCGCACTTACTCGCATGGCTGACTAGAAATAACGGTAAAAATAAAGTGCCCCGTAACGCCAAGTGGCATATAGGGAATATGGTGTTAGTGACCATGCTTTTTACAGAACTGCGGCACATGAGTTTTGGGGTAATGTGGTCGGTATTACGCCCGTGCCGCTTTACTTTCCCAGAAAAAATGTCCGGTACCAATTTAAGACTGGGTGAACCCGGAAGCCGTCGATCAAGATCGAACCCAACCATTTGTCCGTTGTGCTGACTAGAATTACAATAATATAATTATATACCTTAAGATGACACATTCTGATCTTTCAAAGATGACACATTCTGATCTTTCAAAGATGACACATTCTGATCTTTCAAAGATGACACATTCTGATCTTTCAAAGATGACACATTCTGATCTTTCAAAGATGACACATTCTGATCTTTCAAAGATGACACATTCTGATCTTTCAAAGATGACACATTCTGATCTTTCAAAGACGACACATTCTGATCTTTCAAAGATGACACATTCTTATCTTTCAAAGATGACACATTCTGATCTTTCAAAGATGACACATTTTGATCTTTCAAAGATGACACATTCTGATCTTTCAAAGATGACACATTCTGATCTTTCAAAGATGACACATTCTGATCTTTCAAAGATGACACATTTTGGTCTTTCAAAGATGACACATTCTGATCTTTCAAAGATGACACATTCTGATCTTTCAAAGATGACACATTCTGATCTTTCAAAGATGACACATTCTGATCTTTCAAAGATGACACATTCTGATCTTTCAAAGATGACACATTCTGATCTTTCAAAGATGACACATTCTGATCTTTCAAAGATGACACATTCTGATCTTTCAAAGATGACACATTCTGATCTTTCAAAGATGACACATTCTGATCTTTCAAAGATGACACATATTTAATTTTATAAATACCAAAAGTGGCGAGACCACACAAAAAAAAATAAGATCAAAGGTCCCTTTAAGAGGTCGAAGGAAAACAAGTTGTAGAATTGCTGTCCCATTCTGGGCTCTAGAAAATGCCAAATTAAATTATGAGAGCCCATATTTTTTTAGTCACTTTTCAAAGTGAGAAAGTGCGGCTAGAATGTAATGCTATTTTATTGAAAGTTCGTGTTACTTTCTAATTAAATTGTAAATAAATTCATAACTATAACATAAATAACATTGATCTCCATTTTCTCAAGAATTGTCAGAAATATCTACACATTGAAGGCAAGAGGAGCTTTTGTTGCAATGGGAAACATATGGAAGTCCAAAACAATTAGGTTAAATACCAAAATAAAAATGTTCAATTCCAATGTTAAGTCAGTCCTATTATATGGCTGTGAAATATGGAGAACAACAAAATGGACAATCATGAAGATACGGACTTTCATTAATGGATGCTTACGCAGAATAAAAGGGTGGAAATGGCAGGACAAATTCACTAACATAGAATTATGGAAATGTACCAGCCAAATACCAGTGGATAAAGAGATACAGTGAAGACGATGGCGCTGGATAGGACACACTCTGCGGAAGCCAATTGTGATTATTACACAACAGGCCCTTTTTGGAATCCCCAGGGGAAAAGACAAAGAGGAAGACCAAGGAATTCTCGGAGAAGACAGATAGAAGCAGAGATGAAGATGATGGGGAAGACATGGAACGATCTTAAAAGAATGACAAGAAATAGAACGACTTGGAAAGTGTTGGTTGAAGACCTATGTTCCACAGGGAGCTGAAAGGAAGAAGAAGAAAATCTACACATTGATCTGAAATCTGGTACCCTGATGACATAACAACAGGGTGGATTTGTTTATTATTTACATCCCACAGGTGAAAGTAATGACTTAATGATTATTTTGTGTACCAGTTATATTACTACTGGTTGTTAGTTCTGGCGCAAGTTAATTGTTATTTTATTACGCTACTGCTGTTTAAACACATGCAATTACATATGTAATATATGTTTATACATTTTATAAATCACGCGATTGTATACTCTTTATGCTGATATTTAGGTGATGATAAAGAAGACAGTAAAGGTTGATATAGTGGCACGGGGCGTGCAGCATCCGAGATCTAACCTTTCAAGACGACCCAAAATAGATTTGGGGGAGTAGATAAATAGACTCGACAGTCGTTGAAAGATTGTGATTAAGATTGGGGACAGGCCAGGAAGAAGGCAGGGGAGATAACAGTGAGCACTCCATCTGTTTGATCTTTATATCCTTTGGAGGAAGGGAGACAACTAAGTAAGTAAACAGACGTCTTTAAATTACATAAATTCAGAAAACAGCATGTTGTTGCATGTCGACGTAACTTTTCGTTGATTACAAAATATAAATTAAGGGGAACGGGTGAAGGTGTTAAGTCTGAGGATATACAATATATCACTGTTACCTGAATATATAATAATATATACTCATATACAAATAATAATAATAATATTGATATTGTGTTTGTTTTGTTCTGTTCCGCGTGAGTACTTATTTTGTTATTCCATTTACTCATATTTACTTGTCTTGTTTTGATAATCATATTTACTTGTCTTGTTTTGATAATCATATTTACTTGTCTTGTTTTGATAATCATATTTACTTGTCTTGTTTTGATAATCATATTTACCTGTCTTGTTCGGTTTCTTATACATACCTGAAAACTTGTATTACTCGTTTACCTGAATTATTCTTTCACTCATATTTACCTGTCTTATTCTGTCAGTCATATTACCTGTCTTATTCTGTCAGTTGTATTTACTTGTCCTGTTCTATCACTCATATTTACCTGTCTTGTTCTGTCGCTCATATTTACCTGTCTTGTTCTGTCACTTATATTTACCTGTCTTGTTCTGTCACTCATATTTACCTGTCTTGTTCTGTCACTCATATTTACCTGTCTTATTCTGTTAATTATATTGTATTGATCTCCATATCTTTTCGGAGTTGTTTCGTTCTACGACTCATATTTTAGTTGTTATATTATGTTACTCATATTTTAGTTGTTATATTATGTTACTCATATTTTAGTTGTTATATTATGTTACTCATATTTAAGTTATTATATTATGTTACTCATATTTAAGTTGTTATATTTTGTTACTCATATTTAAGTTGTTATATTATGTTACTCATAATTAAGTTATTATATTATGTTACTCATATTTAAGTTGTTATATTATGTTACTCATATTTTATTTTTTTCCTACTACTAATACTAGTTTTAGTATTCGTAAAATTCTATTTTTTTAATTATCTTTATTGCTATTGCCTTATTCTGTTTTTCATATTTCTTTTTACTGCTGTGTGTTTCATACTGGAATTATCTTCTCCCTTTGTCATATTTTGGGAGCCGCGATAGCTCAGTGGTTAGTTAACTGGACTTCAAAGGACAAGAGGTAGGGTTCGATCCCAACCGACTTCTTCCGGTTCACCCAGCCTTTAATGGGTACCGGATTTTTTTTCTGGGAAAGTAAAACGGCACAGGCGTAATACCGACCACATTACCCAAAAATCATGTGCCGAGGGTCTGTAAAATGTATGGTCACTAACACCATAGTCCCTATACGCCACTTGGCGTGATGAGGGTACTTTACTTTTTACTCATATTTTAAAGACCTATTCTATTTCCCATATTATTGTTGTCTTTTATCTGTTACTCATTTACCAAAAAATACCTTATGTATTATACGCTCAAATTAAGTCGAAGAAACTAAAGGATAAATTTATATCAATTCGGCTCTGTCAGCTTTTGTTCAACTTCTTCAACGATTAAAAGCATATCGCATATCTCCTTTGTGGGGAGTGAAGATCACTGAGTACAGCAGATGATAAGAACACATTTGTATTTTCCTGGGGGAAAACTAAGAAGGAAGATACACACGTATAAGATACGGGAGTAATGGATTCATCAACACTGGAAAAGTTTACACAAAAGAGCAAGTGGAAACATATTATTTTTCAATGTTATCTGTTACTGTCTGCCGATTTCTCCCAGCGCTGTTTACATACCTGGGATCTTTATCAATTATATTTTCTCATGTGCTTTTTGCCATTAATTGTAATGTTGAACCATGGCCAGAAGTAGATAGCGTGTTTTAATCTTTTTTTTTTTTGGATATCTTTTCTGTTGTTGTTGTTGTTGATGTAATGGACAGACACACAGACAGACACACAGACAGACACACACACACAGAGACACACAGACAGACACACACACAAAGACAGACAGACAGACACACAGACAGACAGACAGACGCACAGACAGACAGACACACAGACAGACACACACACAGACAGACACACAGACAGACAGACACACAGACAGACAGACACACAGACAGACACACAGACAGACAGACACACAGACAGACACACAGACAGACAGACAGACACACAGACACACAGACTGTCAGACAGACACACAGACAGACAGACACACATACAGACAGATAGATAGACAGACAGACAGACAGACACACAGACAGACAGACAGAAACGAGCAGCGATTCTCTTCTGGGAAATTGAGAAATAAGTAGATCTGAAAGGAACATTTCTGCACTCATGGCGTTCTATAGGTGATCCTTTTTCTCTCTTTCTGAAAAATGTGCTGGCTTTATGCCACCTCACAGTCAACCGTAAACAAAGCGACTGAAGGCAACAGAAAACCACCGTCGTAATTTCTTTGTAAAATCATGAATCGCATGTTGAGAATACCATGGACAGCTAAGAAGAGTAATGAAAACGTTCTGAAATAGGTCAAAGCAAAAAGAGAGCTAATTTCCAATGTTAGGAAGAAATAATCATCATTTTTTGGTCATGTAATGAGAAGAGAATAGCCAGAATATATTATAACAACTGGGAAAATTGAGGGATAAAGAGGTAGAGGGAAGCAAAGAGAAAAGATACCAGACAGCCTAAGAGAATGGCTTGGCAGAAGGTCAACAACAGAAATGATAAATAACTGTCGAGATCGAAAGTTGTGGCGAGATATGATCACCTACGCCAGCAGGCCCGGTACTTGATCATGATGATGATGATGATGATACCTCCTCGTGGTTCTTTCAGCGGTCCCAAATGTTCCCAAACACCGTGTAAGTCATGTACATATTTATAGCATCATTGGCAAGAATTTACTTAAACTCTGGTGACAAACTACCCTTTGGAATATATCCCCGATGCCTTCCCACCAGAGTCGGATTTACCTGTCAGGGTAATTAAGCTATAGTTTACGTCAACACAATCAGAGAGCGTCAATAAATTTCCAGAATTTCTTTTGAGAGTATACATTTGTTTAAAAACCAGTATATGATACGTATAGATACTATGGAAGCGAATCATGGACAGTAGAGAAACAAATGAAAAGACGATTAGAGGCCATAGAGATGGGATTTCTCAGGATAATGTTGAAAGTTCCCTGGACAGCAAAAAATACCAATGAGGAAGTTCTCAAAGAGGCCAACACAAAAAGGGAGCTCCTAAAAAACATCAGAAAGAACCAATCAACATTTTCGGGCACATCATGAGAAGAGGAGAGTTTGAATACTTGGTTACAACTGGCAAAATAAAAGGAAAGAGAGATCGCGGACGACAAAGAGAGAAAATACTGAATAGCTTGATATCATGGCATGGAAAACAGTCAACAACAGAAGTGATACGATGCACTGTAGATAGAAGATTGTGGAAGGACATGATCGCATACGCCAACCGGTATGGCACATGATGATATGATACGTATTCCCAAACAATTAGTGTAAAGAAAGAGACCCAATGGCAGACCAGTGCTGAGATATAAGGATGTTATCAGGGCTTTCTTGAGGGATTTCTCTATCAGTGAAGGAGACTGGGAAAATCTGGCTACAGATGGTAGCACACGGAGAACAAAAATAATAAATGAGACAACAACTTTCGAGGCAGTGCTGATATTTAATTCAGAAGACAAAAGGCGCTGGAAACGAGGCCAGGCACCACGAATACATCTTGTTCGTTCTGCGGATGGATCTGTCTGTCCAATATTGGCAGATTCAGCCACCAGAGAAGCTGCTCAGCAAAGCAGCATCCAACATAAGACACTCATATTTTACCAAACTACTGACTTATCATGATTGCTTGCTACCAATCTTTGAGTCAAGACGCCAAAGACATATTATGATTTCAACCTTTGAGTCAAGACGCCAAAGACATATTATGATTTCAACCTTTGAGTCAAGACGCCAAAGACATATTATGATTTCAACCTTTGAGTCAAGACGCCAAAGACATATTATGATTTCAACCTTTGAGTCAAGACACCAAAGACATATTATGATTTCAACCTTTGAGTCCAGACGCCAAAGACATATGATTTCAACCTTTGAGTCAAGACGCCAAAGACATATTATGATTTCAACCTTTGAGTCAAGACGCCAAAGAAATTATGATTTCAACCTTTGAGTCCAGACGCCAAAGACATATTAGGATTTCAACCTTTGAGTCAAGACGCCAAAGACATATTAGGATTTCAACCTTTGAGTCCAGACGCCAAAGACATATTAGGATTTCAACCTTTGAGTCCAGACGCCAAAGACATATTAGGATTTCAACCTTTGAGTCCAGACGCCAAAGACATATTAGGATTTCAACCTTTGAGATCTTCTGGTGTTAAATTTTAAGGGTTGGGGTGGAGGTAGGGGGTTTCAAAGTTTCATTTAGCTTATGGCCTCACTAAGTCTTAGCCCGGCACTGCTTCCAAACCATTTGCACCCTTTAAAAAAAAAAACTTTTATCGGAACTCTTCCTGGCCATTCTCACTCTAATGGATTTATCTATTTGTTCTACATCCGTCTGGTGCATTTAGATAAAACAGAGTTATCTTATCATTGCCGGTAAGCCAATCCATTAGCACAGCTACTGAGACCGTTTACTGGTAAGCTGCCTCTTCCGGCTTTCCATGGTACTGTTTTCAATTATGTTAGTCTCATAAGATCACTTCCGGCTCATAAGATCACTTCCGGCTCATAAGATCACTTCCGCATTTAACTAGGAGTTCAACTATAAAGCACTTGCTTACGACATCAAACGCAGCAATTTGTTGATGGTACTTTAGTAGCATTGGTAAATTTTCTTAATTCTAAAACGTGACTTGAGTAACAATAGCAAAATGTTACATCTTCTCAACATTCGCACACGTTAAAAACACTTGGTAGTTAAAATCGAAAAGAGTGAGCCATAGATTTGGTCGCTGTCCGGGACAAATTGCCGACAACATCCTACCCACACCCTGGATCCCATGCCGCGTTTCGGAGTTCGTGCACGTTCCCTTACACAAGGGTTCTCGTATTTTCTCGAGATTCTCGAGAGGGATATCGGAGCACCTATGGATTGGCCCAGTGTGCAGTGATGGTGATCACTAACACCATCAACAACGTGGCAACATCTTTATGACTTTAACTTAATTACAACTTTGAGGTTTTGAAGGGAACAGCTGTCAAAGAGAAATAAACCAGGGCTGCATTCTATCACCCCGCCCGTGCGCTGCCGAGGCCCGAAAGGGGAGTAAAGAATAGCGGCGCTGTACCCTAACAGGCATGTTCGTAAGCGGCGAGAAAGGAGGGTTAGGCATGGGACTGGCTATCCCATACTGTAAAAAAATAAGCCAATAAAACTTCACAAACATGGACAAATCAAAGAGTGAAAATGTAAATCCGCCATCCAGGAAAGATAAGGGCTCTCTGTCTAAGAGACTGACGCAAGCCGGAGAAAGCTGTAGGGAGTCCAGGTTGCTGAATCACCCTTGTCTACCAGGAAATCCTCCAGATTTGGACGTACCCTAAACGAACAGAGAAAAGCTGCTCAGGTAGCAGCATAAATGACAAACTACACGATAGATATTCTGAGAATGTGTGAAACAAGATGGCTAAGAACGGAAAGAATACAATTAAATACATGAGAGATGATTTTATCATCAGGACATCAGGAACCTGGAGCACAACATAGTGAAGGGGTAGCTATAATGCTATCAAGGAATGCATAGAAGACACTAATAGAATGGGAAGCAGTAGGACCGAGACTAATGAGAACAACATTTAAAAACAACCAAAAACAAAATAAAATTACACATTATCCAATGCTATGCACCAACCAACGATAAGGATGATTTAGTTAAAGATGATTTCTATAAACAGCTAAAATGTCAGATGGATGGAAGGCGAGCCAAGGATATTATAATCTTGATGGGAGACCTAAATGCTAAAGTAGGATCAGACAACAGAGGCTTCGAAGAGATTATGGGAAAACATGGACTTGGAGATATAAACGCGAATGGAGAGATATTTGTGAATTTCTGCGCCCTTAAACAAGTGAGCCTAGGAAGAACAATATTCCAACTTAAAAGAATACACAAAGCTACATGGGTGTCATCAGATCATAGAACGGAAAATCAAATTGATCACATATGTATTAATAATAAGTTTAAGTCATCCTTACAGGATGTAAAAGTATATAGAGGGGCAGATATAGCTTATGATCATTATCTTCTGATAGCCAAACTAAAAATTAAATTAAAAAGGTATACTAAATCGAATAAGGGTAGAAAGTATTTCAATGTAGGGTTTCTTAAAGAACAAGGAATTAAAGATAAATTTGCAGTCACAATATCAAACAAATACCAAGTCCCCCAACAACTAGAAAATACAATAAATATAGAAGATCATTGGAAACAGGTAAAAAGATATATAGAAAGAGACAATCGAAGAAACACTGGGGAAAAGAGAACGCCAGAATAAGGTATGGATGACAGCAGAGACCCTGGATAAAATTAAAGAAAGAAAGAACAAGAAAGCAGACATAAATAAAAGCAAAACGAGAAGTAATAAAGCCAAGACACATGAAGCTTACACAGAGTTGAACAAAGAAGTGAAAAGATCCATTAAAAGGGATAAGAGGAAATATATAGATGAACTAGCTAAAGAGGCAGGAGAAGCAGCAAATAAAGGGAATATGAAATAACTATACAACAGCACAAAGAAATTAAGTGGAAAATACAAACAGATCAATGCCTTTATTAAAGATAAGAAAGGAAATCTGCTTAGTAATATAAGGGAACAAATGGAGAGATGGAAAGAGCATTTTGAAGAACTTTTGAACAGACCCGGCTCAAATAATCCTCCAGATATACTACCAGCAGAAGATGAGTTACACGTTAACTATGCAAAACCAAGTAAAGAAGAAATAATGAAAGCCATCAAACTATTAAAAAATGGTAAAGCCACAGGACCAGATGAAATTCCTTCAGAAGCCATGAAAGCAGATATTAACACCTCTACCAAGATGTTACATGATCTATTGGATAAAATTTGGGAGAGGGAAGAAATACCTAAAGACCTGAAAGAAGGTTATATGATCAAACTACCAAAGAAAGGAAGTTTACAGGAGTGCACAAATTAAAGGGGAATTATGCTACTATCAGTGTCAGGAAAAATATTAAGCAGAATCATTCTGGAGAGACTAAAAGAGGCTATAGAGAAACATTTGAGAGATGAACAAGCAGGTTTTAGGAAGAACAGATCATGTGCTGATCAGTTAACTACTCTACGTATAATAGTTGAACAAAGTTTAGAACTAAAATCCCCACGTTGTATTTGATTCACATATTACGAAAAGGCATTTGATAGTTTAGACAGAAGAATGCTTTGGAAGTTGCTGAGTCATTATGGAATCCCCATAAAGTTTATTAACCTGATAAAAACAATGTATGAAGGAACGAAATGTAGTGTGGTGCATGAAGGACAGCTTACAGAAGCATTTGAAATAAGAACAGGAGTAAGGCAGGGATGCCTTCTGTCTCCATTTCTCTTTCTACTGGCCATAGATTGGATTATGAAAATCACTCAAAACAACAGAAATGGTATCCAGTGGTCACTGACCAAACAAGTTGATGATTTAGACTTTGCTGATGACATAGCTCTCCTATCACACAGCCATCAACAGATGAAGGATAAAATGAGCATACTTGATGAGAGATCACAACAGCTAGGAATGAAGATTAATAGAGATAAGACCAACAATGTGAGAGTTAATACAGTTGGAACTGGCCAAGTAAAACTAGGAAAATACCTCTACTAAACGTACGGTCTTACATATATCTGGGCAGTAACATAGATAAAGCGGGAGGAACAGAAAATGATACCAAAATAAGGATATCAAAAGCAAGAGGAGCTTTCATTGCACTGGGAAACATATGGAAATCCAAAGAAGTTAGGTTAAATACATAATAAAAATGTTCAACTCAAATGTTGAGTCGGTCCTATTATATCACTATGAAACATGGAGAACGGCAGAATTGACGGTCACGAGGATGCAGACTTTCATTAATGGATGCTTACGCAGAATAAAAGGATGGAAATGGCAGGACTAAATCACTAACTTAGAATTATGGAAATGTACCAGTCAAATGCCAGTGGATAAAGAGATACAGCGAAGACGAAGGCGCTGGATAGGGCACGCACTATGGAAGCCAATTGAGAGTATTACACAAGACCTTTTTTGGAATCCCCAGGAGAAAAGACAAAGAGGAAGACCAAGAAATTCTTGGAGAAGACAGATAGAAGCAGAGATGAAGATTATGTGGAAGACATGGAATGATCTTTAAAAGAATGGCAAAAAAACAGAATGACTTGGAAAGTGTTTGTTGAAGACCTATGCTCCACTGGGAGCTAAAACGGTCGAAGAAGAAGCATTCTGTCACCATGTCTATTCAAATTTATATACTGAGAAGATATGCAGAGACATCATGGTGATGCTAGGACTAAACATCAATGGATATATAATTATTAATCTAAGATATACTGTTGATACCGTACTAATAACAGAAAATCAAGAAGAACTACAGCAATTAGTGAACAAATAAACAAGAGAAGTAAGGAATATGGATCTGAAATAAATATTAAAAGACTTAGTAGTCTTTAGTCATTAGTAGCCTCCGCCAGTCGTAGTTGACTATGGATTTTTCAGCGCCACTAGAAATGTTTTTTTTTCTTTTCTTTCGTCGTGTATTCTCTTTTTTCTATGAATCTGTCTGCTTCTTGTTTGAGGTGAACCTTTAGAGTGTGTTTCCAGAGATTGCGGTCTGCAGCTATGTCTTCCCATGCTGCAGGGTTTATGTTCAGTCTTCATGTCGCGTTTACACACATCTACAAAAGACTAGATCTATGATTAGTAGCGGAGGAAAGACCCAAAATATGCAAGGAGATATAGAAGTAGATGGAAGGAACAAAGAAGAATATAGCTATCTTGGACATATAACAAATGATAGAAAATATAAGACAGAAATAAACAAAAGAATAGGAATGGCAAAAAGCAATTTTAACATGAAAAATATACTCACATCAAAGCAAATAACATCAGAACTAAAACTAAGAATTGCAAAATGATATATTTACTCAATCGTCTTGAATGGTGCAGAAACTAAAAAAAGAACAGAGCAGAAAATTGAAGCCTTTAAAATGTTGATCTATAGATGCTGAAAGGCAGATGAGGAAGGAAAGAAGAAGAAGAAGAAGATTGGGAAAATGGGTAGAAGTGGGTGAAAGGAAAAGAAGACAAACAATAAAGTTCTGAATCAGCTGAAAATGAAAAAAAGGAAGTACTAAACATAATTAGAAAAGAAGAAAACAAACTTTTGAGACATGTGACGAGACATAATACCTTCTCAAAGTCATCTTGGAAGGGTAGATGAAAAGAGGTAGATCAGAACTAAAGTGGACTGATAACGTAATGAAAAAATGGACTGGTGAACATATGACGTGTACCATCAAGACAAGAGACAAGAGTAAAACGACACTTCGTGGTAGCCAACCTTCGATGTGCGAACGACACCCAATGAATAAGCTGTGCAAAGAAAGCTGTACGAGAAATGTGCCGTAACATAGGGAGCCGCGATAGCTCAGTGGTTAGTGAAATGAACTACAAAGGTCAAGAGGTAGGGTTCGATTCCAACCGACGGCTTCCGAGTTCACCCAGCCTTTAATGGGTACCGGATTTTTTTCCTGGGAAAGTAAAGCGGCAGGGGCGGAGAACCGACCACATTACTCCAAAAATCATGTGCCGAAGGTCTGTAAAATTTATGGTCACTAACACAATATTCCCTATACGCAACTTGGTGTGACGGGGGTACTTTACTTTTACTTGTATGCGGTAACATCGATGCAACCATATAGTTTTATTTTTATGCTTATAAGACAGGAACTATAGAACAGCGGTTAGTGGCCTTATCTACAGAGGGCATAGGTTGAGGACGATCCCGATCGACAGCTTCTATGTTCACACAGATTTAAATGGATACGATCCCAGACTCCTGTAGGAAAGAAAGAACGCTCTGACATAATGCTGACAATATCACCCAAAAAATGTGCCAGTGGTAAAAATAAGTATGGTCAATAAAATCGTATTTCTTGTGTGCCCAGGGGTGAGATTGAGGTCTATACATCATCATTGTCATCATCATCTTCTTCTTTTTCCTCTTCTTCTTAAGTTAGAAATTACCAAAAAAAAAATAAACTTATGACGAAAAAAAATTGAATAAAAGGACGAAGAAAAACAGAAAAATAGAATAAAGAAAATAAAAAAAGAATAAGCAAATGACAGAAAAATTAAAATGGAAGCGGTAGACAAGGTAGAAAAAGAATAAACAGAATAAACAGAAAAAGAAAATAAAGGAAAAAAATACAACAGAAGAAAACTGAAAAGAACAAATAAAAGAAAGTTTTTTCTTTCTAAAGTTTAAATTTGGAGGAAATAGATCTCCTTAACGTATGATAATCTTCCGCTACAACACGTACTGAATCTCAATGTCACTTGAAGGTAGCAATAACTTGACAGGATACTACAGACCTGCCATTGGGACATCGCGTAACCTTCAGTCGAACCTGGTCTTAATTTTGCCCGCCAAAACATTTACAGTTTAAAACATTATTATTAAAATCACACGAAATGTGAATTTTAGTGCCAATTATAAACTTGCTACAGTCAATGAAATCTACAGGTCACTACCGAATCAACTTGAAAGGAAGCTTGTAACGATATAAAGGAGATGTTTGAAATGTTCGCAAACTACATATATAAGCGCTTGGAGTAGCCAGAAGAGATCGTATTAGAAAGGACGTAGAGAGAGAGAGAGAGAGAGAAAGTGAGAAAGACAGAGAGAGAGAGAGAGAAAGAGAGAGAGAGAAAGAGAGAGAGAAAGAGACAGAGACAGAGAAAGAGAGAGAAAGAGAAAGTGAAAAAGAGAGAGAAAGAGAGATAAAGAGAGAGATAAAGAGAGAGAATGAGAGAGAGAAAGAGAGAGAGTGAAAGAGAGAAAGAGAGAGAGAGTGAAAGAAAGAGAGAGAGAAAGAGAGAGAGTGAAAGAGAGAGACAGAGAGACAGAGAGAGAGAGTGAAAGAGCGAGAGAGAAAGAGAGAGAGAAAGAGAGAGAGAGACATAAAGAGAGAGAGAGAAAGAGAGAAAAAGAGAGAGTGAAAGAGAGAGAAAGAGAGAGTGAAAGAGAGAGAGTGAAAGAGAGAGAAAGAGAGAGAGAGAGAGAGAGAGAGAAAGAGAGAGTGAAAGAGAGAGAAAGAGAGAGAGGGAGAAAAAGAGAGAGAGACATGCGTCATGGGGATGATAATCATTACAAAAATAATGCCAAAACGAAAACTCACTTCGAAATTACAGCTCTTGACAACAAACACTGAAAAGGACAAATATTGAATTAAAATGTAAACGAAATAAGTCAGATGTACTGAAGGGAGGTCAAAAAGTAATGCACACCAATTTTTTTCTCGGCTAATAATAAAGATAGGAATATGAAATTTTGCACACTTGGAATATGACATGTTCCAATTATGTGCACCAAATTGCACAGCATTCTGATAAATATTACGCAATCTATGAACCGTTAAAATGGAGCTTGTCAACAATGTCCGTTACAAACAGCGAATTGTCATAGAATTTCTGGTTGCGGAAAAAGAAACTGTGGCAAACATTCATAAACGACTGTGTGCAGTGTACAAATGTTCTGCAGTCGATAGGAGCACAGTTAGTCGCTGGGTTCAGAGAATTAAAGCTGCAGAAAGTGTACGAGTGGAGCTGCATGATTTACCACGTTCTGGACGTGTTGCCTCGGCTACCAGCACAGACATGTTAACCGGGCTGATGCCATTATTCGTAAGGATAGGCGTATCACTAATCAGCAATTGGCATTGCAGCTTACAGTCAGCAAGGGAAGTGCAATCGCAATTTTTAAAACTCTCGGATATTCAAAGATTTGCGCTCGATGGGTTCCTCGGTGCCTAACAAATGATCACAGAGTTCAAAGGAAAACATTCTGTTCTGAATTGTTGGAGCGTTTCGGTGTTGAAGGAGAAATGTTTTTGTCAAAAATTGTTACCGGTGACGAAACGTGGGCACATTATTATGAGCCTGAAACAAAAATGCAGTCAATGGAATGGCATCATCCGCAGTCACCAAAAAGAAAAAAATTCAAAACATCTCCATCAGCCGGAAAGGTGATGATCACTGTCTTCTGGGACATTGATGGTGTGATTCTTGTTGATGTAATGACAAGAGGTAAGACAATCAACTCGACAGCTTACATCAATACACTGACAAAACTCAAAAATCGGTTCCACAGAGTTCGGCCTAATAAGCCGTCTGCAGATTTGTTGCTTCAACATGACAATGCACGCCCTCACACAAGTCTGGTAACACGGGAAGCAATCAACAAATTTGGTTGGACTGTACTGCCCCATCCTCCTTACAGCCCTGATCTGGCTCCCTCAGATTTCCATCTGTTTGGACCACTCAAAAAATTCATGCGTGGGACACACTTTGACAATGATGAGGATGTGATCCGTGCAGTTAAAAAATGGCTACGCGAGCAGGACAAAACTTGGTACAAACGAGGCATTCATGACCTAGTTTCGCGTTGGCGTAAGGCAATACGCTTGGACGGAGATTATGTTGAAAAATAGGTAGTGTAAAGGGGATGTTCAGCTACAATCTGTGAAAATTTCACACATTTTGCCCGAATAGTTTCCGAGAAAAAAATTGGTGTGCATTACTTTTTGACCTCCCTACGTAGTTAGCTGAACTCGGACAGCACAGGGGTCTAATGGGGTCAACACAAACTCTGGCTGTAGTAGTAGTTGTTGTGGTAGTAGTAGTAGTAGTAGTAGTAGTAGTAGTTGTTGTAGTTGTAGTTGTAGTAGTAGTTGTAGTAGTAGTAATTGTAGTTCGAGTAGTTGTAGTAGTAGTTGTTGTAGTAGTTGTAGTTGTAGTAGTAGTAGTTGTAGTAGTAGTAGTTGTTGTTGTAGTTGTTGTAGTAGTAGTTGTAGAGGTAATTGTTGTAGTAGTTGTAGTAGTAATTGTTGTAGTAGTTGTAGTAGTAGTTGTAGTAGTAGTTGTTGTAGTTGTTGTAGTAGTAGTTGCTGTAGTAGTTGTTGTAGTATATGTAGTAGTTGTTGTAGTAGTAGTTGTAGTGTATGTAGTAGTTGTTGTAGTAGTAGTTGTAGTAGTAATTGTTGTAGTAGTTGTAGTAGTAATTGTAGTAGTAGTTGTAGTAGTTGTAGTAGTAGTTGTAGTAGTAGTTGTAGTAGTAGTTGTAGGAGTTGTAGTAATAGTTGTTGAAGTAGTTGTAGTAGTTGTTGTAGGAGTTGTAGTAGTAGTTGTAGTAGTTGTAGTAGTTGTTGTAGGAGTTGTAGTAGTAGTAGTAGTAGTAGTTGTAGGAGTTGTAGTAGTAGTTGTAGTAGTAGTTGTAGTAGTTGTAGTAGTAGTTGTAGGAGTTGTAGTAGTAGTTGTAGTAGTAGTTGTAGGAGTTGTAGTAGTTGTAGTAGTAGTTGTAGTAGTTGTAGTAGTAGTTGTAGTAGTAGTTGTATGAGTTGTAGTAATAGTTGTTGAAGTAGTTGTAGTAGTTGTTGTAGGAGTTGTAGTAGTAGTTGTAGGAGTTGTAGTAATAGTTGTTGAAGTAGTTGTAGTAGTTGTTGTAGGAGTTGTAGTAGTTGTTGTAGTAGTTGTTGTAGTTGTTGTTGTAGGAGTTGTAGTAATAGTTGTTGAAGTAGTTGTAGTAGTAGTTGTTGTAGTAGTTGTTGTAGCAGTAGTTGTAGTATATGTAGTAGTAGTTGTAGTAGTTGTTGTAGTAGTAGTAGTTGTAGTAGTTGTTGTAGTAGTTGTAGTAGTAGTTGTAGTAGTAGTTGTAGTAGTAGTTGTAGTAGTATTTGTAGTATATGTAGTAGTTGTTGTAGTAGTAGTTGTAGTAGTAGTTGTAGTAGTAGTAGTAGTAGTTGTAGTAATAATTGTAATAGTAGTTGTAGTTGTAGTAGTAGTAGTAGTTGTAGTAATAATTGTAATAGTAGTTGTAGTAGTAGTAGTAGTAGTAGTAGTAGTTGTAGTAATAATTGTAATAGTAGTTGTAGTTGTAGTAGTAGTAGTAGTTGTAGTAATAATTGTAATAGTAGTTGTAGTTGTAGTAGTAGTTGTAGTAATAATTGTAATAGTAGTTGTAGTTGTAGTTGTAGAAAAGAAGAAGAGGAAGGACTAGAAGAAATCGTTAGATAGGAACTGATTTTTGTAAATAATTTAAGAGATGAACTCCACCCCATCACCACCACCCCACCCTCCCACATGTGTATCTAATGTAAAAGTTATCTAGCACTTGTTCATGTGGTGAGATAACTCTTGTGTAGTCTAGTTGAGTTAGGTAATCTCTTGTCTATCATCTGTTACAGTAAGTCAAACACCGCAGCTTGATGTTCCAAGCAGTTTATTCGTGGACAGAGTGCATGGCACACAGAGGCTGAACCCTTGAAACAGATGTACGGAAAGGAAGGAGGGAGAGAGAGAGAAAGAGAGAGAGAGAGAGAGAGAGAGAGAGAGAGAAGAGTGAGGTGTAGAGTAGATGGCAGAATAAAAGAGAACAGCAAAAAATAGCAGAATAAGCGGGTGAGCACAATAAGAGAGAGTGCGGAATAAGAGAACATATTAAGATTTAGAAAAAGATAAATGCTTCCAAGAGACGGAGAGAACAATTAGATAAAGATGGAAATGACGAAGAAGAAGAAGAAGACAATAAAGGAAGTGAAAGAAAAGAAAAGAGACTAGAGAAGAAGAAAAAAAGAAGTAGAAAAAGTAGAAAAGAAGCAGAAAAAAGTAGCGGAAAAAGAAGCATAAAATTAAGTAGAAGAAACGAGACTATGTCATGTTTGTGTGTGTGTGTGTGAGAGAGAGAAACTGTGTACATGAGTCAAGTGATTATATTTACCGAAGTGTAAAATAAATGACGTGCGGAGAACGGTCTGCACATGTACTTGTTTATCCTCCAACGCAGATCAGAGCGGGACAGAGGGGGGAAAAAATAATCAGAGTGGAATGTCTCGACTGTTTATGCTTGGCATGCAGAGTGTGTAAGCGAGACGGTGTGTTTGTGTGCAGTTTGGAGCGTGTTTGTGTGTAACTATAAGCGTGTTTTATCGGATTGTGTATTATAGATGTGCGTTTGGGTAGGTTCGTCAAAGGAAACTGTGTTTGGATATGTACATGAAGGTCTAATGATGGTTCTCTGCGAATTTATTTTAATGTTGATATACTCTTAGAACGATGTGTGATTTTTACGTAATTTAGAAATAGCTAGTTATCTATTTTCTTGTTTGTACAGACTAGAGTTTGTTGAGTGTGTATAACTTCGAATGTGTTATTTGTGTATGATTACGAATGTGTTATATGAGTTCTTCTTTTCTTCCTCATTTGCCTTTCAGCGTCGATGGGAGATATAATTTGCGGTCTTTTGCTCTTCTGCTCGCCCTGCTGCTATTATGTTTCCTAGTGCTTCTAATATTCCATCCATCCATTTTTTCCGTGATCGACCCTTGGGTCTGGTGTTCTCACAACGTTTGTTGAAGGCTCATTGTCTTGTGTTTTGATCTTTCTGCCTTGTCACGTGGCCAAACCATTTTATCTGTTGTTTCTTGTTTGTATAGACTAGAGTTTGTTGTTTGTGTTTAACTACGAATGTGTTCTTTTTGTGTTGTTACAAATGTATTATTTGGGTATACCTTACAATTGTTTGACACTGGTACTTCATTTGATTTGCTCATGTATGTCCTTCCATGAAGATAAATGTGCAGCCTTGTCGAATTAGGTAATCTCGTCTATTATTTGTAACAGAAGTCAAACACCGCTGCTTGATGATTCCAAACTGTTGTAGTCTTTGAAATCCGTGACACATAGAGGCCATCTTATGATCGTTGATCTTATGAAACAAACTATTGAATGTACGTGTAAGAGAGAGAGAGAGAGAGAGAGAGAGAGAGAGAGAGCGAGAGAGAGAGAGAGAGAGAGGGAGATACTGATCGAGAGAGAAATAGAGAAAGAAAGGGCGGAATAAGATAGAAAACAGAAACATAAGAACAAAGTAGACAAAGATATACGACAAAGACATCTTATGAACGTCGATCTAATAAAACAAACTATTGAATGTACGTGTAAGAGAGAGAGAAAGAAAGAGAGAGAGATAGAGATATCGAGAGAGAGAGAGAGAAATAGAGAAAGAAAGGGCAGAATAAGATAGAAAACAGAAACATAAGAACAAGTAGGCAAAGATATACGACAAAGACAGAGAAAGCTAATCTAGAGTATTACATGACAAGCCTTTTTTGGAAATCACCAGGGGAGGAGAAAAGAGGAAGACCAAAATATACTTGGAGAACACAGGCGGAAGCAGAGATGAAGATATGATGGTGAAGACATTGAACGTTCTTTTCTGTTCTGTTCATTGAATCTGTATCATTGTAGTCGGGAATGTCCCATATCCGCTCAACTCATGTCACAGTTCCCGCCAAAGCGCGGTGGCAAACTATGTTGCCATGGTCGACTACCGTGCAGACCTAAGCTCTGTGTACTGACGACGATTCCAAACGACTTCCATCAAACAGAGAGTGCACAGTCACTTCCTTACTCCAGTTTCCTGAAGAAAAAAGAACACGCACATTTAAATCAAACAAAGCAACCAATACGGTTAAGCGACCGCGTTGGTCTCCGCAACAACACGGCGACATGCTGCCATTTTGATTTTGCATTTTTATCGGTTGGCGGCCGTTTGCAAGATCAAAGAAGAAGAAAAAGAAGTAGAAAAAGTAGAAAAGAAGCAGAAAAAGAAGAAGTAGAAGATTAAGTAGAAGAAACGAGACTATGTCATGTTTGTGTGTGTGTGTGTGTGTGTGTGTGTGACAAATTTCGGGCCAAGTCGACAGGATGGGCGATAATTTCGATATCACTGAAAGAGAGTGCCCACTGTCAGTTCCAACTCAAAATCACTGAAATCAGTAGAAAAAACACACACAGAAATTAGTTAAAACAAAAATTCTTTCAGTGTTCTTCTTTTTTTTCTTTTGTCTTTCTCACTGGTACCGGAAAGGTGTCGTGGTTATATCATTTGTCGTTCTTGAGCTGCTCGAACTGTCTGAATTAGTGATTTTCCTTTGTCACTGCATCTATCCTATTGTCATATGTCTCTGTCACTGCATCTATCCTATTGTCATATGTCTCTGTCACTGCATCTATCCTATTGTCATATGTCTCTGTCACTGCATCTATCCATCTTTTTCGAGGTCTTCCTCTTGACTTTTTCCATGAATTCTCGAGAAGAACGCCCTTGATGGCGATTGGTAAGGATTCATTCTGACCAGGTGGCCAAACCATTTGAGTTGTTGTTCTATATATTCTTGGCAGGGTTTTGTTCCTACCATTTTTCTTATGGTTTCATTTAGTATTCTGTCTCTTCTTGTGTTGTTTGTTACTTTTCTCAAGCATCGCGTCTCACATGTTCTTTCAGTGTTGGCACTCTCTAAATGGGCCTGCGGCAACTGCCGCCATCTTTTCAGAAGTGATTTTAGAAGAAACAGGATTGCTTGGAATGTGTTTTTTTGAAGACCTTTGTTCCACAGGAAGCTGAAAGGAAGAAGAAGAAGAATGAAGATAATAAAGATAAAATACGCATGTTTCTCCTTTTGTACACTCAAAGTGGTAATAAGAAGTTGTGTCTTAAACTGTAAAAACGTTGTGTTTAAAATGTAAAAACGTTGTGTTTAAAAATGTAAAAACGTTGTGTTAAAAATGTAAAAACGTTGTGTTTAAAAATGTACAACTGCAGCCCCGAAAACTCTCAGATTTGCCGATCTTTGGTATTTTTGTTACGAACTTTATTCTTCTAAAATGTCATTCTCATTTACTTTAATTAAACATTTGACTTTCTGTCTCTGGTGTCATAAATTGAAACCACTTCCATAAAATATCATTCTCATTTACTTTAATTAAACATTTGACTTTCTGTCTCTGGTGTCATAAATTGAAACCACTTCCATAAAATATCATTCTCATTTACTTTAATTAAACATTTTACTTTCTGTCTCTGGTGTCATAAATTGAAACCACTTCCATAAAATATCATTTTCATTTACTTTAATTAAACATTTGACTTTCTGTCTCTGGTGTCACAAATTGAAACCACTTCCATAAAATGTCATTCTCATTTACTTTAATTAAACATTTGACTTTCTGTCTCTGGTGTCATAAATTGAAACCACTTCCATAAAATATCATTCTCATTTACTTTAATTAAACATTTGACTTTCTGTCTCTAGTGTCACAAATTGAAACCACTTCCATAAAATATTAGTTTCAAGAATGAGTGGAATGTACTAAGATCAGTATTTTTTCAACAATAAATACGGCAACATTTGCAAGATTAGAACTAAAGTGTCACTTTAAGATGAAAACAAAGAGCCGTGAGCTACTAGTTTGTTCTTTGTGTACTTCTACTAATTATTTTAAAACTGAATTATAGTTTTTTTCGTATTCTTCCTTATAACTACCTGTGGAGTATAGGTCTTCAGCGAATACGTTCAGCTCTCTGTGGAGTATAGGTCTTCAGCGAATACGTTCAGCTCCCTGTGGAGTATAGGTCTTCAGCGAATACGTTCAGCTCCCTGTGGAGTATAGGTCTTCAGCGAATACGTTCAGCTCCCTGTGGAGTATAGGTCTTTAGCGAATACGTTCAGCTCCCTGTGGAGTATAGGTCTTCAGCGAATACGTTCAGCTCCCTGTTGAGTAGAGGTTTTCATCAAACACTCTCAGCTCCTTATGGAACATAAGTCTTTAACAAACACTTTCAGCTCCCTGTGGAGCATAGGTCTTCATCAAACACTTTCAACTTCCTGTGGAGCATAGGTCTTTAACAAACACTTTCAGCTTCCTGTGGAGCATAGGTCTTTAACAAACACTTTCAACTTCCTGTGGAGCATAGGTCTTTAACAAACACTTTCAGCTTCCTGTGGAGCATAGGTCTTTAACAAGCACTTTCAGCTTCCTGTGGAGCATAGGTTTTTAACAAGCACTTTCAGCTTCCTGTGGAGCATAGGTCTTTAACAAACACTTTCAGCTTCCTGTGGAGCATATGTCTTTAACAAACATTTTCAACTTCATGTGGAACATAGGTCTTTAACAAAGATTTTCAGCTTTCTGTGGAGCATAGGTCTTTAACAAACACTTTCAGCTTCCTGTGGAGCATAGGTTTTTAACAAGCACTTTCAGCTTCCTGTGGAGCATAGGTCTTTAACAAACACTTTCAGCTTCTTGTGGAGCATAGGTCTTTAACAAACACTTTCAATCTCCATGTGGAGTATATGTCTTCAGCAAACACTTTCCAAACCGTTCTGTCTCTTGCCATTCTTTTAAGATCATTCCATGTCTTCTCTATCATCATCATCTCTGTTTCCACCTGTCTTCTGTAAGCATATTTTGGTCTTCCTCTTTGTCTTTTCTCCAGGGAGTTTCAAAATAAAGCATGTCGTTTAATATGGAACAATAGAACAAAGAAGTATGTGTTAGCACTCGGAAAAAAAATTCTTTGTTCTATTATTCCTTATTATCGCCTCGGAAGTTCCCTATATAATAATATTTATGTATTATTATTTGTATCAATGTCATTTAATACTCTGGCTTCCTTTCCAGCGCCATCGTCTTCATTGTATCTTTGTCCACTGCTATTTTACTGGTAGTACATTCCTATAACTCTAAGTTAGTGATTTTTTCCAGCCATTTTCAATCTTTTATTCTGTGCAATCATCCATTAATGAATGCCTGTATTTTCCTGATTGTCATATTTGTTATTCTCCATGTGTTATGGCCATAAAATAAGACTGAATTAACATTGAAGTTTAATTACAATGTAACAACATGAAAATCTGAGGCAAGAAGAGGCAAAGGGAAACAGAGAGAAAAAATACAAGACAGTTAAAGATAATTATTTGGGAGACAATTAACAAGAGAAGTGAAAAAAAAAAAAACAATCGCAGAGGTATAAATCTTGATGATTTAAAATGTTCAGTGTTTATTAATGTATCTCTCATCCAAAGAGTCTGAAATGAGAAAGGCGTAGAGAACAGCTGATAGTTCTTCTCGTGGTGCACTATGACCTCATCAATCGTGTCTATACCCAGCGGGATGCCAGAAAAAGAAGACCGCACATTTAGAAAGCCACCTGAATCAGAGCCAAGGTATAAACAACGGTGAGTGGACTTTGTATTATTACATAGGATGCCTTGTTAACAAATAAGAGAAAGATTGATCCTTAATGAAATAAAGAAAACCAGAATGGTATTGTGAGGAGAAAATGGGAAATAGAGAGAGAGAGAGAGAGAGAGAGAGAGAGAAGAAAAATGAGAGAGATCATCTTCTATGATGAAAGGTTAGTCAAACAGGCGTTGCCAAGCCCTAAACAGAACAGACTGAGTACGGAAATAAAGAAGAACATATGTTCGCTGTCAGACATTACAGAGTAGAAGGTGTCAAGATTTTCAATGATCTGTATAGCCTTTTTGTGGCTTCTCTATTATGCTCATGGTGACGTCTGTCATGGCAAACAGTCAACAACAGAACTGATACGATGCACTGTAGATAGAAGATTGTGGAGGGACACGATCGCCTACGCTATTCGGTATGTCACATGATGATGATGATGATGATGATGATGACGTCTTTTATTTCAAAGATCTGTATTGTGGCTCCTGTATTATGTCCATCTTGACGTCTTTTATTCCAACAGACATGATAAATAACTGTCGAGATCGAAAGTTGTGGAGAGACATGATCACCTACACCAGCAGGCATAGCACTTGATGATGATGATATACAATAATAGCAAGAGCACGCAGTGAGTTCAGATCTACGCCAAGGGTTATGCAATCGAAGGAAAACGCAATGCCCCCACATAAATAAAAGCAAACAAGACAGGTTGGATGCCTTATCTCTGCCAAGTATAGAAGCGGATGTGTTACATACATTTAGTTTTGAGGAATAGATTATAAAGACTTTCAATTAAAAAATGTAGGAGAAAAGTTTTCAAATAAATAAAATAAACTTTTGTTTATCGAAATTAAACAAAACGTTCATTAATATGGAAAATAATTATTTTGTGTATATTTCTACTTTATTTATATATTTCTCTCTCTCTCTCTCACCGGGCCACTGGCGCAGAACACAGTGCAACGTTTTAACAGGTATTCAAGCAGAGTGGATCTAACAGACTATAATTATGATGTCAATTCACTTAGACAGCTGTCTTCATGTGAGAGTCTGAAATCCTACTCTGATTGAGTCCTGATTGCAGAGAGAGAGAGAGAGAGAGAGAGAGAGAGAGAGAGAGAATATATAAATAAAATAGAAATATACACAAAATAAGTATTCTCCATATTAATGAACGCTTTGTTTAATTTCGATAAATACAAGTTTATTTTATGGTGTATTATTGTCTATATTTTGAATTTGGAGCCGCGATAGCTCAGTGGTTAAAGAACTGGACTACAAAGGACGAGAGGTAGGGTTCGATCCCAACCGACGGCTTTTGTTTCACCCAGCCTTTAATGGGTACCGGATTTTTTTTCTGGGAAAGTAAAGCGGCACGGGCGTAATATCGACTACATTACCCGCAAAAATCATGTGCCGAGGGTCTGTAAAATTTATGGTCACTAACACCATATTCCCTATACGCCACGCCGCTTGGCGTGGCGGGGGGGAGGGGGTGGTATTTTACTTTTTTTTAAAAAATATATTTTGAATTAGATATGTCGGACAGTAAGCACCAACATCTTTAAGTGCTTAGTGCCTCTAAGGATCTTAATCCGGTCCTGTGTAAATCAAGCACACGGATTAAAGATATACTAAAGGTACCAGCTATATAATAACATAAGCGTGCAATTCTATCAGCAATTTACGTACATTTACTACTGAATATATATTTGGTCTGAATATGTTTATTCTTGAAAATGTCAGTAAAGTTGTCAGTATTCTCGTGATGTTTCTGTGTCGAAGTTATCAAAAATATCATGATTGTCTAAATGAGATTATAACAAAATTATGCAAATCTCACAGCGCTTGGTAAAAGTATCCCATTTTCTAGATGTATATGTTCTAAAGTTATCATACTTTTATGATATTTGTTTCTAAAGTTATCACATTTTTCATTTATGATCTTTTGTTTGCTGAATTTATCATACTTTTATTATATTTGTTTAACAAAGGTATCATACTTTTATTGTTTGTTTGCTAGCTTTTTCATACATGTATGGTGTGTTTTGTTCAAGTTGCCATGCTTTTATAACATTTATTTGCAAAAATTATCAAACTTTTATCATATTTGTTTGCTAAATGTATCATAATTTTATTATATTTGTTTGTTAAAGTTTTTATGTTTTTATTACATTTATTTGGTGCAATAATTATCATACTTTTATAATGTTTGTTTACTAAGATTATAACAGTAGAATTACATTTCTTTGAGTAAAGTCTGCGCAATGATCAGTGTATTTACGATTATTTACTAAAATAATTATTTATACAATTTTTCTAACTAAAATTAACTATTATATACACGATTTCTCCAACTAAATTTAACTATTATTTATACGATTTCTCCAACTAAATTTAACTATTATTTATACGATTTCTCCATCTAAATTTAACTATTATTTATACGATTTCTCCATCTAAATTTAACTATTATTTAGACGATTTCTCCAACTAAATTTAACTATTATTTATAATATTTCTCCAACTAAATTTAACTATTATTTAGACGATTTCTCCATCTAAATTTAACTATTATTTATAAGATTTCTCCAACTAAATTTAACTATTATATCTGTGAATGCTAATTGTTAAGGTTATTATTCAGACCATTCTTCCAGTTAAATGATGACAAATAGTTTTTTTTTTTCTTCAACAAACACCACAAATGCAGTCGTGAAAGCTGCAGTCAACTGACTGACTGTGGACTTCTCGCTAGGAGATGTTTTGGCGAGAAAGTTAGACCCAGCGCCGGCTTGTGTATGATAGCATTTGCTGTTCCACTGATTGTTCCGGGAATTACACTAACCGTTGTGGCTTTTGAAGAAGACACTGGGTTTTCCAAATACGGGGCCTTGCACATTCTTGGGTTTGTGTTGCTCTTCCTGGCTTTCCTGCTTACTGCAGTAGGAATTGTGCTCAACACTCGATTTAAGTCTCAGGTCAGTGGCTTTCGTGTGTGCTGTCCGTAAATATCATGTGATCAAAGCCGTTAACGAATATCATCATTATCATCGCTACCACCACCACCACCACGACCATCATCATCATTATCATCGCTACCACCACCAGTATCATCATCACCACCACCACGACATCATTATCATCGCTACCACCACCAGTACCATCATCACCACCACGACCATCATCATTATCATCGCTACCACCACAAGTACCATCAGCACCACCACCACGACCATCATCATCATCATTATCATCGCTACCACCACCAGTACCATCATCACCACCACCACGACCATCATCATCATTATCATCGCTACAACCATCAGTACCATCATCACCACCACGACCATCATCATCATTATCATCGCTACAACCATCAGTACCAGCATCACCACCACGACCATCATCATCATTATCATCGCTACAACCATCAGTACCAGCATCACCACCACCACGACCATCATCATCATTATCATTGCTACAGCCATCAGTACGATCATCACCACCACGACCATCATCATCATTATCATCGCTACCACCATCAGTACCAGCATCACCACCACCACGACCATCATCATCATTATCATCGCTACCACCATCAGTACCAGCATCACCACCACCACGACCATCATCATCATTATCATCGCTACAGCCATCAGTACGATCATCACCAGCACGACCATCATCATCATTATCATCGCTACCACCATCAGTACCATCATCACCACCACCACCAGCATCATCATCAACATCGCTAGCACTACCACTACCACCATCACCAACACTACCATCATTATCATAGTCATCATCATCATCATCATCATTATCACCATCATTATTAAGTTCTTTTTCCAACACCATCATAACATTTTATTTTTCTATTTCATCTTGTTTACCTTTCTCCCTTTTTCTTCACAATTTTATATTTTTCATTTTGCATCTTCATTTTTTTCCCTCTTCACCTTCCCCTTATTTATAGCCTTAGACTGACACGAGCTATCTGTTGTTGATACGCCTCTTGATATTTCGTCTAAACAACAACAAACACAAACAGTAACTCTTGTCAGTTTATTTGGCTTCTTTCTAAAAATGCTGCATTTCTCCCCCCTTATGTTGTTTATTTCTGTCTTTCTATTTAGATTTTTCTTTTTAGCTCAAACTCCTAAATTTAAGACGAAGCAATTTTGGGGCTGAGTGGTCTAGAGGTAAGACGTCGGCCTCTAGACAAGAAGGTCACCTGGTTCGATTCCCACCATTTATAAAAAATAAAATCCATGGCTTTATCCTCTCTTGGTCTCTGGGTAGTGAGATCCGATGTCTAACCCTCTCTGGGTAGTGAGATCCGATGTCTAACCCTCTCTGGGTAGTGAGATCCGATGTCTAACCCTCTCTGGGTAGTGAGATCCGATGTCTAACCCTCTCTGGGTAGTGAGATACGATGTCTAACCCTCTCTGGGTAGTGAGATACGATGTCTAACCCTCTCTGGGTAGTGAGATACGATGTCTAACCCTCTCGGAAAACGGCGAAAAACAGGTCTCGTGTGCATTTCGCGCACGTTAAAGAACTCTTAGCAGTTGGAAATGGTCGCTGCCCAGCACAATTAATATGGAAAATCTAGCCAAAACGTTAAAACTCTCGACGATAAAATATGAGAGTACCTCTGAAATAGGAGAATATCTGCCTATATGGCGGGGGACATCTGAACACACGTCTGCCAGTGTGAAAAATAGGAAAAAAGGATATTCACGCAAAATTCAGTCCCTCGAGACATGTCTAGAGATATAATGCTAGCGAACGCAAACAACAACAATAATGTTATGAAGCAATATTTGTAATTGAATTTCTTCCTCTTTTTCTTCTTCATCTGCTTCTCCTTTTAGCGATCAGCTACTACTATGAATTTCGACTTTTAGACCAGCATGGGTGATGAACAAGACGATACGTTTGAGGTCTCCACGGTTCCCCACAGTTTGTCATACAGGGTTGCTTCTGTGGTCAATATTTGTGCTTTTAGGGTGTTGTGAGTGCTGCAGGACTGTAGGATACGTTCCGAAGTTTGTCTGCAATCTCCGCACTCGCTTGTTGCAAAGTCACTGAGTCCTATCTTGTGTTGGTGTGTTCTGATGACACATTACCTGTTCTGAGTCTGAAGACCATAGGCTGCTCGCGTCTGTTGCGGGTTTTTTTTTAAGCCGCCAAGTCATGGCTCATATTTTCACGCATTCCTCTTCATTCGGGTTTCTTAGCAAATCAATGTAGCACGCAAATAAACACCCATAAATGCTGCCCCGCTCAACCCACGAACACACACACACACACGTATGTAATTTTTTTTTCCGCAGAAAATTTCCTACAAATTTGCAAGCAAGTCAACAGACGATGAAAAGACAGTCAATGAAGCTGACCTAGATACTGTCGTCTCATCAAGCACAAAAGAAAATAATAAAAACGATGTTCTTGCTGCAGTGTTTATTCCTGGCCTTCCTTCATTTAACCACGTTGAGAATTCGCAAGAAAATTCTGTAGAAGTGAACAACAAAGCCCAAAACATATCCGCAGAAATAAGCACACATCCAAGTAATGGACACAAAAGGGTCAGTTTTTCTAATAAAAGAGGCTCTAAGCGGCAGATTTCGTCCAACAAAAGCTTCGACGATTATTCTTCGTCATTTGACAGCTTCGACTCTGAAGACTTTTCCTCTGGGTCGTACATTCTCTCGGAAGAGCCAGGTCTGGATAGCACAATTCCTGAACTGGAGATAGAAACAGACACTGCTCAAGACATTCATGATTGCAGTCGTTGCCATCTTTCAACCAGAACGTGATCCATTTTCGAAACAGGTGTTTAGCTTTGACGACCTCAGTTCTTACACTAATTCTGCAACGGGGGAGTTATTCCCCTTTCAGTCACAAGAAGTTACTGCAAATATTGTAAACAAAATAGATCATGATTCAACACAATCCCAACTTGATAGCTCGAAAAACAAAATTGACAGCATTTGTGGTGGACTATCGGGGGAAATTCAAAGAACTACTAAAGGATCTTTCAGCGTCGACCCCGGCAAGAAGAAGAGGAAAACAGTCAGGGTTCCAGACAAAGACTTTACGGACTTAGCTCAGAAGTGTCCATGGAGTCTTCTGACTCCCAGGTAGCGTCACGTGATTCAATCAAAATAAATGATGTCATCTTAAAGGAAAGTTCAGACAGTAATTCCTCGGTGTTCATGCTGGAGCGTCTGGCCAAACCTGCAGGAGACACAACGAAGGAAAGCAGCTCAACAGAGATGATCCTTGCCCACAGCCTCAAACCAAATCAGCTGAAGACCTGGGCACAGTCTCCTCCTACTAAACGCCCCAACTCGTTCCCGAGTGGGACCGAGCAATCAGGTCCACCAGGTGAAGCGCTAAGAAACAACTCCTTGAAGGAAAAACATATAACAAGGTAAGTTGTCATTGATGGTTTGTAAAAGTATAGTTAGCATCCATAGTAGAAGTTATGTATAACATATAGTTTTACCACAGTAGAAGTTATGTATAAGATATAGTTTTACCACAGTAGAAGTTATGTATAACATGGAAAAATTGCAAAAAAAATTGTATGTTAGAAGCTTTACGTGATTAGTAGACGACACAGATTCGAACGACGTTTCGGCCCAATAGGCCTTCAGCAGGAACAAACAAACAACATACACACACAGATATGTGAATAAATAAAACTAATCCTACATAGCTAACTAGTAATGAAACATCAAAAACAAAATAATCGAAATATGTTGACTTCCCTGTGTGTCGTGGACTGTGGTCAGGCTGGGAAAGGAATTCCTCACGGGTGTAGCTGTAATTTATACCCTCTGGTCAGAGGTGAAGGGTTCTAAAAATACACGAGTGGGTGGAACGCTGTCCAGGTGCGTCGACTACAAAGGCACAGGCAATATCTGAAAGTATCTAAGGCCCCATAAACACATGTATACACACACACAGATGCGTATGTACATATGTACACGTGCAAAAAGACGTGCACATACTAATACATATCAACATACACATACATATACACACACATACATGTGTATGCATACAAGCAAGCACACATATACATGCATGTATATGCATATACATATATATACCAATACCCGTGCCTATGAACACATACATGCATGTGCTCATCCATACGGGGACATTCATATGTGTGGAAATGTGCGTATGACCCACAACTAACCAGAGGGGTTCACACCGGGGTCAGTGTGCAAACTCGGAGAAAGAATAGAACAGTAGAATAACAGGTACTCAACAGGCGGAAAGAGTGAGATGTGTGAGAGTGGTGTGCAATAAAAACATATGAGGGGTAAGTAGCACAGAAAAAAGGTATATAGGAGAACACCGAAGTGTCTCAACGGGGATTAGTGGAGAAGAACTAAGAATATCGTGGCATAGTAGATAGACTAAAGAGCCACAACATGGGCGGTAGAGAGGGCTATGCAAGAGGGAAGGAGCAGCCGAAAGGAAACTATGTGTATGAGTGTAATACATTTATGCCTCGTGGGGTCAGCGAACCATACTGGACTATGAGGCGATTTTCCAAATTATATAGGCTGCGGTCGCCAGAGTGACAGAGGACAATACCAGTGACACGGATGTCGTCTTTGCCCTTGTGATCTGGGGAGTTGAAATGGGAAGACAACTCAATGGGAACACATACTTCAAGACTGCACTGAATATAGTAGACTGAGGAAAATCCATTGGCCCATAGATACAACACTACCGACAAAACTATATTGGGCCACTGCAAGAATTACAAAAGACAGTAACATTTATACAGGAAACGACATTGCAGATATAGACAATACTTCAGGCGAACGAAAGATAGAAAGATAGAAATACTATATGGTGAACTAACACACGGAAAAAGACAAATCGGCAGACCTAAACTACGATATAGAGATATCTGTAAATCATCTCTGAATGACTTCTGCATCTGTGAAAATTACTGGGAACATCTGGCAATTGATCGCACATCATGGAGAGCACGTATAAGGAATGGTATAACATAATTTGAGACTGTACTAAGGCAAAACTTAGAAGAGAAACGACTCATAAAAAGCAATGAAAACCATGTGGATCAGTGGGCCTAACTTGTTCATTCTGTGGCCGTGTGTGTTTGTCAAACATTGGTAGAATTAGCCACGAGAGAAGCCGTTCGACAAAAACAAAACCTTAAAAACAAAACAAAAATACACAATAGCCTCCACTAGACCGTCTGGCAAGACGAAAAGGGCCATATGATAATAATAATTATTATTATTGGAAGAACACTTATTATAGTCACCTTTTCTGCTAAAATATTTATAGCGTCAAAACGTGATGAAGAAACAAGCACAGTGGGTTGAAGATGCCGAACTGCGCGTGAGCTTAATGCGGTCAACAATATATACAGAAGACTGCGTCAGGATCAGAGAAGACTTTTTGCGTCAGGGAAAACAGTTTGCGTCAGGGTCACAGAGGACTGAGTCAGAATAAGAGAAGACTGTTTATATCAGGGTCAGAGAGGACTGCGTCTGGGTAAGAGGGGAATGCGTCAGGGTAAGAGGGGACTGCGTCAGGGTAAGAGGGGACTGCGTCAGGATCAGAGGGGACTGCGGCAGGTTCTGAGAGGATTGCGTCAGTGTCAGAGAGGACTGCGTCAGGGTCAGAGAGGACTATTTGAGTAATAGTTCGTGATACGGTCGGGGTCAGTGAATCACAACTGACCAAGATTGTACTCCACCTTCCAGAAGTGGGCCTGGAAATAGACTAACAAGTCCAGCCAACAAGCAAGTATGAGGAATCTAAGAGAAAAGGTTCCCACAACTGACATGCTGAGGACGGATGTGTTCGACCGAAAGACGCAAATGTCACAGTTAACCCACAATACAACTCAATTTTTAAAAAAAATCCCGCAATTAATGAATATGAAGAGCAGGTGTCAGTGGACGATCATTGAATGTGGACACGTGGAGCGGTAGTACGCTGGGTTTGCGATTCTGAAGGCAATCGTTTATTATTTTATGGACACACTTCGGTTTGTAGAATTGTGGAAATTACTTCACACATTTAGAAAAATGAATAAATGCATACTTGGCTCACAGATATAGAAAAGGAATAAATGCATACTTGGCTCACAGATATAGAAAAGGAATAAATGCATACTTGGCTCATAGATATAGAAAAGGAATAAATGCATACTTGGCTCACAGATATAGAAAAGGAATAAATGCATACTTGGCTCACAGATATAGAAAAGGAATAAATGCATACTTGGCTCACAGATATAGAAAAGGAAAAATTCCTACTTGGTTAACAATTATAGAAAAGGAATAAATGCATACTTGGTTAACAGATATAGAAAAGGAATAATGCATACTTGGTTAACAGATATAGAAAAGGAATAAAGCATACTTGGTTAACAATTATAGAAAAGGAATAAATGCTTCCTTGGTTTAACAAATATAGAAAAGGAATAAATGCATACTTGGCTCACAGATATCGAAAAGGAATAAATTCATACTGGTTAACAGATATAGAAAAGGAATAAATGCATACTTGGCTCACAGATATCGAAAAGGAATAAATTCATACTTGGTTAACAGATTTAGAAAAGAGAATAAATTTATGCTGGCTTCACATATTTAGAAAAATATATATATATATAAATTCAAACTTGATTCCCACATTTATAAAGAAAAGAATAAATTCAAACTTGATTCCCACACTTATAAAGAAAAGAATAAATTCAACTTGATTCCCACATTTATAAAGAAAAGAATAATTCGTGCTTGATTCCCACATTTATGAAGAAAAGAATAATTTACGCTTGGTTACCAGATGTAGAAAAAATAAAATAAATTGATACTTGGGTCCCTGATTGATAAAGAGAAGAATACATTTATTCATGGTTCACAAATTTTGAAGGTGAAAAAGTCAATAGTGAAGATTACTCCACTTCACCACCATCGGGAGCGGTTTCAAAACTTCGCTTTGACATCACATGTTACGTTACCAGTTTTACCTTTAACTTCCAGTGCTTGTTTTCCTAACAAAAAAGTTAACCGTAATGTTCATATCTCTATACCATAAAAGGGAGCCATAATAGCTCAGTGGTTAGTGAACTGGACTACAAAGGACAAGGGGTAGGGTTCGATCCCAACCGACGGCTTCCAGGTTCACCCAGCCTTTAATGGGTACCGGATTTTTTTTCTGGGAAAGTAAAGCAGCACGGGCGTAATACCGACCACATTACCCCGAAAATCATGTGCCGAAGGTCTGTAAAATTTGTGGTCACTAACATCATATTCCCTATACGCCACTTGGCGTGATGGGAGGTACTTTACTTTTTTTTATTACTATAAAACTATAAAACTATAAAACCATCAAACATCATGCATTTGGATGGCTTCTGTCGACAGTGGAAAGGATATTTATCAAATATATTATTTTGTTATTATAAAATTATGTTATATTTAACAAACATTATTTTTTTGGCCATGTTAAGAGAAGGGAACAGCTGGCTATATTGTAACAACTGGGACAATTGAAGTACGAAGAGAAAGAGGGAAGCAAATTGAAAAGATACCAGACAGCTAAAGAAAATGGCTTGGCAAACGATCAACAACAAATGAAAATAACTGTCGAGATCGAAAGTTGTAGAGAGAAATTATCACCTACGCCAACAGGCTCGGTAGATGATGATGATGTTCGGTTTGTCAAATGTAGTAAATTTTATTATGAAATTATTTTAGATTTATCAAATGTAGTAAATTTTATTATGAAATTATTTTAGATTTATCAAATGTAGTAAATTTTATTATGAAATTATTTTAGATTTATCAAATGTAGTAAATTTTATTATTAAATTATTTTAGATTTATCAAATGTAGTAAATTTTATTATGAAATTATATTAGATTCATGAAATATATTAAATGTTATTATACAATTATATTTGATTTATCAAATATAAATTAAAAAAAAAACAGACAATTAATGGAGGTTCAGTTATTGTTAATTTTATGAAATTCTGTCAGCTCTGTCTGAGAAAAATGGATATACCTTTAAATAGAAAGCTTGCTTGCGTTCGCCCGATGATTAAAGGAGTACACCTCTTGATCATCCGCCCTTGAAAGGACGTTAAGTGGACGTGTCTGTGTTGTATTGTGGTTTGCAGTATAACTGTGATATGTGCGCCTTTCGGCTCAACACACCCGACTTCAGCACATTTTTTTATTACCGGGTTGTCTTCCCTCTCGATCCCTACTCACTTGGTTAGACTAGACAGTTTAGTCTGTTACTGGAGGCACCGCGGAGAGATTGAGCAGGGTCTGGACGGTTCTGGTTCACCGATCCTGGCGCAAGCCATCAGCTGTGGGTCGCTGACAACTTCTAGCTGTGCTGTTGTGAGGCGCGACTTCCCTTCTTTAAATAGAATGAAGAACGATGAAAGAAGATGTTCACGAATGAGTGAGCCTTGGTCGGGTAATGTCTACATGAAACGGAAAAGGTAAATAAAAAAAAAAGAAAAAGAAACAGGAAAATGCGCAGCATAAATAAACAAGATCTGTGACGATGAATGGTTTGATGGTTGTAGTAGAATGTTTGAATCGCCAATCAACCACTAATATCTTCAGTAATCAAGAAAAGACGATGGTCATGTGTTGGACATGTGATGAGGAGAGATAATAACCGAATAGCAAAGCAAGCCCTCTTGTGGGAAACAATAGGTAAGAGGCCGACCCAGAGAGACACTGAGAAGAACATTGATGAGAGAGGCAAGAGCAGCAGGAATAGGCTCCCTCAATGAGATAGAGTTGCTTGTACAGAACAGAGACAAATGGCAAGATTTGATAAAATATCTTTACAAGGATTGAAAACTGCTAACATAAAATTTAGATAAGAGAAAGAGTATCTGGGTCTATGCCCTAGGGGCCGGCTACGGCTCGAAAGGTCAATAGATATATAGATAGTAGAATGGGGGACCGAATTGTCCGAGGGTAAGACATCGACCTTTGGACAGGAGGGTTCTAGGTTCGATTCCTGCTACAAGCATTGATAAATTGTTAAATGTCGAATCCGTGGTTTCTTCTTGGCTTTATCCCGCTCTGGTCGCTGGGTAGTGGAGACTAGCCTACTAGGCCAAACGGCGAAAAACAGATGGTCCCGTGTGCACTCGCGCACGTTAAAGAATCCTTGGCAGTCGGAATGAGTAGTCCAAAAATGGTCTCTCTCCGGGCAGACATTGTTAAACAAATATACCCATGCTGAGGACGGATGTATCGGTCCGATAAGGTTGTCGTAAACTTGCGACACAACGTATCTACGCCCACTCAACGAGTGAACGCTAAGAAGAGGAAAAAGTAGATTTTATTTTCTGTCGTTCACCAGCTTTGATCACTGACGATGTCCCTGAGACTAGGAACTGAATTTTGCGTGTTAATCCGTTTTTTCCCTGGCAGCCGTGTGCACAGGAGTCCCTCGCGCGCACAGGCAGATAACTCAGACTTCGGAGGTACTCATATTTTTTTCCGTCGATGAGTAATTGGCGTTTCAAGCTGGGCCTCGCTGTTGAGACCAGGGGTGGTAGCCGCAGAGAGAAATCGTAAATAAAAATCCCAACCGGTGTAGCCGGGATTTGAACCCACGGCCTCTTTGTCTCGAGGCAAGACGCCGGCCGCTCACCAACCAGTCAAAAGTAGAATGATGATGGAGGCGTAGCAATGTTTCCGGAACAAACAAACAAGACAAGCAAGAGATGACTACGTTGCCATTCCTATGACAAAATTACTAGCAACTCAGATTTCTGTAGTCAACAGCCACAATAAAGACTAGGTAACGACGCCTACTTTATCAAATTCTTCATCTCCCTCTCCTCAACTAACATCATCATCTTCGCTGTCAATAACAGACTCAATCTGTTCATTAGATAACTTCATTATCTCCATGTTCTATCTTCTCTCAACACAGCCTCGACGAGTTCTCCCGGTGAGATGTAAGTATCTCGTGTATCGTCTATATTATTACACATTTTAGCTAAAGCTTAAATTTAGAAAACTCGAGGCAAGGCTGAGTGCTTTTATTCTTTCCTGTGAGAAAAATGTATAGTTCTAATTTCGATTTTTATTTAGACTGAGCTAGAAACCAGCAGACACATTTACCTGCAGATTAGCCCTGTAGATGACTCTGGTATCAATTTGGCATGGCAAACTTGTCTATTTTTTTTTTCTGTTGCATTTTTGGCCCAAACTCTATCTGTCTCTCTGAGTATTTTAACTGTTTTCTTTTGTTTTCTTGGATTTTATGCTTGCTCACTTTTCATTGCCTGGCTTTTTATTGGCACTATTCATCTTGATCGTTCTCTCTCTCTATCTCGCTCTCTCTCTCACTATATTTTCATGTCTCAGATATAATATTTATTTCCTTTTTGTTTCTTTATATCTATTTTCTACCGTTCCTCTCTTTCTGCCCCCCCCACTCTCTCTGTGTTCTTTATTTTTCTGATAAATTGTTTGTCCTTTTCTGTTGTATCTCTGTTCATTTGCCTTTTTTGTATCATAAGATATTTTTTAGATTTTACAGACACATTAGGCGTCGTTTTTTTAATGCTTTCTTTATGCTTCCTCTATTTTTATTTCCTATCAATGTGTCCTCTATGCTTTGCTAATTGTGTATGTTCTCATACACAAACATATCTTAGAGTATATATATATTATATATATAGGAGACATAGACATAAAGATAAAATAGACAGGAAAGAAAGCAAACATAACGAATGTGCGTTTAAAACTAAACAGAAACAGAGAGAAAAACTGATGGAAGTAATGAAACAAATTCAAGAATGATGGACACATGAAAATATAGGATTTGACGTCAAACAGTATCTATTAAGATTGAAATATTGATACTGAAACTAGAAATATAAACAGAGACATACAAAGTAAACATACATGTATATATAAATGCATTTATGAAGCTCAATCCGGGATGGTAAACAACAGTAAGAGGTAACAGTCAGAGCTGCACAAAGTGAGGAGTAACATATGGCGGTGATTTTGTTTTCTCTCCATCCCTTCCTCCCACTCTCTCTACTTTTCTATTTGCATCTCTCTCTCCCCCCCCCCACCCTCTCTATCTTATCCTTTATCGCATTCTCTCTCCATCTCTATCCCTTCCGTTCCATCTCTCTCATCTCTACTTTCCACTTCTCTCCACCCTCCCTCTCTCTCACCTTTTGTCTACCTCTTAATCGTTCTCTCTTCTCTTCTCTCCCTACTCTCTCTCCCTTCCTTCCCTTCCTTCCCTTCTCCCTCCTTCTCTGTCTACCTTACTCCTTCCCTCTCCCTCCCTACCCCTCATACCTCTCTGTACCTCTCTCTCTCTCTCTCAAAGAGTGTTTGTTGAATGTAAAGATATCACACACATTGTGAAGTAAAAAAAAATATTTAATTTAAAACCAAAGATGCATCAATGATACTATATTACTGGCCGAAAGCCCAGATGAACCACAACAAATAATTAAAGAAATTAACAAGAAACACTTAAAATATGGCATATATAAACAATGAATACAACTAGAACTATAATATTAACAATTAATTACACATGGAATCTACAAGTCAAAATTGAAACTAATGGAAAGAAGCTAAAGATAATTAAAGAATATAAATATCCCGGACGTGTCATAATTAGCAACTGGTAATATGAGATGGAAATCAAGAAAAGAATAGGAACCACAAAAAGTATTTCAAACACGAAGTGCATTGTTATTTTAAAACAAAAATCAACAAGAACAAAACTGAGAATAAAAGGTTATACTTTTCTCAATATTCGTATCTGGTGCAGCAACATGGACACTAGCTAGAAAAGTTGAAGCTATTGAAATATGAGTTCGCAGAAGAATGGAAAGAAGATGGCGGGTAGCAGCGGCGGATATTCAGAGGAAGCAACTGTGGCCACGACACATATTTTATCGGAATACATAACACAATCACATTCCAGCTCAGTAGGTTAAATGTCAGTGTGCAACCAGCCACCGTATTCCCTAGTATAACCGTGATATCGCTCAAATAATTCGAGCCGTTTCTAATAAATAGGCTTGAATGCCTATGGAAATCCAACCTACTAAAACACGGCGACACCTACCAACTTTACAAGGTGCATGAGAACTAGATAGGCCATTTCAGTGACGAGCTCCCTGGTTGCCATGACAACAGTGGTTTAACTAATAAGTTTGTTGTGTTCCTCTATAGCAACCATAAAAAATTTGGACTGTCAGGAAGCAGGTTTCACATATATCCCTTTAAATCATCGCGCTGGTCCTTTATATAAAAACTTGAATATACTATTTTAAAAGGGAGCCGCTATAGCTCAGTAATTAGTGAACTAGACTACAAAGGACAAGAGGTAGGGTTCGATCCCAACCGACGGCTTCTGAGTGCACCCAGCCTTGAATGGGTACCGGTTTTTTCTGGGAAAGTAAAGCAGCACGGGCGTAATACCGACCACATTACCCCAAAAATCAGGTCTGTAAAATATAGGGTCACTAACACCATATTTCCCTATACGCCACTTGGCGTGACGGGGGTACTTTACATTTACTTTTTAAAATACAATTTTCAACAAGTAAAGGGTCCCTCCTCTGCTTGTTAGTTGTAGGGGAATCTGGTGTTAGTGACCGTATTTTTCTATGACCACGGCACATTTTTGGTGATGTGGCCGGTATCACGCCAGGCCGCCTTCACTTTCCAGAAAAATCTCTGGTACCCATTTTTAAAGGTTGGATGAACCCCGAGCCTTGTCAGTCCGAAAAAAATCCACTACTGCTGGGGACCGAACCCGGACCCTTCTGGTCAGGAAACGTCATACTATAAGATATATTAATTAGCATCAAAACAATGTTTTTTTCCCATAACTTACAATGCAAATTACCTTATGAGGTTTTTATGATATAGGTAAAAGTAATGTACGAGTCTTGAATCAGCGTGTTAGCGCGAGTTTTCACCCATATGTGCTCGGCCGCCTATCCAGAAGTGTTCGGAGACTCCTAGATAGTGCCACTTCAAGTATCGAAACTCACGATGCGAGGCGGCATTCCTCACCTTCCCTGAATACTACCCTGGTACCCATTTCTGCCATCGGCTTGGTCGACCGCGGGGTATTTTTTATTTTTTCCAACCACGAGTACAACTAACACTGCTCCCAGCGAGAATCAAACACGGGTTGTCTGAAAGTCATTCGCCAGGCTCGTAGTTTTCCCAACTAGGCTACCGGGCTCCAGAAATAAACGTTTAACTAATTGTGATAATGTGTGTCCTGTGTGTTACCGGGCATCATTATGAGTAAAGAATAGTGACACTGTGACCTTCCAAGCATGTCGTAAGAGGCGACTAAGGAGATTGATCGACGGCTCGACAAGCTGTCATTGTAAAAAAGTATTGTTATGGAAACAGCCATAGATTTTAGAAGCGGTGATCTCTGCAATATGTGCCATTCTGGCACACAAGGTTTCTGTTTTTGAGATTGGTTCTGTCCCATGTGCCGTCCACGGCTCGAGATGACAGTAGATAGATAGATCATTTAGGGTAATAATTGAAGGAACTAATTTGCATAGCGTAAACCGCAGTAATGTTTATGTAAAAATGATCAGGTTGGATGTAACCTAAAAGTTCGGTATCACATCCTGACCTTCTCAAGTTTCGATCCCACCGTCCATTGCTGGTGGACAATGAATGAACAAATTAACGAAGTTCATTTTTTTAAGCACAATTTAAAAATTGCTATTAAAGACCAACGAGGAAGTTCTCAAAGAGGCCAACACAAAAAGGGAGTTCCTAAAAGAACATCAGAAAGAAACAATCAACATTTTTCGGGCACATCATGAGAAGAGGAAAGTTGGAATACTTGGTTACAAATGGCAAAATAAAAGGAAAGAGAGATCGCGGACGACAAAGTAGAAAATACTGGATAGCTTGGTGTCATGGCATGGAAAACAGTCAACAACAGAACTGATACGATGCACTGTAGACGAAAACAGTCAACAACAGAACTGATACGATGCACTGTAGACGAAAACAGTCAACAACAGAACTGATACGATGCACTGTAGATAGAAGATTGTGGAAGGACATGCTCGCCTACATCAACCGGTATGGCACATGATGATGATTAAATATAGCTCGAATAAGAGAAATAATTTTTATTTTACCAAAGAAGATACATGCAATAATTTACTGAAAGCGAATATCGAAGAGAATGTACAAGGTAAACGAGGCAGAGGCAGACAGGGACTAAAGCGGACCGACAATATCAAAAGATTGACTGGTGAACCTATGACAACGTGCAAGACAAGAGACAGTGAAATGGTGCCCTATGGTAGTCAGCCTTAGATGTGGTGACAGCAAGTTTTAATGAACTTGTCTTGTCAATAATTTGCTTACCTATTCCAGAGGTAGATTTTATATGTATTTGTGAATAATCTGCTTACATATTTTAAAAGTAGATTTTACTGCCATTTGTTAATAATTTGCTTACATATTTTAAAAGTAGATTTTACTGCCATTTGTTAATAATCTGCTTACATATTTTAAAAGTAGATTTTACTGCCATTTGTTAATAATTTGCTTACACATTTCAAAGGTACATTTCTAATAATGTGCTTATTTAGTTCAGAGATATCTTATATTGTAATTATTTTCTGTACACTTTTAAAGGTAACATATTTGTTAACACTATGCTTATTTTTCTATATTTCGTAATGGTCATCATGTGCCATACCGATTTGCGTAGATGATAATGTCCTTCTACAATTTTCTAGCCACAATGCATCGTTTCAATTTTGTTGTTGACTGTTTTCTATGCCATGACACCAAGCTATCTAGTATCTTTTTCCTTTGTCGTCTATGACCTCTCTTTCCCTGCATTTTACCAGTTGTAAACAAGTGTTCCAACTTTCCTCTTCTCATGATGTGCCCGAAAAATGTTGATTGTTTCTTTCTGATGTTTTTTAGGGGTTCCCTTTTTGTTTTGGTCTCTTTGAGAATGTCATCTTCGGTATTTTTTAGTTGTCCAGATAACTTTCAACATTCTACTGAGAACTACCAGTGGCCTCTAATCGTCTTTTCATTACGTCTATGGCCTCTAATCGTCTTTTCATTACGTCTAAGGCCTCTAATCGTCTTTTCATTTTTATTTGTCTACTGTCTATGATTCGCTTTCATAGGCCAGAATTGACTCTATATAGCACCGATGAACTCTCTTTCTCACTTTGATTGACATATACTTATTGGACAATATGTTTTTCATTTTCTGAAATGCTATTTTGTCCTCAGCTATTGTGCTTTTTGTTTCTGTGGTGCATCTTTTATCTGATGTTATTATTGTGCCCTAGTATTTGACACTTTGCACTTGTTTCAGATTTGTCCTGTTCATTTTTATGCTACATGATGGTAATGATTGTTTCTTCGATATGGCCATTACTTCTGTTTTCTTACTATTCATACCATCTAATTACTTTCTGTACTATTATGTCTATTATTTCTTCTTAATGGTAGGTTTCAATTTTCAACGGTAACTATCTATTAAATATCCTTCTTTTTCTAACAAAAAATGATATAATATATTTATTAGTATCTTACTTGAATTTTGAAAGCGGACTTACACTTGTTGATAGATAACCTAGATTTACTTTCCATATATTCAAATATCGGCTGCTACCCATCAACTAATGACGATAGTCGATAGTGATTGTGGTCTGTAGAGCAGACACACCCACTGACTATTTTAAATGTATTTAGTGTACAAACATACAGGTTGATTAGTTCCGCTTCCGGGTCAGGATGGCGGATGTTGTTTCTTTCATGCTTGCTATGAACCACCGGAAAATCACTGGAGTCTGTAGAAATGTGGTTTTACAGAAGAATGTTGAGAATACCATGGACAGCTAAGAAGAGTAATGAAGATGTTCTGAAAGAGGTCAAAGCAAAAAGAGAGCTAATTTCCAATATTAGGAAGAAACAATCATCATTTTTTGGCCATGTAATGAGAAGAGAACAACTAGAATATATTGTAACAACTGGGAAAATTGAGGGACGAAGAGATAGAGGGAAACAAAGAGAGAAAAAATAACAGACAGCTTAAGAGAATGGCTTCAACAACAGAAATGATAAATAGCTGTCGAGATCGAAAGTTGTGGAGAGACATAATCACCTACGCCAGCAGGCCCGGCACTTGATGATGATGATGAACCACCGGATTGACAATTTCAGGGGACGGTGATATGAACCAGGTGTCAAAAAAAAAGGAAAAAAAAAAACAGGGAATACCAAAAGAAAACAAGGGAGACGAAAAAAAGAACAAGGCAGACGAAAAAACAAAACAAAGGAAGACCAAGAGAAATTCAGAGAAGAGCAACTAATAGGGCAATCTGAACTTAAAGAACACACAAATACCAGAAGTGAATTGCCAGACACGGAGAGTTATGGTCTCCGACCCGAGGTGAGCTAGCAGGTTAAAGTTTGTCTTTCTATTCGACAGGAACTACTGCTTGATTTTACTTCTAGTAGACAGACTGGCTGAACTCGACATGTGGTCTACAAGTTAATGTTTGTATTCTATTTCCACTGGAGAAAAAAAAACTATTGATCGCACTAGAAATAGATTTGGTGAAATTCTACACGTGGTGTGCAGGCTTCACATATAACTTTGAAGTTAGAACAAAAGTACGACAGGGGTGCGTGGTATCTCCCCTATTTTTTATTACCGGTATGAACTGTATATACAAATTAACCGAACCATTGGGGACAGAGGAGATTAATGAGCTTCTATTTGCAGACAAAATAATACATGGGAAAATAGAAGACGAACAGGAAATCTTAAAGAAATTTAAGACATGTGCTCAATACCACATAAAAAAGTAGAAAACAAGTAAAGAGCCCCCGTCACGCCAAGTGGCGTATAGGGAAAATGGTGCTAGTAACCATAATTTTTACAGACCTTCGGCACATGATTTTTGGGGTAATATGGTCGGTATTACGCCCGTGCCGCTTTACTTTCCCAGAAAAAAAAATCCGGTACCCATTTTAGGCTGGGTGAACCCGGAAGTCGTCGGTCAGGATCGAACCCGGCCTTTTGTCCTTTGTAGTCCAGTTCACTAACCACTGAGCTATCGCGGCTCACATCTAAGCATTGGTGTAATTAAAATACTTTCTTTCTTTTTTCCTTCTATTTTTTCTTTCTTTCTTTCTTTCTTTCTTTCTTTCTTTCTTTCTTTCTTTCTTCATTTGCCTTTCGACAATATGGATATGGATCGCGGTTTCTTGCTCTTCTATTGGGCCCCTTCTGCTGTTATACCTTCTAGTGTTTCTAGTATTCCGTTTATGCACCTTTTTCTTGGTCGGCCTTTAGGTCTGGTGATCTCGTACCATGTGTTGGTGACTCATGTTAGATTTTGTTCTTTGTGTCTTATCACATGCCAGAACCACTTGATCTTTTGCCTCTTTATGTATTCACTATCTAGTTCCGTTCTGAGTCTTTTGCGCAACTCTTCATTTGTTGATCTTATCTCTCAGGCTGTTTCCTGCCATGAGTCTGACAAACTTCAATTCTGTGGTTGCTATTTTTCCAATAGTTCTTGAGTCTAAAATCCATATCTGGCACAGGTTGCAGAACGTTGGGATAAAGATAGTCTTATAAATGGTTCTCTTCACTTCTAACATTAGTAGTAAAAATGCTTCAAAATACAGATGCACATTTATATCATCGTTAACACTATAGCACACTTTTTTCCTTCCAGTCAGGTAATTAGAAAAGATTGTTTCTTCTTCGAGATATAGAAATATACCGTTATCCTCGCTTGGTTACTATTTATGAGCTTTACAGACCAACTTGTGGTAGCAATTACCCGGCCGTTCTAAACAACGTATTTCAGGTTTATTTTTAGAAAATCATGAACGAACATTATGAGCGTTACTTTTCAGTGCATCTACATATGGTCGGTCTGTAAAACACATAAACAGTAACTAAGCGAAGATTCCGATATGTTTCTAAATTTTAAAGAAGAAAAAATCTTTCCTAATTACATGACAGGATGAAATAAAGTTGACATAAGGATGATGATGATATATATATAAATATGTATTTTCAACAATTTTTACTTCGCCAATGCTGAGCTATACATTTTTGAACAACGACGAACTCTTGTGAACACACTACTGTTTCCAGTTTTCGTTTGTTTCCGTTGTTCGTTGACTGCGTGTTAACAAAATATTGGAAATACACAAGGTATGGTAATAACGTTATTTCACAAATAGCATTTTTCTATGAATGTTTTTCCTTTCTAGATGTGTGTCATCGCTGTGTCGTTGAGATGCTGTGTTCAACTTGTGCTGGGGCTGATCAGTGCTTCTTTCCCTGTGATCTTTAATATCACAGCCGATTAGATCAAGTGCCTAGCCAAATCGGAGCTGGACGATTAAACAGATATTCTGTTCTCAATTATGTACGCAAAGGAATTCTTGGCAGCTGGTGATATAACATAGCAGGTTGTATGCGTCTGCATGGGGAAAAAAAAGAATTTCAATAAAAATACACTTCATATCAAGTTTTCCACGTTATATGTTTTCCTGTGCAATTCTCTATTTACCTTTCATGTAGGGAACTTAATATGGATGAGCAGAAAGTGTACAGGTTTTGCAGTCTGAACGAGGTAAAAATTGCAATTGAAATCTATTGTAGATTTACTCAGAATTTACTGCCAAAATTGTTGTAAATAGTTGCAGCCTCCGACAGTCATAGTTGACTATGGATTTTGCAGCGTCCTATAGGAAATGTTATTATTATTATTATTATTTTGCTTTTCTTTCGCAGTGTATTGTCTTTGTTTATTTGTAGCTTTAGGATGTGTTTCCAAAGATTGCGGTCTGCAGCTATTTCTTCCCAAGCTGCAGGGTTTACGTTCAGTCTTCATGTCACGTTTACACACGTCTATAAATCGGAGTTTTGGGCAACCTCTAGTTGTTTTGCCATCTGCTAGTTGTTCGTAATGTATATCTTTTGGTATGCGGCCATCTTTCATACGATGTAAGTGACCAAGCCAGCGTAACCTACGTTGTTTGAGCAGTGTGTAGATGTTCAGGAGGCCTGTATGAGTGAGGATCTCCATGTTTAACACTTTATCCTTCCAGGTGATGCAAGAATACAGCACTGGCATCGCATATGGAGTGCATTTAGCCTTCTCACTTGCTTTGCATAAATTGTCCATGATTCGCTGCTATGGTTATGGTTATGGAAGGCCCCGATATCACTGCAAACGAATTCAAATCCATATAATTGGCTGCCATATAGAAGGATACTGATTATGCAGGCACTGTAAATATTAATATGAATATTGCTATATTGCTGTAACAGTTATATCGTTGTTGCAATAATATTCTAATGGCTGACATGATAACTGATATTTCTGGTGCTACATTAGTGCTATTGTTTATGCAAGTATTATTACCACTACAGTTGTTCTATATGTGAATATTATTTTTGTTATTAGTAATACTATTGCTACAATTTAATTTTTTTTTACTAAATGTTGACTATAATTTGAGTGCTGATAATTTGTTTAGTCGCAGAATATAATTTAATGATTGCTATAGTTTGTTTAGTTGTTCGGAAAAAAAAATCATTAATTGCTGATCAATGAAACTATTAAGCGTGTTGATTGTTGTTATAGTGTTGATTATTATTATAGTGTTGATTATTGTTATAGTGTTGATTATTACCATTGTGTTGATTATTGTCATTGTGTTGATTGTTGTTATAGTGTTGATTATTGTTATAGTGTTGATTATTGTTATAGTGTTGATTATTGTTATAGTGTTGATTGTTACTATTGTGTTGATTGTTGTTATAGTGTTGATTATTACCATTGTGTTGATAATTGTTATAGTGTTGATTGTTACTATTGTTGTGATTGTTGTTATAGTGTTGATTGTTACTATTGTGTTGATTGTTGTTATAGTGTTGATTGTTACTATTGTGTTGATTATTGTTATAGTGTTGATTATTGTTATAGTGTTGATTATTGTTATAGTGTTGATTGTTACTATTGTGTTGATTGTTGTTATAGTGTTGATTATTACCATTGTGTTGATAATTGTTATGGTGTTGATTGTTACTATTGTGTTGATTATTGTTATAGTGTTGATTGTTACTATTGTGTTGATTGTTGTTATAGTGTTGATTGTTACTATTGTGTTGATTGTTGTTATAGTGTTGATTGTTACTATTGTGTTGATTGTTGTTATAGTGTTGATTGTTACTATTGTGTTGATTGTTGTTATAGTGTTGATTGTTACTATTGTGTTGATTTTTGTTATAGTGTTGATTATTGTTATAGTGTTTATTATTACCACTGTGTTGATTATTGTTATAGTGTTGATTATTGTTATAGTGTTTATTATTACCACTGTGTTGATTATTGTTATAGTGTTGATTATTGTTATAGTGTTGATTGTTACTATTGTGTTGATTATTGTTATAGTGTTGATTATTGTTATAGTGTTGATTATTACCATTGTGTTGATTATTGTTATAGTGTTGATTGTTACTATTGTGTTGATTGTTGTTATAGTGTTGATTGTTACTATTGTGTTGATTGTTGTTATAGTGTTGATTATTACCATTGTGTTGATTATTGTCAGTGTGTTGATTGTAGTTATTGTGTTGGTTGTAGTCATTTGTTGTTATTGTGTTGATTGTATTCATTGTATTGATTGTTTTCATTGTGTGATTATTGTAATTACGTTGATTGTTAGCATACTGATTGTTGCCATTGTTTTGAATGTTGTCATTGTGTTTTGATTGTTCTTATATTTTTGTGTTATTATAGTATTGTTTGTTATCAGTATATTGATTGTTGTCATTATAATGATTGTTGTCACTATTTCGTCTCCTCTTCTTCTCAGCGATCACCCGTTAAGTGGGCGTTGATGCTTTATGTCGCTAGTTTACGCCAAAGTCACGACATCTGCATCTTGGTTCTTTGGTTATGGAAGGCCCCGGTATCACTGCAAACGAATTAAAATCCATAATTGCTCAACCACCCGTGCCAGTAGAATCATCCGAATTACTAACTCATCTACCAAACAAAGGAAGTAAATGTAGATCCCATCATAGCAGTTTCAGCACACGCCAAAAGACATAAGGCGAAACCGCACAGAAAGTGATAAAGGTAAAGGTAAAGTACGAGACTTGAACCGGCGTCTTAGCACGCGAGTTTACACCCATATGTGCTCGGCCGCCTATCCAGAAATGTTCGGATATTTCTGTATAGTGTCGCCTCAAGCATCGAAACTCAGATGCGAAGCGACATTCCTCACCTTCCCAGGATAATACCCTGGTACCCATTTCTGCCAACGGCTGGGTCGACCGTGGGGGTATTTTTTTTATTTTACAACCACGAGAACAATTCACACTGCTCCCAGCGGGAATCGAACACGGGTTGTCCGAACGTCGCTAGTCTAGTCGGGTGGTTTTCCCAACTAGGCTACCGAGGCCCCCACAGAAAGTGAACACAGCCAACTGTTCCCTATACGATATCATCATTCATCGTAAACAATTGGAATATCGAAGCATCACCAAAACGGACGAAACACACAGCTCACGGTGTGCACAGAGCACCTAACTCAGTAACTCCTGCAACAAATCTGCGTCTTCCAGCCGATACAGCATGGGTAGATTTTGCTAATCAAACTTTGTCCGGACCACGACCATTTTTCCCCTGCTCTTTTCGACTTTTAAGTGCCAAGGGTTCGTTCACGGGTTCGCGAGTGCACATAGGATCTCACAACCCAAAAACAAATAATGATTAATCATTAACTATAGATAATCAAACACGGAGTATCAACAATAAACAAGCAAAATGTAACAGCAAAGACAACTATAAGTTGCGAAAAGAAAAACAAAACCAGCTCTTAAGATACAAAAGCATTTATTACGATAAGACAACAAGGCGATATGAAAGAACAACAAATAATATTAATATTGTGACATATACAAACAATATAAATCAAAAGATAATTAATTATAAAGAATCGAATGTCAGTGCAAAATAAAGAAAAGAGTCCCGTAACGCCACGTGACGTTTAGGGAATATGGTGTTTATAGACCTTCAGCACTTGATTTTTGGGGTAGTGTGGTCGGTACTAATGCCGGCCTCGTTTCTTTCCCAGAAAAAAATACACATGTGTACGCATTATGGCTGGATGAACCTGGTAGCCTTCGATTAGGATCTGACCTAGTAGTCCAGTCCACTAACCGCTGATCTACCATCTCACCATGTGCAACCGAAAGTCACAGCGATTTTTATAAAGTACAAGGGGAAATAACTGAGAGAAACATCAAAAAAATTATTTACGATTTAACTCCCATGTGTCGTTGGTCCGCGGTATCGATGAAGAACAGTCATCGCTATTAACTTTTAGACTATATTTAAAGAGAGAAAATTATATATGTGCCAATAATGACATGGTGTAATGATTGTTGCGTAATCACTCAACACGATATTGCACTATAGAATTGTTAAGCCACGCGATAAGACAGAAATACCAAAATACAACACAGTGTGTGACTTTAATAAACGTTGCGAGAACACTAGACTCAATGGTCGGCCACGAAAAGGATGGATTGATGGGATATTTGAAACACTAGAAAACATGACAGCACAAGAGGCCAACAGAAGAGCAAATGACCGCAAATTATATCTCCCCTCAACGATAAAAGACTGATGAGGAAAGGAAGAATTAAGGAAGGAACTGAGAAGTAATCGATGCGAGATGAAGTGATGTATTTATTTTTCCTGGTATTTTATGCATTAACAGATGTTGTGCTGATTTAGGTTTAGCTATTGGTGTCACCTACCAGTCATGCTGATTGATACAACTGTACTCCAACTGTACTTAAAAAGAGTTCTTAAATGTTATGTAGAGCCAGTCTTGACATATGGATGCGAATCATGGACAATAGGACAACAGACAAGAAAATCACTGGAGTCTGTAGAAATGTGGTTTTACAGAAGAATGTTGAGAATACCATGGACAGTTAAGAAAAGTAATGAAAATGTTATGAGAGAGGTCAAAGCAAAAAGAGAGCTAATTTCCAATATTAGGAAGAGACAATCATCATTTTTTGGCCATGTAATGAGAAGAGAACAACTGGAATATATTGTAACAACTGGAAAAATTGAGGGACGAAGAGATAGAGGTAAGCAGAGAGAAAAAAATGACAGACAGCTTAAGAGAATGGCTTGGCAGAAGGTCGACAACAGAAATGATGAATAACTGCCGAGATCGAAAATTGTGGAGAGACATGATCACCCACGCCAGTAGGCACGGTACTTGATGATGATGATGTACTCCAGTCACATCGTGTCGTTGAATCCCCAACCTCTCTCCAGCACGTGATCGCCTGTTCTACAACAAATCGTAAATCTACACCATAGACCCCAGGCCGTGCAACGGAGCTCGTTCACGTGGGACAGGAGTCTTCTCAGATTTTCTCGAGATTCTCGAGGGGGATATCGGAGCACCTATGGGATCTTCCGGCATGCATTGATGATGATTCCAACAACAAATAAACATCACCGTAAAAACAATTCTATAACGTTTCCATCACTTGTGCTAAACAAAGAAAACAAAATAACTATAAATAAACAGACTACGATTGGACAGAGCTGATGTGCAATCCTACTAGTGTGACGTCACCGGTCAATGGTCACCTTTGCGAGTAAAAGATGGCTCACAGAATCCTACCCACAACAGCTCCTGCTCGTAAAGTTGGACACGTCACGCTAGTGGGGATGCGCGTCGACCTTCTCTATTTTTGTCTGTGGGTCAGCAGTCTAATGTATTAAAGTATAACGTTCAATATGTTTAATGATTAAAATATCTGGGACCAATTCGAACTTCATGGGGTAGATGTACAGCATAGGTCAGATACACAATTAAAAAAAAAATAAAGTACCCCCGTCACGCCAAGTGGCGTATAGGGAATATGGTGTTAGTGACCATAAATTTTACAGACCTTCGGCACATAATTTTTAGGGTAATGTGGTCGGTATTACGCCCGTGCCGCTTTACTTTTCCAGAAAAAAATCCGGTACCCATTAAAGGCTGTCAGATACACAATACTTGAATCAAACGCTGCATTAAAGACAGCAGAAACAATATTACAGAACCAAATGTTGACAATGAAGTAAGAAAATGAAATCGTTATTGTTATGTGCAGACACGACAGTACTGACATACGGAAGTCTTCTGTGCACATACACCTCTATAGTTGGAGACATTTCCATACAGTTCGTCCTGGTATGGCATATGAAAGTGAAACATGGAAAATCGGAGAATTTAAAAAAATAAAAATGTCAAATTCCCAAGAATTTATGTTTTACAGAAGAATGTTGAGAGTACCTTGGACAGGTTTTGAAGAAAGCAACAAGACGATTTACAGAGGCCAGAAATGACAGCCAGCTGTCAACATCGGGGGGAAAAATAATAATTACTCTGTGCCCAGGTAATGAGAATAAAACAAACGGAATATATTGTGACAAATGTAACATTTATGGAAGCAGAAATACAAGGAAATGAAATGAAAAGATACTGAATAGTTGAAGAGAATTAGTTTGTAGGAAATCAACAACTGAAACGATAAACAACCGTAAAAGTAGATAGCTGTGGGGTGACATAATCATCTACGCCAGCAGGCACTGTACTTGATGATGATGATGATGGCGTGATTAATTATTAATGTTCCCTTTGCAATAAGAAAAGTACTGATTAAATGCTAGGTTTTATGAGAAAAGTACAGATTAAATGCTAGGTTTTATGAGAAAAGTATAGATTAAATGCTAGGTTTTATGAGAAAAGTATAGATTAAATGCTAGGTTTTATGAGAAATGTATAGATTAAATGCTAGGTTTATGAGAAAAGTATAGATTAAATGCTAGGTTTTATGAGAAAAGTATAGATTAAATGCTAGGTTTTATGAGAAAAGTATAGATTAAATGCTAGGTTTTATGAGAAAAGTATAGATTAAATGCTAGGTTTTATGAGAAATGTATAGATTAAATGCTAGGTTTTATGAGAAAAGTATAGATTAAATGAAAGGTTTTATGAGAAAAAAGTAAAGAGCCCCGTCACGCCAAGTGGCTTATGGGAATATGGTGTTAGTGACCATACATTTTACAGACCTTCAGCACATGATTTTTGGGGTAATGTGGTCGGTATTACGCTCGTGTCGTTTTTTTAATGAGAAAAGTATAGAATAAATGCTAGGTTTTATGAGAAAAGTAGTGATTAAATGCTAGATTTCATGAGAAAAGTGATGATTAAATGCTAGATTTCATGAGAAAAGTGATGATTAAATGCTAGGTTTTATGAGAAAAGTACTGATTAAATGCTAGATTTCATGAGAAAAGTGATGATTAAATGCTAGGTTTTATGAGAAAAGTACTGATTAAATGCTAGATTTCATGAGAAAAGTGATGATTAAATGCTAGGTTTTATGAGAAAAGTACTGATTAAATGCTAGATTTCATGAGAAAAGTTATGATTAAATGCTAGGTTTTATGAGAAAAGTATAGATTAAATGCTAGATTTTATAAGAAAAGTTCTGATTAAATGCTAGATTTCATGAGAAAAGTACTGATTAAACGTTATTGATTTTGGTCTCTCTATACGGCAGTAAATGATAACTGATTTCCTTCGTCCATTCTACGTTCTACAAATGTTGCCACTTGATATGATAGAGAATACAATATTTATCTAGTTACCAATGCGTTTTGAATGTTCTTCAATATCTACATAATTTAATGCAGCACGTTTCTGAAATCATTTCCAGAAAATATTTCTCAATCAGTGTCTAGAAATCCACTAAAATATTTCTCAAATCAGTGTCTAGAAATCCACTAAAATATTTCTCAGTCTAGAAATCCACTAAAATATTTCTCAATAAGTGTCTAGAAATCCACTAAAATACTTCTCAAATCAGTGTCTAGAAATCCACTAAAATATTTCTCAGTCTAGAAATCCACTAAAATATTTCTCAATCAGTGTCTAGAAATCCACTAAAATATTTCTCAAATCAGTGTCTAGAAATCCACTAAAATATTTCTCAGTCTAGAAATCCACTAAAATATTTCTCAATAAGTGTCTAGAAATCCACTAAAATACTTCTCAAATCAGTGTCTAGAAATCCACTAAAATATTTCTCAGTCTAGAAATCCACTAAAATATTTCTCAATCAGTGTCTAGAAATCCACTAAAATATTTCTCAAATCAGTGTCTAGAAATCCACTAAAATATTTCTCAATCAGTGTCTAGAAATACACTAAAATATTTCTCAATCAGTGTCTAGAAATCCACTAAAATATTTCTCAATCAGTGTCTAGAAATCCACTAAAATATTTCTCAGTCTAGAAATCCACTAAAATATTCCTCAATCAGTGTCTAGAAATCCACTAAAATATTTCTCAGTCTAGAAATTCACTAAAATATTTCTCAATCAGTGTCTAGAAATACACTAAAATATTACTCAATCAGTGTCTAGAAATTCACTAAAATATTTCTCAATCAGTGTCTAGAAATACACTAAAATATTACTCAATCAGTGTCTAGAAATCCACTAAAATATTTCTCAATCAGTGTCTAGAAATCCACTGAAAGGGAAACTACTTTCATTACAAATTACATCATAGGCCATGCACACGTGTAATTGTGCATTAGTCCAAACATGTCTATGAGCACTATAAAGATTATGACACTTTTCTGTATCTCAATATACGAACAGTCATTAAAAACAAATGTAAAAAACAAACAGTTAAAATTTACTAAGCTTAATTGATAGATATATTTCTAAGAAATAGCGATGCAGTGTTTTTTTTTCTCATATAGTCTTGTAATTTTCATAGATTCATAGTTTGATGAGACATGCTAGTTTCATTTTGCAAAGCGACATTTCTACATTAACCTCAAAATTCTAAAAGATACAAAACGAAATTGCCTTGAAATAATTACTTATCAGACCAAAGAAATTAGAAATTAAAAAATAAACAAAGTGGTCAGCAGATTTACAGATAGTTTACTAAAAGAAGAAAAAACAATTGATTATACGATTAAAGATGGCTTTAGACAGAGTAGAACAATTGATTATACGAATAAAGATGACTTTAGCCAGAGCAGAACAATTGATTATACGATTAAAGATGACTTTAGCCAGAGAAGAACAATTGATTATACGATTCAAGATGAATTTAGCCACAGCAGAATAATTGATTATACGATTAAAGATGACTTTAGCCAGAGAAGAACAATTGATTATACGATTAACGATGACTTCAGCCAGAGCAGAACAATTGATTATACGATTAAAGATGACTTCAGCCAGAGAAGAACAATTGATTATACGATTAACGATGACTTCAGCCAGAGCAGAACAATTGATTATACGATTAAAGATGACTTTAGCCAGAGAAGAACAATTGATTATACGATTCAAGATGAATTTAGCCACAGCAGAATAATTGATTATACGATTAAAGATAACTTTAGCCAGAGCAGAACAATTGATTATACGATTAAAGATAACTTTAGCCAGAGCAGAACAATTGATTATACGATTACATATGGCTTTAGCCAGAGCAGAACAAACAATCTTGGACATATAACAAATGATGGAAAAATGTAAGACAGAAATAAACAAAAGAATAGTAATGGCAAAAAAAAGCAATTTTAACAACATGTCATCAAAGCAAATAACATCAGAACTAAAACTACGACTAGCAAAGTGCTATATTTATTCAACACTCTTGAATGGTGAAAAAACATGGACTTTATATAAGAAAACAGCAGAACAATTGAGGTATCTGAAATGTGGATCTACAGGAAAATTGGAGGAGTTGGGTGGAAGGTAAAGAAGACAAACAAGGAAGTTTTGAATCAGCAGAAATTGGAAAAAGAAATACTGATACAATTCAAAAAGTCAACTGTAATTTTTTGGACACGTGAAGGTAACCTTTTAAAAGTCATCTTGAAAGAGAAGGTACAGGATAGACGAGGTAGAGTCAGACTAAGACTTAAGTGGACCGGTAAGGTCAACATATGGATTGGTGACTCTATAACAACGTGCAGCATCAAGACAAGAGACCGAGTAAAATAGCAATCCATGGTAGCCAACCTTCGATGTGGAGACATCCCCCAATAAATGACACTCCATGGTAGCCAACCTTCGATGTGGAGACAGCCCCCAATAAATGACACTCCATGGTAGCCAACCTTCCATGTGGAGACATCCCCCAATAAATGACACTCCATGGTAGCCAACCTTCCATGTGGAGACGGCCCCCAATGAATGACACTCCATGGTAGCCAACCTTCCATGTGGAGACATCCCCCAATGAATGACACTCCATGGTAGCCAACCTTCCATGTGGAGACGGACCCCAATGAATGAAGAACAAAGTATATCATGTTAAAGCTACCATACTTATTCAATTGTGTTGATAAACATAACCATCTTAATTGTTAAAGTTATTTGTTTGACATGAGCGTTTTGGAAGTTGTTGAATGTAAATGAGAACTCTTGCAAGCAATCCGTTAACAGACGAATTGGGACGAATTAAAGGAGAGTAAATGATTGATTGATCCAATTACAGCAGAATTGTTATATTTACATTACTCGGACCGTACATGCTGACTCATAAAGATAACTTGGCAAATTTAGCTTTTTCTAGAATTTCTGTAGGACATCACTTGATTTGAGAAATTAAGAATTTAGCCATTACAGTTTTCATGAGGTGTACCAGAAGGTTGAAGAATTTAGAATTTAGCATTTCCAGTATTCATGAAGTGGACCTGGGGGTTTGAGAATTTAGCATTTCCAGTATTCATGAGGTGGACCTGGGGGTTTGAGAATTTAGCATTTCCAGTATTCATCAGGTGGACCTGGGGGTTTGAGAATTTAGCATTTCCAGTTTTTATAAGGTGCAGCAGAGGGTTTGAGAATTTAGCATTTCCAATCTTTATAAGGTGCAGCAGAGGGTTTGAGAATTTAGCATTTCCAGTCTTTATAAGGTGGGGAAGAGGGTTGAGAATCAGTAATTTAGCATCTCCAGACCCGACATAGAGAAGCAGGTTATTAGAGTTTAGTATATTTAGCCTTCCTGTAGGGGGATATCAAAATCGAGATTATTGCTCGATCCATGCTTCTCATTAAGATTATTGTGTTTAATATAAATTAAAACAAGAGTTATTACGTCACTATTACATTACGTCACTATTAATATATATATATATATACCATCTAAACAAAACAATGCTATTGAGACATAGCTTTGTGAGAAAATACACAAAGAACCGAACACACATTGTTCTGCGATGACCAGTAGCTATCTGAAGTTCTTGGTAAAGTGCTGCATTGATTAGATAATTGTAATTACTTCCCATCGAGTATAGGATCAATTGGGCTTTGAATGGGACATTAGGGCACGCCAGTTCAATCATGACTCACGCCATTCTTTTATGCGCGCGTGTGTGTATGAGTGTGTTTGTGTGTGTGCGTGTATTTTAAATTTTATTTACCTCCTTGAAATTATAAATGTAGAATGCAGCTGGAATGTGGAGAAACAGGTACTTGAGCAAACTACACACAAACCTAGACACAAGTCTTATTATGTTTAACATTGTGTCCCTTCATTAGACATTAAGCAAATAACCAAACTACAGATTATATCAGTTTTGTAGCTTTTAGGGAAATCTAATTTTTATCTAAACTATCCTTACAGTATTATCCATAAACAAAAAAATAGATGTGGCAAAAAGTAATTTTAATGCCATGAAAAAATATGCTAACATCAAAACAACGAACATCAGGGCTAAAACTAAGAATAACAAAATTGTATAACTTTTCAACATTCCTGTATGGTGCAGAAACATGGACATTAAACATGAAAACAGAACAGAAGCTTTTTAAATGTGGATATATATAAGAATAGGTAGAACTTGAAGGAAAGAAAATAAAACAAATGATGAAGTCTTAAAACAACTAAAAATGAAAAGAGAACTACTAAATACAATTTAAACAAGACAAATGAGATGTTTGGGGTATATTAAAAGACACAACAGCTTATTAAAAGTAATCTTGGAAAGGAAAATACAAGGTAAAAGAGGCAGAGGCAGATCAAGACTAACTTGGACGAGCAACATCAAAAGATGGACAAGTCAACCTATAACAATCTGCACCATCAAAGCAAGAGACAGAGCGGAATGGCGCTCCATGGTAGCCAACCTTCGATGCGGAGACGGCACTCAATGATGATGAATGATAGTTATGTTAATTATGTTATGTGTTTGTAAATTACAAAATCATGAAGTAATGTTATGCTTTATAATTGTCAGGTCTACAAAGTCTTATGTGTAAGATTTTTTAAAAATCTCTCTCTCTCTCTCTCTCTCTCTCTCTCTCTCTGCGATCAAGTCTCAATCAGAGTAGGATTCCAGACTCTCTTATGAAGTGAGCTGTCAGTTTAAGTGATTCGATTGCCCCATATTGTTTCTCTTCCAGGGATGTGGGTGTGGACCACATTGTCCTTCTCAGGTCTGTGTACTGGGGGAAATCCTGTAGAACATGTTTTTTTTTAAATTTGATCAAAGGTTAGTGAACTGACCTACACAAGACGACAACAGGCAGGGTTCGGACCTGAACGACGGCTTCCAGGTTCACCCAGCCTTAAGCGGGTACTGAATTTTTTATGGAAAAGAAAGATAGCAGAGCCTAATGCAAGGAACATTACCCAAAGATGACAGAGCCTAATACAAGCAACATTACCCAAAGATGACAGAGCCTAATAAAGCAACATTACCCAAAGATGACAGAGCCTAATACAAACAACATTACCCAAAGATGACAGAGCCTAATATAAACAACATTACCCAAAGATGACAGAGCCTAATACAAACAACATTACCCAAAGATGACAGAGCCTAACACAAACAACATTACCCAAAGATGACAGAGCCTAATACAAACAACATTACCCAAAGATGACAGAGCCTAACACAAACAACAGTACCCAAAGATCACAGAGCCTAATACAAACAACATTACACAAAGATGACAGAGCCTAATACAAACAACATTACCCAAAGATTGCACAGTTTAATACAAGCAACATTACCCAAAGATGACAGAGCCTAATACAAGCAACATTACCCAAAGATAACAGAGCCTACTACAAGCAACATTACACAAAGATGACAGAGCCTAATATAAACAACATTACCCAAAGATGACAGAGCCTAATACAAACAACATTACCCAAAGATAACTGAGTCTAATACAATCAACATCACCCTAAGATAGCAGAGCCTAATACAAACAACATTACCCAAAGATTGCACAGTTTAATACAAGCAACATTACCCAAAGATGACAGAGCCTAATACAAGCAACATTACCCAAAGATAGCAGAGCCTACTACAAGCAACATTACCCAAAGATGACAAAGCCTACTACAAGCAACATTACCCAAAGATGACAGAGCCTAATACAAGCAACATTACCCAAAGATAGCAGAGCCTACTACAAGCAACATTACCCAAAGATGACAGAGCCTAATACAAGCAACATTACCCAAAGATGACAGAGCCTAATACAAGCAACATTACCCAAAGATAGCAGAGCCTACTACAAGCAACATTACCCAAAGATGACAGAGCCTAATACAAGCAACATTACCCAAAGATGACAGAGCCTAATACAAGCAACATTACCCAAAGATAGCAGAGCCTACTACAAGCAACATTACCCAAAGATGACAGAGCCTAATACAAGCAACATTACCCAAAGATGACAGAGCCTAATACAAGCAACATTACCCAAAGATAGCAGAGCCTACTACAAGCAACATTACCCAAAGATGACAGAGCCTAATACAAGCAACATTACCCAAAGATGACTGAGCCTAATACAAGCAACATTACCCAAAGATGACAGAGCCTAATACAAGCAACATTACCCAAAGATGACTGAGCCTAATACAAGCAACATTACCCAAAGATGTGCTGACAATTTTTAAATACAATAATATGCACAATAGTGCGATATTATCCGTACAAGGCGGGGTTCTTTATATTTCAGCAGACAATGTTTTCAGATAATAATTAATGACAATTTTATTATTATATAAAATTAATCATTTGTGCGGTTTTTATAAACAATATTTTTTATCTCGTTAAATTTGGGTAATTTGTTAAAGAGAAAACTCATCGATAATAACACAAGCGCCAATCAGTAACAAAACAAGGGTCAATCTATAACATATCTAAGGTCTGTCAATAACAAAATAAGGGGCATTGGGTAGCAAAACAAGCATCTGTCGATAGAAAAACAAAGGGAAGTCGATAACTAAATAAGGGCCAGGCAAAAACGGGTAAGGGCAATATGTAAAAAACAAGTGCTAACCGATAACAAAATATGGGCCAGTCGATAACAAAGCTAAAGCCAGTCGATAACAAAATAAGGGCCAGTTGATATCAATACTAGGGCCAGTCGATAACAAAATAAGGGCCAGTCGATAGCAAAACTAGGGCCAGTCGGTAACAAAATAAGGGCCAGTTGATATCAATACTAGGGCCAGTCGATAACAAAATAAGGGCCAGTCGATAGCAAAACTAGGGCTAGTCGATAACAAAATAAGGTGAGTCGAAAACAAAACTAGGGCCAGTCGATAACAAAACTAGGGCCAGTTGATATCAATACTAGGGCCAGTCGATAACAAAATAAGGGCCAGTTGATATCAATACTAGGGCCAGTCGATAACAAAATAAGGGCCAGTCGATAGCAAAACTAGGGCTAGTCGATAACAAAATAAGGTGAGTCGAAAACAAAACTAGGGCCAGTCGATAACAAAATAAGGGCCAGTTGATATCAATACTAGGGCCATTCGATAACAAAATAAGGGCCAGTCGATAACAAAATAAGGGCCAGTCGATAACAAAACTAGGGCCAGTCGAGAATAAAATAAGGACCAATCGATAATAAAACAAGAGCCAGTCGATAACAAAATAAGGGTCAGGCGATAACGAAATAATGTCCAGTCGATAGCGAAATAATGGCCGGTCGACAACAGAACTTGGGAAAATCGAGCAACGGATTATGAACAGAAAAAAGGGATGGATTGGACACAAACACTAAGAAAACCTAATGCAAGCATAGCAAGACAGGTACTCTCATGAAACCCGCAGGAAAGAGAATGTCGGGGAGGTCAAGGAATACACGAAGAAGAGAAGTCATGGTAAACTTTAAGAATATTGACCTAAACTGGAAAGATGGAGCGAAAGTGCCCAGTTATAGGGATGGATTGGGATACCTTACCCAGGGCCTATGACCCAAAAAGGGGTCCAAATGGTTTTAATTGATTGATTGATTGAATTGTTGATTGATTGATTGATTGAGTGGTTGATTGATTGATTGATTGAGTGGTTGATTGATTGATTGATTGATTGATTGATTGATTGAGTTGATTGATTGAATGGTTGATTTATTGATTGATTGAGTGGTTGATTGATTGAGTGGTTGATTGATTGGTTGGTTAACTGACTGAAGCTCATCGATTGAAATGTTTTTCTGACTACAAGCAAGACTGCACTTGTGTGTAAATATATGACTTCTTAGTTAGAAATTACTCCGAAAGTTGCAAAGAACGGACACTGCCCTTTCAACTCTAACCCTTTACCTTTGGGGTCATTCTGATCAACTCTGGCAACATGAAATTGGTGGTTTCGGTTTTTTTCAATAAGTGGAAATTGAGTTTGTATAAATAAAACTTATGCATAACATTAATTTGCATAATGTTAATATATTGTCATTGTCATCATGTACCATGTCTTCTGGCGTAGGTGATCTTGTCTCTCCACAATTGTCGATCTCGACATTTATTTATCATTTCTATTGTTGATCTTCTGCCAAAGCCATTCTCTTAAGTGTCTTTTCTCTTTGCTTCCCTCTGTCTCTTCGTCACTCAATTTTCACAGTTGTCACAATATATTCCAACTATTCCCTTTCATTACATGGCCAAACAAATTATCTTTTTTATCTAATATTAGAAATTAGCTCTCTTTTAACTTTGGCCTCTTTCAGAACGTTTTCATTACTCTTCTTAGCTGTCCGTGGTATTCTCAACATTCCTCTGCTCAGCATAAAATCTACAGTCTCCATTGATTTTCTTGTCGGTTGTTATATTGTCCATGATTCACATCAATAAAATAAGACTGGTTCTACTTACCAATTAATAATTCTTTTTTTTTCCATTATATAAAATAGATTGCACGGTACCTTCCTAATTTTTTGGAAAGTTGTTTTTGCCTGAGCTATTCTGCATCTCACCTCCGTTGTACAATAGAGAGGCTAACATATAATTAGTTTATAATAATTAAGTAATTGTTGCTGTTTTGTTCCGTTTGTGTTTGCTTTCCACTATATTTATATAGTAAACTATATATATAGAATATTGTTTACCTCAGCATAAGTCCCTTTGAAGTTTGATATGGATATTTACACTTTGTTTCGGTTGAAATTGATCCTAAATTTTAAATGTCGTTGGAACAAGTAGTCAAATTAGAAATCAAATGTAAATATTAAAAAAAAAACAACGTATATACTAAAATAAACCAAATAAATTTTGAAATATAAAAAACGGTTATCTTTCATTAAAAAGGTGCACTTTCACAATCTCATTTCAGTTACATGAATAAAGGTCAGTTCATTAAGAAAAAAATACTGTAAGCTTTTGACAAATAAATAATGAAATTTAAACACATGAAAATTAAATCTTGACAAAGAAATTATGAAGTTTAAATACATGAAAATTAGCTTTTGACAAACAAATTATGAAATTTAAATACACGAAAATGAACTTTTGACAAACAATTTAAGAAATTTAAATGCATGAAAATTAATTTTCAGGGAAGAATAAATGACACAATTTGTGTGTGACCAATAAAGCAACCAAGTAGGTTCAGTATTTAATGCGCGCGCGCACACACATTGAAACTTTTGTTGGAGTGGTTCTGATGGGCTGCTGCTTATCAAACCAGGCAGAACCATAAATGAGTACACATTTGAAGCTGTTGCAATCTTTCTCCGCCCACAGTTTGGGCCAGACGAAGAGCAACGACCAAAGAACATGCATTAGCACACATAAATTTAAAAAAACAGCTTAAAATACAAACAATCCTTAAATGCATTTTACATATGATCAAAATATGTGTTTGATACACATATGATCTTTCTTTTCTTTAAACATATTGTATGAATATAAATTATTACATTTTCAGTATGCTTATATTAACATGTATTCACTCACATGCATATATACATAAACATATAAAACGCTGAGGAAAAACAACAACATACATACTCTGATAATTGAAGGAAATGGTAATGATAATGAAAACAGATTGTTTATATTTTTGTATGAGGTTTTTACGTATGTCTCAACCAAATTCAAGACGACGATACACAAAATGAAACTTCATGAATTAATTAAAGTGCAAATGAATGTTACAACGAGTAGCAGCAAATAAAAAAAAAAAGAACATTGAAAGTAAATAGAATCTTCACAGAAGATTCGATATCTTGTATAAAAAAAAATAAAAAAATACTATATGATAATCGTTTGCGTCAAAAAGTACCGTAACTATTCCAAAAACGACCGCTTTCCTGACAATTAAATGTCATATTATGAGATATAGTTATTCCCCTTTATGATCTTGAGACTGTAACAGTATAATCAAGTTGTGCAACTAGTTCTAATGGTGGATTATTTGAGAAAAAAAAATAATTAAGTTATAAACAAAGTTGGCACAGAAGTTTGAATAATAATGACGTTAAGAGCTTCACAATGTCAGGGCCGGGAAAATCTGTTCAATCGATAAAAATAATTCCGGAGTTAAAAGTTAAAACATCTTCAAGAAAACAGTTGCTTGCTGTAAGAAACTCTTCAACGTAACACCAACTCTAAGGTAATGTTCTCATCAACTCTAAGGTAATGTTCTCATCAACTCTAAGGTAATGTTCTCATCAACTCTAAGGTAATGTTCTCATCAACTCTAAGGTAATGTTCTCATCAACTCTAAGGTAATGTTCTCATCAACTCTAAGGTAATGTTCTCATCAACTCTAAGGTAATGTTCCCATCAACTCTAAGGTAATGTTCCCATCAACTCTAAGGTAATGTTCTCATCAACTCTAAGGTAATGTTCTTCTTTGAAAATTTGAATTAAAAAAAAAACAATTAGTAAAATAAAATAATGTAGCTAAATTTATATGGTTAGAAGAGAAATAGTGGTCGAATCGATAATTCGTCGAGCTTCAAACAGGAGAACGCTAGTTTGAATCTCGTGTAGGGTGAAACGTTTTTTTTTCCCGTGTCAGGAGTCAAATGAAAACACAGACCCTAACGCCTCGTTGTGACTGCACTTATTTGCTGCCTTTCCCGCCGAATGGAGATATAATTTGCGTTCTTTTGTTCTCCTGTTTGTCTCTGCAGTGATGTTTCCTAGTGTTTCCTAGTGTTTCTAATATTCCACCAGTCCATCGTTTTCGTGGTCGACCATTGAGTAGGTGCTCTTGCAATGTCCATTCGAGTCTCCCTGTGTTGTGTTTTGGTCTTTAGTGTTATCACGTGACCAAACCATATCTTATTTTATGTATGTGCTTCGGTGGTTAGTTATTGAGTTATTAGTGGGTCATCATCATTGCACTCCGAACATGTCCATATGTGCTGAGATTCACTCCTCAGCATCAGCAAGTCTCATAGTGTCCAGCGACTGACGACTCCAGTTCTGTGTTGGTTGATAAGTCTTCTTACACGCCCACTGAGTTTCTCGTTTCTGGCTGTGCCCATCTAAACTCCCATCTCTTCATCGGTAGGATTGACGTGGACTCATGGTTGTCGAAGTCCCGTGTCCTACCTACATCTCGGCGGGCATTGATGACGTCCGATCCATTGGTTTGACTGTCTACAACGACAGCACAGCTAGCCAACCTCTCCGCTCATTCGATGGTTAGTATGCTCGCATTCTGTTCAGAAGGGTCCGCTTTAATCCCCAAAAGCGGTGAATTTATTTTCGGATCGACAAGGCTTCGGGGTTCATCCCGCCTCTAAAATGGGTACCAGCTATTTTCCTGGACAGTAAAGTCGGCTCGGCATGATACTGACCACAACACCAAAGGCGAGGCCCGGCTTGAAACGTCAATTATGGACGGAAAAAAAATATGAGTACCTCCGAAGACGGAGTTGTCTGCCTGTGCGGCGAGGGACCCCTGTGCATACAGCTGGCAGGGAAAAAAGGATTGACACGCAAAATTCAGTTCCTAGTCTCTAATGGGCTTCGTCAGAGCTGGCGAACGCAAAAAAAAAAAAAAAAAAATTCCCCATACGCCTAGCAAGGCAGGGAATATGGTGTTAGTGACCATAAATTTTACAGACTTTCGGCACATGATTTTTGGGGTATTATGGTCGGTATTACGCCCGTGCCGCTTTACTTTCCCAGAAAAAAATCCGGTACCCATTTAAGGCTGAGTGAACCCGAAAGCCGTCGGTTGGGATCGAACCCTACCTCTTCTCCTTTGTAGTCCAGTTCACTAACCACTGAGCTATAAAGGCCGGCGTACTGAGAAGGAATTCCCGGAAACACCTAAGTCTTTTCTGAGCTATATACTACTGATGCCATTTTTCCCACACCCATCCCTGCTTGTAAAAGATGAAAACGTCACAAACTGTGGGTGATTACTTTCAGATCGGGGGCCTTATAAGTACTAGAGATGGCATGAGGCATAACTCTCAAGTAGTGGATGTTACTGTCACATTTCAAGATTAGTTCCACGAACAACTCAACGGGAATACCCGCAATCTTGAACTGTCTGCCCTCTGTAAACATAGTTGACCTGTTGTTTGAAAATATAAGTAGAATAATATAAAACTTACTTTTAAAATATAAACATAAGCAGAATAATATAAAACTTTCTTTTAAAATACAAACATAAGTAGAATAATATAAAACTTTCTTTTAAAATACAAACATAAGCAGAATAATATACAACTTTCTTTTAAAATACAAACATAAACAGGTTAATATAAAACTTTCTTTTAAAATACAAACATAAACAGGTTAATATAAAACTTTCTTTTAAAATACAAACATAAACAGGTTAATATAAAACTTTCTTTTAAAATACAAACATAAACAGGTTAATAGAAAACTTTCTTTTAAAATAGTTTGGCTGTCATCTGCAAAGAAAACAAAATAAAGAATAACCCACGTGGTGTCGTATAGAGAGGTTTTTTTTTTTTTTTTTATAAACTATGACACGACAATTCTGCAACAGCAATTAGACTTTTTGTTTTTTTTCACAAACACAGAGTTATAGATGTGCTTGATTTAGACTTTTTGTCATTCACAAACACAGAGTTATAGAAGTGCTTGATTTAGACTTTTTGTCATTCACAAACACAGAGTTATAGAAGTGCTTGATTTAGACTTTTTGTCATTCACAAACACAGAGTTATAGAAGTGCTTGATTTAGACTTTTGAGAGGTCATAATCTAAATGAAGCTTTGAACCTCTCCAACCCCCTCCTACTATTTTAATGTCTATTCTAAAAGGGCCCAAATACGCTCAAATAACGACACTACACCTATAAGGGAAGTGGCCAAAATAGCAAGAAATACATTTTATTATATTATACATTCATCCTTTCTCCTGAGACACATCAATGCGACATCCGTTGGATACAAGAAAGAAGACATATTATAGGATGTAAAGGTTTTTGCTAAGACAAATCTACAAAGTTAGCACCAGGAAGAATAGACAAGGTAGACAGAAAAAACGATGGGAAGATTATATCAGAGAAAGTTGATAGAGAAAACGATGGGAAAAATATATCAGAGAAAGATGATAGAGAAAACAATGAGAAGAATATATCAGAGAAGGTTGACAGAGAAAACGATGGGAAGATTATATCAAAGAAAGTTGACAGAGAAAACAATGGGAAGAATATATCTGAGAAAGTTGATATAGAAAACAATGGGAAGAATATATCAGAGAAAATTGATAGAGAAAACAATGGGGAAAATATGTCAGAGAAAGTTGATAGAGAAAGCAATGCGAAGAATATATCAGAGAAAGTTGATAAAGAAAACAATGGGAAGAATATATCAGAGAAAGTTGATAGAGAAAACAATGGGAAGAATATATCAGAGAAAGTTGATAGAGAAAACAATGTAAAGAATATATCAGAGAAAGTTGATAGAGAAAACAATGTGAAGAATATATATGAGAAAGTTGATAGAGAAAACAATGGGAAGAATATATCAGAGAAAGTTGATAGAGAAAAAATTGGGAAGAATATATCAGAGAAAGTAGACAGAAAAAACGATGGGAAGGTTATATCAAAGAAAGTTGACAGAGAAGACAATGGGAAGAATATATCAGAGAAAGTTGATAGAGAAAACGATGGGAGGATTATATCAGAGAAAGTTGATAGAGGAAACAATGGGAAGAATATATCAGAGGAAGCTGATAGAGAAAACAATGGAAAAAAATATGCCAGAGAAAGTTGATAGAGAATGCAATGGGAATAATATATAAGAGAAAGTTGATAGAGAAAACAATGGGAAGAATATATCAGAGAAAGTTGATAGAGAAAACGATGGGAAGATTATATCAGAGAAAGTTGATAGAGAAAACAATGGGAAGAATATATCAGAGAAAGTTGATAGAGAAAACGATGGGAAGAATATATCAGAGAAAGTAGAGAGAGAAAACGATGAGAAAAATATATCAGAGAAAGTTGATAGAGAAAACATTGGGAAGAATATATCAGAGAAAGTTGATAGAGAAAACAATGGGAAGAATATATCAGAGAAAGTTTATAGAGAAAACAATGGGAAAAATATATCAGAGAAAGTTGATAGAGAAAACATTGGGAAGAATATATCAGAGAAAGTTGATAGAGAAAACAATGGGAAGAATATATCAGAGAAAGTTGATAGAGAAAACGATGGGAAAAATATATCAGAGAAAGAAGATAGAGAAAACAATGGAAAGAAACTATCAGAGAAAGTAGATAGAGAAAACAATGGGAAGCATATATCAGAGAAAGTAGATAGAGAAAACAATGGAAAGAAACTATCAGAGAAAGTAGATAGAGAAAACAATGGGAAGCATATATCAGAGAAAGTAGATAGAGAAAACAATGGGAAGAATATATCAGAGAAAGTTGATAGAGAAAACAATGGGAAGAATATATCAGAGAAAGTTGATAGAGAAAACAATGGGAAGAATATATCAGAGAAAGTTGATAGAGAAAACAATGGGAAGAATATATCAGAGAAAGTTGATAGAGAAAATAATGGGAAGAATATATCAGAGAAAGTTGATAGAGAAAACAATGGGAAGAATATATCAGAGAAAGTTGATAGAGAAAACAATGGGAAGAATATATCAGAGAAAACGTAGAATTAACCTTTGTCACATCTCAGAGAGCAACTCTTTATCGTCAAGGGTGGAGAGAAATTGTGAAGACGACGTAAAGAGCGACCCAAACTACCACGCGAATCACTCACCGCTAAGGTTTCGGAGCCGATGAATTATGAGTAATGGTGATGGTGATGGTGGTGGTGATGATTGTTGTATTTTGAGATCAGAACGACCCTTTCACCATTTAATCGACACCAACAGGGGAGATAATGGACTTGTAAAGACGAGAAACTCGTATGGTCGTCTTTGGACGAGGACACGATAAGTGACAAAATTGCTGACCTGAGACTGAGGGCGTTTTTAAACAAGAGTAGCGCCTATAGATTACCATTACGGTATTTATTTGGGTCTTCCGGGGGTGAGAGAGGGTTTTCCCCCACTTAATTAGAGAATAAGGGTCGTATGCCCTGTGCAGCAGCTATGAGGTGTTCATATCAGAATAGTATAAATAATAATCGTAAAAAAGGGAAGAAAAGTGTAACTAGTGGATAACTTGAACAATTAACACCAAAATATATCGTTATCTTCTGAAAGTAATGAAGCACCCGTAGGGCTACCCTGAGTGTAATATTAACATTTTTGTTAGTTAATCAAGTAATAAACAAAATATGTTTTATTTCTAAATGTTACGCAACAAGAATCCCTTCTGATCTCTCCTAGATTTATTCTTTTCGGTCTTTATTCTCAAATTAAAACAGTAATTATGTTAAATTCAAACAGTAATTATGTGAAATTCAAACAGTAATTATGTTCTAGACAATGGCGGCTCGAAGCCTGTTCACGGCCTCTTCACTACACCGCTTTCATTTTTTTAATTCTTTACAATTGCTCTGTTCACGGCAGTTTGTTGATGATAGTTTAGTAGCATTGGTAAGTTTTCTCATTTCTGTATTATTAAGCTATAGCACATTAACAAAAATCAAATAACATGAGTACTTTATTTTTACGTTCGCCTTATTTTGCCTCTGACGGAGTCCCTAGAGACTAAATTTTTCGTTGTTATCCGTTTTTCCCTGGCAGTCCCTCACTACACAGGCAGATAACTCCGACTTCGGAGGTACTCATATATTTTTTTCCATCCATGAGTAATTAACGTTTCAAGCCGGGCCTCGCTGCTGAGACCAGGGGTGGTTGCCGGAAAGAGAAATCATAAATAAAAATCCCAACTGGTGCAGCCGGGATTTGAACCTACAATCTCTCTGTCTCGAGGCCGGCGTCTTGCCTCGAGACCAAACAATTCTCTTGCATCAGAACTAAAACTATGAATAACAGAATGCTATATTTACTCAACATGCAGAAACGTGGACATTGAATAAGTAAAGAGAGCAGAAAATGGAAACCCTTGAAATGTGGATCTACAGGAAAATGGGGGAGAACTGGGTAGAAAGAAAAGAAGACAAAACAAGGAAGTTCTGATCCAGCTGAACATGGAAAAAGACACAATTCGGAAAAGACAACTGACATTTTGTTGACAATTGAAGAAACATAAAACTACTGTCATTACAAAAGGCGGAGTAAAATGGCGCTCGATGGTAACCAACCTTCGAGGTGGAGACGGCACCTAATGAATGAATACTAAATATATAAAAAAAAAGGTAAAGTACCCCCGTCACGCCAAGTGGCGTATTGGGAATATGGTGTTAGTGACCATAAATTTTACAGACTTTCAGCACATGATTTTTGGGATAACGTGGTCGGTATTACGCCCGTGCCGCTTTACTTTCCCAGAAACAAAATCCGGTACCCATTAAAGGCTGGGTGAACCCGGAAGCCGTCGGTTTGGATCGAACCCTACCTCTTCCCCTTTGTAGTCCAGTTCACTAACCACTGGGCTATCGCGGCTCCCGAATATTAAATATGATCATAAGGAAGGTTATAACATAAATTGTTACATTATTTGTTTATTATTATTATAATTTTTATTATGATTGTTATTATTGTTATTATTATTATTATTATTATTATTATTATTATTATTATTATTATTTTACGACAGAAAGTGTCAAAGTTTGAAATATTTATTCTCATAAACGTTACTGAACTACAATTTCAACAGCATAAAAATTAACTGTTCTAGAATATTCACATGTTTGTCCAGTGCTACAAATTTGAACCACTCCAACGAAATACCAAACTGAAGAATGAGTGGAATGTAGTTTTGCTACGCCTCTTTATTTAAACATGTAGCAATAGTTTGATCATTATAACTAAAATACTACTCTGAGATTGAAGCAAGCAGCTGCTATCATTGTAATGCAAAGTCTCTGAAACATGAGATAGATGGCGCGTCGGTTCAGTTGCTGCATAAACTTCATTAAAGTCACTTGAAATTGAAGACCAGACATGATGAAAATGAGGGAGAAAAAAAAACACAAAAAACTATTGGAATTGTACGTTGAATATGACGGCTGTGTGGTCTAGAGGTAAGACGTCGACCTTTGGACAAGAAGGTCTCGGGTTTGATTCCCACTATAGGCGGTAGAGTGGAGAATGGCGCTCCATGGTAGCGCGATTCGGAGACGGCACTCAATGATGATGATAGGCGGTGGAAAATTAACAAACAAATAAAATAAAATAAAAAGTAAATCGAACCCGTGGTTATGCCCTGTCCTGGTCTCTGCGTAGTGAGATCTGATGTCTAGCCCTCTCTGGGTAGTGAGATCTCATGTCTAGCCCTCTCTGGGTAGTGAGATCTGAAGTCTAGCCCTCTCTGGGTAGTGAGGTCTGATGTCTAGCCCTCTCTGGGTAGTGAGATCTGATGTCTAGCCCTCTCTGGGTAGTGAGATCTGATGTCTAGCCCTCTCTGGGTAGTGAGATCTGATGTCTAGCCCTCTCTGGGTAGTGAGATCTGATGTCTAGCCCTCTCTGGGTAGTGAGATCTGATGTCTAGCCCTCTCTGGGTAGTGGGATCTGATGTCTAGCCCTCTCTGGGTAGTGAGATCTGATGTCTAGCCCTCTCTGGGTAGTGAGATCTGATGTCTAGCCCTCTCTGGGTAGTGAGATCTGATGTCTAGCCCTCTCTGGGTAGTGAGATCTGATGTCTAGCCCTCTCTTGGTAGTGAGATCTGATGTCTAGCCCTCTCTGGGTAGTGAGATCTGATGTCTAGCCCTCTCTGGGTAGTGAGATCTGATGTCTAGCCCTCTCTGGGTAGTGAGATCTGATGTCTAACCCTCTCTGGGTAGTGAGATCTGATGTCTAGCCCTCTCTGGGTAGTGAGATCTGATGTCTAGCCCTCTCTGGGTAGTGAGATCTGATGTCTAGCCCTCTCGAAAAACGACGAAAATCAGAAGATCCCGTGTGCATGCTGCGCACGTTAAAGAACCCTTGGCAATTGCAAATCGAAAAAAAGGTCCGAAATAGTCTCCGCCCTGACAAATTAAGAAACAAAAAATATATCCAAAATGTTGATAATCTCGACGATAAAAATATGAAAGTACCTCTGAAGCCGGAGAATATCTGCATGTATGGCGGGGGACACCTAGGCACACTGCCGCCGGTGTGAAAAATAGGAAAAAGTGATGTTCCCGCACAAATTCAGTCCCAGGGACTTCGCTAAAGATATAAAGCTGGCGGACGATACAACAGCAAACGTTACTTAAACAAACATAGGAAGGGAAAATAAAATAAAAGGTTTAATCTTTGAGGAAAAGACAAGACTATAGAAATAAATCAACTTGTTTGGTTTAGTGTTGTCTTTTCACAATGCTGAAACGTATTTGTTCTATTCTTTTGTATTAGTCTCAGCTTTGTCTTCGGTACACGTGACTTCCGCGTCTATTTCCACAAAATAGAGTAGTTGGACCACGTACAGTAAATAAAGTAGTTGGACCACGAACAGTAAATAAAGTAGTTGGACCACGTACAGAAAAAATAAGTAGTTGGACCACGTGCAGAAAATAAAGTAGTTGGACCACGTGCAGAAAATAAAGTAGTTGGACCACGTACAGTAAAAATAAATAGTTGACCACGTACAGTAAATAAAGTAGTTGGACCACGTACAGTAAATAAAGTAGTTGGACCACGTACAGTAAATAAAGTAGTTGGACCACATGCAGAAAATAAAGTAGTTGGACCAAGTACAGAAACAAATAAATAGTTGGACCACGTACATAAAATAAAGTAGTTGGACCACATACAGAAAATAGAGTAGTTGGACCACGTACTGAAAATAAAGTAGTTGGACCACGTACAGAGAATAAAGTAGTTGGACCACACAAGAAAATAGAGTAGTTTACCTACACAAGAAAATAGAGTAGTTGGAACACGTACAGAAAATTAAGTAATTTAAACCACACAAAGAAAATAAAGCAGTTGGACAAGACACAAAAAGTAGAGTAGTTTGACCACACAAAGAAAATAAAGTAGTTGGACCACGTACAGAAAATAACGTTATTAGACCATACAAATAAAACAAAATAAAATAGTTGGACCACAGAAGAAAATAGAGTAGTTTGACCATCTAAACAAAAATTAAGTTGCTCGCTCACCTTAAAAAAAAATAATAAAGTGTAGACACATCTCAAGAAAATAAAGTACAAGAATTGGGCCACCTTAGGAAAAATAAGTAGTTGAACCATAAAAAAAAAGATATCGGCCGACGTAAGAAAATAAAGTAGTTGGACCATTAAAAAAAGACATTGCGCCACCTAAAAAAAATAAAGTAATTGGACCATAAAAAAGACACTTGACCACCTTAACAAAATAAAGTAGTTGGACCATTAAAAAAAGACATTGCGCCACCTAAAAAAAATAAAGTAATTGGACCATAAAAAAAGACACTTGACCACTTTAACAAAATAAAGTAGTTGGACCATTAAAAAGAGACATTAGGCCACCTTAAGAAAATAAAGTAGTTGGTCCATTTAAAAAAAGACATTGCGCCACCTTAAGAAAATAAAGTAGTTGGACCATTAAAAAAAAGACATTGGGCCACCTCAAGAAAATAAAGTAGTTGGACCATTTAAAAAAAAGACATTGAGCCACCTTAAAAAAATTAAGTAGTTGGGCCACCAAAAGAAAATAAAGTAGTTTAGCTTCTTTAAAATAAATAACAAAAATAAAGTAATTACTCAACCTTCCGAAAAAATAAAGTAGTTGGACTTCTCCTTTTTATTATTATCAGTCTTCTTCTTTCCTTCCTCCTTTGCTTTTCAGCGTCGAAGGGAGATATAATTCGCGGTCTTTCGCCTCTGCTGCTGTTATGTTTCCTAGTGCTTCTAATATTCCATCCATCCTTCTTTTTCGTGGTCGACCATTGGGTCTGGTATTCTCGCAATGTTTGTTGAAGGCTCGTTGTGTTGTGTTTTGATCTTTCTACATTGACACGTGGCCGAACCATTTTATCTGTTGTTTCTTTATATATTCTATGGCGGGGGCTATTCCTAGCTTTTTTCTCAGTTCTTCATTTCTCATCTTATCTCTCAGACTGTTTCCTGTCATTCGTATGACACAGTTCATCTCAGTAGAGGTTATTTTTCTTATTGTTCTTGCATCTAAGGTACAGGTCTGGGATTTGTAGCACAACGTTGGGATGAAGATTGTAAAGTAGTTGGACGACCTCAAGAATATGAAGAAGGTGGACCATCTGGAGTGTCGTCTTTGCTTTAATTGGTGTCGGAGTACGGGAATGTTTACATTCTTTGCTCTTGTTTTATTCTTGGGGTCATAGAAATACACCCCCACATTCTTCCGCAGAAACCGGTCTACGGATTAAGATCTTCATCAGAATTGTACGTATCCAACATAGGCGCAACTGCTGCTTCGATTCGATGTTGGTTTTGGAATGGCGTGGAAAGACAAAGTACCAAAAAAACCCTACAAAAAGTAGTTGGACCACGTACAGTAAATAAAGTAGTTGGACCACGTACAGTAAATAAAGTAGTTGGACCACGTACAGAAAATAAAGTAGTTAGACCACGTACAGAAAATAAAGTAGTTGGACCACGTACAGTAAATAAAGTAGTTGGACCACGTACAGAAAATAAAGTAGTTGGACCACATACAGAAAATAAAGTAGTTGGACCACATACAGAAAATAAAGTAGTTGGACCACATGCATAAAATAAAGTAGTTGGACCACATACAGAAAATAAAGTATTTGGACCACATACATAAAATAAAGTAGTTGGACCACATACATAAAATAAAGTAGTTGGACCACGTACAGAAAATAAAGTAGTTGGACCACGTACAGAAAATAAAGTAGTTGGACCATTAAAAAAAAATGTCATTGGGCCATCTTCAACTTGTCTCCGACGTCACAAATTGGTTCTTTATCTTCCTGTTATCTTCAAATGTCGTCTTTTCCTGAACTGTTTTGCACCACATTTGAGTTGTACATCCACCATCTGAAGTTAACGCCCTTAAGTGAAATAATAAACACGTTAAGTTAGTTTAATAGTAACTGCAGTTTGATAATTAAGTGTTAGTGACGTCACCAGATCATAGAACGGAAAATCAAATTGATCACATATGTATTAATAATAAGTTTAAGTCATCCTTACAGGATGTAAAAGTATATAGAGGGGCAGATATAGCTTCTGATCATCATCTGCTGTTAGCCAAACTTAAAATTAAATTAAAAAGGTATACTACAACGAATAAGGGCAGAACGTATTTCAATGTAGGGTTTCTTAAAGAACAAGGAATTAAAGATAAATTCGCAGTCACAATATCAAACAAATACCAAGTCCTCCAACAACTAGAAAATACAATAAATATAGAAGATCATTGGAAACAGGTAAAAAATATATGGAAAGAGACATGCGAAGAAACACTGGGGAAAAGAGAACGCCAGAATAAGGCATGGATGACAGCAGAGACCCTGGATAAAATTAAAGAAAGAAAGAACAAGAAAGCAGACATAAATAAAAGCAAAACAAGAAGTAATAAAGCCAAGACACAGGAAGCTTACACAGAGGTGAACAAAGAAGTGAGAAGATGCATTAAAAGGGATAAGAGGAAATATATAGATGAATTAGCTAAAGAGGCAGAAGAAGCAGCAAATAAAGGGAATATGAAAGAACTGTACAACAGCACAAAGAAATTAGGTGGAAAATACAAACAGATCAACGCCTTTATCAAAGATAAGAAAGGAAATCTGCTTAGTAATATAAAGGAACAAATGGAGAGATGGAAGGAGCACTTTGAAGAACTTTTGAACAGACCTGGCTCAAATAATCCTCCAGATATACTACCAGCAGAAGAAGAATTACACGTTAACTGCGGAAAACCAAGCAAAGAAGAAATAATGAAAGCCATCAAACTGTTAAAAGATGGTAAAGCCACAGGACCAGATGAAATTCCTTCGGAAGCCATCAAAGCAGATATTATCACCTCTACCAAGATGTTACATAATCTATTGGATAAAATTTGGGAGAGGGAAGAAATACCTAAAGACTGGAGAGAAGGTTATATGATCAAACTACCAAAAAAAGGAAGTTTACAGGAGTGCACAAATTATAGGGGAATTATGCTACTATCAGTGCCAGGAAAAATATTAGGCAGAATCATTCTGGAGAGACTAAAAGAGGCTATAGAGAAACACTTGAGAGATGAACAAGCAGGTTTTAGGAAGAACAGATCATGTGCTGATCAAATAACTACTCTACGTATAATAGTTGAACAAAGTTTAGAACTAAAATCCCCACTTTATATTGGATTCATAGATTACGAAAAGGCATTTGATAGTTTAGACAGAAGAATGCTTTGGAAGTTGCTGAGTCATTATGGAATCCCCATAAAGTTTATTAACCTGATAAAAACAATGTATGAAGGAACAAAATGTAGTGTGGTGCATGAAGGACAGCTTACAGAAGCATTTGAAATAAGAACAGGAGTAAGGCAAGGATGCCTTCTGTCTCCATTTCTCTTTCTACTGGCCATAGATTGGATTATGAAAATAACTCAAAACAACAGAAATGGGATCCAGTGGTCACTGACCAAACAACTTGATGATTTAGACTTTGCTGATGACATAGCTCTCCTATCACACAGCCACCAACAGATGCAAGATAAAATGAGTATATTAGATGAGAGATCACAACAGCTAGGACTAAAGATTAATAGAGATAAGACCAACATTATGAGAATTAATGCAGTTGGCAATAACCAAATAAAACTAGGAGAAATACCTCTACTAGACGTACAATCTTATATATATCTGGGCAGTAATATAGATAAAGAGGGAGGAACAGAAAACGATACCAAAATAAGGATATCAAAAGCAAGAGGAGCTTTCATTGCACTGGGAAACATATGGAAATCCAAAGAAATTAGGCTAAATACAAAAATACAAATTTTCAACTCCAATGTTAAGTCGGTTCTATTATATGGCTGTGAAACATGGAGAATAACAAAATTGACAATCACGAAGGTACAGACTTTCATTAATGGATGCTTGCGCAGAATAAAGGGATGGAAATGGCAGGACAAAGTCACAAACGTGGAATTATGGAAATGTACCGGTCAAATACCAGTGGATAAAGAAATACAGCGAAGACGATGGCGATGGATAGGACACACACTACGGAAACCAACTGAGAGTATTACACAACAGGCCCTTTTTTGGAATCCCCAGGGGAAAAGACAAAGAGGAAGACCAAGGAATTCTTGGAGAGGACAGATTGAAGCAGAGATGAAGATGATGGGGAAGACATGGAATGATCTTAAAAGAATTGCAAAAAACAGAACGACTTGGAAAGTGTTTGTTGAAGACCTATGCTCCACTGGGAGCTAAAAGGTAGAAGAAGACCACGTACAGAAAATAAAGTAGTTGGACCACATACATAAAATAAAGTAGTTGGACCACATACATAAAATAAAGTAGTTGGACCACGTACAGAAAATAAAGTAGTTGGACCATTAAAAAAAAATGTCATTGGGCCATCTTCAACTTGTCTCCGACGTCACAAATTGGTTCTTTATCTTCCTGTTATCTTCAAATGTCGTCTTTTCCTGAACTGTTTTGCACCACATTTGAGTTGTACATCCACCATCTGAAGTTAACGCCCTTAAGTGAAATAATAAACACGTTAAGTTAGTTTAATAGTAACTGCAGTTTGATAATTAAGTGTTAGTGACGTCAATGTACTGAACTTCAACCTTATGGCGTCGTGTGGTCTATGGTGGCGGATAGTGCTCCGGGATTCATTCAGCCAGTGGTGTATTCTCTATGCTAACGTAGCTACCGCCAGTAGCCTGAACATATTTACGAAATACAAAAGGAAATGATAATTTATTATATTTTTTCAGAATTATATTAAACATTTTCGAATATTCTATTACACATTTCGTAGGCCAATATTATTTATTTGCTTTGATTTGCATTTATTAAAGCAAGGTTTTCCTATGGCCATTATAACGTTTGTGAATGAAACCGAAACTACTCTATATATAGTACATGAAACCGCTGATAACCAGCGGTACAGATCTCTTCTCTCCGACTTAGAATTAATGACATTGACATTAAAAAATTCCAGTGAAAATAATACGGGAGGAAGCTGTCTATACAAAATGCGGTTTCATGGGTTATTTTTAGCTCTAGCCAATCAGAAGCGTCACAATTTTTCTGGGACGTAAAGACGACCTGGCGTAATACAGACCACATCCCACAACAATGTGCTGTGGTCACGGAGAAATGTTGTCACTGTCACCATATTCCAGTAACACCCAGCATACCAATACTTTACTTACCTCCCTTCCTTCCTAGAGAGTATCGCTTGTACCCATTTAAATGTGGTGGGTGAATCTTGAAAACCCGTGAGGTCTTTGAATAAATATTGCCTCCATTGGCATTTGAACGACTCTCTTTTAGTTGCTCTTCTATCTTGAAAGTTACAAATTAGATTTCATAATACGGTTGTTATGGCAACAGTTCTCAAGTACAAGTTCAAAACAAAATTAAGGGCAAAAATGTGTTTGGTTGTTGATATCACGTGCCTATCACATGAAATACGCCTTTCTGAAAACTACTTAATTATTTGTAAAGCGTTGTCTAATATGTAAATATTTGATGTCTCCATATCAACGGAGATAGAGTGGCCGTATCGATAACTTGCCGCGCTACAAACCAGGTCAACGCGGGTTCGAAACCAGGTAGAGTCAAAAGTTGTTTCTATTGGGGGTGAAATAAAAACTCAGACCAGAAAACCTTGCGGCGACTACTCTGAACGAGCTGCCTTTATTCTCAAGTTCTGTAAATCCCTCCCGGCAGACTCTATTCATGGGACAATGCCGTAAAGAAAGATATCCATATCATCCGTGTTCTAAAATTATTTTATGCCATCACCTCACCTGTTCCAGAACATCACATAATCTGTTCTGTTTGACAACCTCCTATTACCTGTTCATACCTTATTACCTGTTAGTACCTATTACCTATTCATACATATTACCTGGGGGCATCGGCAGCCTAGTTGGGAAAACTACCAGACTAAACTACCGACATTCGGACAACCTGTGTTCGATTCCCGCTGGGAGCAGTGCGAGTTGTACTCGTGGTTGGTAAAGAAAAAACTACCCCCACGGTCGACCCAGCCGCTGGCAGAAATGGGTACCAGGGTATTACCCTGGGAAGGTGAGGAATGTCGCCTCGCATCGTCAGTTTCGATGCTTGAAGCGACACTATCCAGAAATCTCCGAAAATTTCTGGATAGGCGGTCGAACACATATGGGTGGAAACTCGCGTGCTTGGACGCCGGTTCAAGTCTCGTAATTTACCTTTACCTATTACCTGTTCATACCTATTACCTGTTCATACCTATTACCTGTTCATACCTATTACCTGTTCATACCTATTACCTGTTCATGAAAACATTTGAGTAAAGGCTTCCCAATTTTAATATGAGTGATAACTTAACGGGCTGCCTCTAGAAACATGTTTAGTAATCTCATCTCACCTGCTCTATACTATAACCTCACAACACCTACAGGTGCCTGATCTATCAAACATTTACTAACCTCACCTCAATGAACTTACATCCTTCAATATGTGACTACCTTTGTAATGAAAAAAACGTAATAGACAATTTTAAAAACACCACTTTCGTTGAGAATCTTGCTCACAACAAGGCGACACACGTTAGCATAGACACACTTAAACATGAAAACCTGAATCATAAAATATAACAAGAAAGGTACCATGTAAGTGCAACATTGTGATTGTCGTAGCAATGTAAAATGCAGAGGAGTCGATTTAACAGTTTGAGGTCTGAAATGCTAAGTAACTGCCAGCGTTAATTACGAGCTTTGTCTTGAAGAGATGTCACTGTAGCGGACCTTATACAACAGTAACAGACACACGAGAGAAACTGGTCTCTGTTGCTGTCAGGGATGAGTGTCGTGCGGTATGTATCTATACAAAGCTGTCATTCGATGACTTTGTGAGGGAATTTATGACTTCCCGCGGGATAACATGGCTTGTTGAAGGAGTGGAGTGAAATAGAGGAGGAATACATAAATAGCTTAGGGGGTGACTGCCTAAATGGGAGAGTTCATTCAATAATGAAGGGGTAAATTTCTACATAAAGAGCTAAGGGGGTGACTGCCTAAATGGGAGAGTTCGTTCAATATTAAAGGGGTAAATTTTTACATAAATAGCTAAAGGGGTGACTGCCTAAATGGGAGAGTTCGTTCAATATTAAAGGGGTAAATTTTTACATAAATAGCTAAGGGGGTGGCTGCCTAAATGGGAGAGTTCGTTCAAATTAAAGGGGTAAATTTTTACATAAATAGCTAAGGGGGTGGCTGCCTAAATGGGAGAGTTCGTTCAATAATGAAAGGGTAAATTTTTAAGTAGAAATACACATAAAGTGTTACGTGAAATACAGGCTAAACGGAATAATACATTACTTACTACAGGGTTACAGAGTACAGCTGTATATGGCTAAATTGAGTAATATATAAATTATTAAAGGAATGAGTGGCTAATTAAGAAAACATGTGAATTGAAAAAGGGATAAAAGGCTAAATAACAAAATACAAGAATTGTAAAGTCAGTAAATAACATACGAGCTGCAGGGATATAACAGACGAGCGATTGGTTAATTGAATTAATCTGTTTTCCTAACAAGCCGACGATGTCACATAAGGCAGAAACCCGACTCTCCATTTCCAATTATCTTTTGCAGACTTTGCAGAGGACCCGCATTGTGCCTCGCTTACGTCTTTGTTGTGGGCGTTCCTTTCAACCTCGTCAAGGGAGTTAATGTCTGCTGTTGTTGCTTTCTGCCTTAATGTTCTTTGTGTTTCTCTTTAGGCTTCCTCGTTTTCTTTTGTCCGCTGTTTCCTATTTGAGAGCTTGTTGTACAATTCTCTTGTTATCTCCCCTCCTGACAAGACCGACAAACCTTCATCTCTTGATAATCAATGATTTTTTTGGTGTTTTGCCATTTCTTTTATTTATGCACCAGTATTGAATTCACTCCATTTTCCCAGGAAACAGAAATTTGTTTTGTAATACGTCTAATTTGTTTTCTATTTCTTTAGTTGTTTTCCATGTATAAGTAAGGGTAGATAGTACATTTAATTTTAAAATTCTAAGCTTTGTTTTTGTGCTTAGTAATTCTGATTTCCATATAATATCAAGGTTTCTGTACGTGACTGATACCTTTGTTGTTCTGATATTTATTTCTTTCTTTGTGATTCCCTCTTAATCTATGCAGTTTCCGAGATATACAGATGATCTACTTATTTCACAACGTGTCATTACAAGCATTATTTTTCGTCTGGACGATGTTCATTTTTGATTACTGTCGTCTTTTTTTTTTTTTGGTTGATCTCAAGTTTTATTTGGCTAAACGCATTGATGACAGGACATTTGTTTTGGTTCATCTCAAGTTTTATTTGGCTAAACGCATTGATGACAGGACATTTGTTTTGGTTCATCTCAAGTTTTATTTGGCTAAACGCATTGATGACAGGACATTTGTTTTGGTTCATCTCAAGTTTTATTTGGCTAAACGCATTGATGACAGACTCCACAAATATATCATGGCCACCCTCTTTTCCGCCATTTTTAAGATCTGTGTTGTTGTGCATTCTGACACGAAAATTTGCATTTAATGTTTATAGTTTATTTGTTAAACCTGAAGGCTTTTGTCGAAACGTTATAGTTTGTATTGTCTTTCTATTAGTCTAGCATCTCGTTACCATTTTTATTATTTTCTCTATTTGTGTTTCTTACATTGTGCTTATATTGTTACAGATAAGAATTATAAAAAAAAAAAAAGAAAAGTAAAGTACCCCCGTCACGCCAAGTGGCATATTGGGAATATGGTGTTAGTGACCATACATTTTACAGACCTTCGGCCGGCACATGATTTTTGGGGTAATGTGGTCGGTATTACGCCCGTGCCGCTTTACTTTCCCAGAAAAAAAAATCCAGTACCCATTAAAGGCTGGGTGAACCGGAAGCCATCGATTGGGATCGATGGCTACCTCTTGTCCTTTGTAGTCCAGTTCACTAACTACTGAGCTATCGCTTTTATGCCATTTACTAAATTCATTTGACGAATACAAATGTCAAGAATGGGCTGCATTGGGAGTTATCTGTTTGCTGGGGGAATGCACGCACTACCAAGCTGGTTCCGAAATGATCAATGTTTTAATGGAGTGGAGGATGTATGGGTAAATCAGAAAATAAAAAATGTTTAGGGAATAAATGAATTTATAACGATTAAAATGGCAAACTGAAAAGAAAAATGTATTTCTATTGCATGAGAACATTAGTTATTGATAAAATAACTTGCAAAACGTGTTGCATGAGCCGACTAAGGATGTTTAGAATCGTCACCTGTATAGTCGAGTAGTATGTGAACGGAGCGACCTTGTTAACAGAATTAACTATACTTTCCTTGGAAAATATTATGACTAGTGATGGAGGGGATGTGGGGAATTCCTGAGTGCAATGAAACTGGTTCCATGGATAGAATATGATATAATAGGATAGAATGGAATGGAATGATATAATAATTACTTTCATTGAAATTAGTAAATCGCGTGAGCAATAAATGGACTACAGTTGAAATAAATAGCCTCCCAATTAGATAAATCACACTTAGAGAAAATATGATATTAGTGAACATATATTTCTATTACCTCCGCATATTTTTGGGTGACATGGTCGGTATCACGCCAGGCCGCCTTTACTTCCCAGAAAAGTATCTGGTACCCATTTTTAAAGCCTGGGTGAACTCAGAGCCTTGTCAGTCCGAAAAAAAATCTGCCACTTCTTGGGATCGAACTCAGTCCTTTCTGATCTGAAAGCGTACTTGTTTTGTTGAAAGTACCTCTTTTTAATAATGGCGGTGTTTGTTTCGTAGAACATTGCAAACACATTTATAAAAATACGCGATTTTCTAGAGTTTCTATGATATCGCATCTTCATTTTATTTGGGGTTTTCCTCATTAAATGTTCCTACAAAAAAGTCGTGTACCGGCTGGAATCATAAGGGGTAGATAATCTCCAGGAATTAAAACCTTTCATCTTATAGCAAAATATTGGTCCTTTTCCGATTATTTCCCTTTAGCTGTCAAATTCAATTTAATTATAATTTCATTAACTTCCATTAAAAATGTACTTCGTACTAAATAAAACACGGGCTTTTAATTAATAGTAATAATTGTAATACAAATTATCATTACCCGTAACTTTTCAGATAATAAAGTTAAGAGATTGAGCCGCTCCAAGTGTCAGATAATGTCATTGCTGACCGATTTCTTGACAATAGGAATGTTAAATGTGTTGATAATATAATATATAACAAAGTTTGCACTCCATATTTACAAAATAAATGTGTGAGTTGTTAAGCTAAATAATATTGAAATGTTTTGGTGAAAGATGATCAAATGTGCAGACTGGTTTATGTTGTATATGCCTGTAATCAAGTATAGCAGGGTTCGAAACGCGCATTTGATGCGATTGGGTTATATTTTATTTTAGGAGTTAGTTTTTGTGTGTTTATATTTCTTTGTTTATTATAGAATAGAATTTGCCTATCTTGTATATTTTTTTATTACCTGATGAAGACTCTTTGCCGAAACGTCATTGTTTGTCTCGTCTCTCTAATAGTTTAACTGCTAGATACAATTTTATGTTTATTTTACATATTTAAAAAAATTTTGTTGGTGCTATCTGATATAGAGGTAAGTGAGACCAAGTAAATAGTCCTATAGGATACGGATTATAAATAAAAAAGAGATCACGTATTCAAGTAGAGCACGTAATAGAACAACTGACAATTACACATTGAAAAGTGTGGAGATTATGCCATCATCTGATCTGAATTGCTAAAATGAAAGTAATATCCCTACATTCGTTTGTAGCACTTAATAAACATTTTGAAATTACATCAAGGAATTCCGTGGGTACTACGACATTCGTGCTCTGTACTAGGATCTTCCCGCATTGTTCGGTAAAAGGAATGTTGGTGGACGTTTTCTGAGTGTAGTGATGGTGGCTCTAAAAAATATCTGAGCGCAGTGATGGTGGCTCTAAAAAATGTCTGAGTGCAGTGATGGTGGCTATAAAAATGTCTGAGTGCAGTGATGGTGGCTCTAAAAAATGTCTGAGTGCAGTGATGGTGGCTCTAAAAAATGTCTGAGTGCAGTGATGGTGGCTCTAAAAAATGTCTGAGTGCAGTGATGGTGGCTCTAAAAAATGTCTGAGTGCAGTGATGGTGGCTATAAAAAATGCCTGAGTGCAGTGATGGTGGCTCTAAAAAATGTCTGAGTGCAGTGATTGTGGCTCTAAAAAATGTCTGAGTACAGTGATGGTGGCTCTAAAAAATGTCTGAGTGCAGTGATGGTGGCTCTAAAAAATTTCTGAGTGCAGTGATGGTGGCTCTAAAAATGTCTCAGTGCAGTGATGATTGTAATAAGAAAATGTCTGAGAATAATGGTGATTGTAATAAGAAAATGTCTGAGTATAATGGTGATTGTAATAAGAACATGTCTGAGTATAATAGTGATTGTAATAAGAAAATGTCTGAGTATAATGGTGATTGTAATAAGATGAGCATAATGGTGATTGTAATAAGATATGTATAATGGCGATTGTAAAAAGAAAATGCCTGAGTATAGTGGTGAATGTAATAAGAAAATGCCTGAGTATAGTGATGATGGTAATAAGAAAATGCCTGAGTATAGTGATGAATGTAATAAGAAAATGCCTGAGTATAGTGGTGAATGTAATAAGAAAATGCCTGAGTATAGTGATGAATGTAATAAGAAAATGCCTGAGTATAGTGATGAATGTAATAGGAAAATGCCTGAGTATAGTGATGATGGTAATAAGAAAATGCCTGAGTATAGTGATGAATGTAATAAGAAAATGCCTGAGTATAGTGGTGAATGTAATAAGAAAATGCCTGAGTATAGTGATGATGGTAATAAGAAAAGGCCTGAGTATAGTGATGAATGTAATAAGAAAATGCCTGAGTATAGTGATGAATGTAATAAGAAAATGTCTGAGTATAGTGATGAATGTAATAAGAAAATGCCTGAGTATAGTGATGAATGTAATAAGAAAATGCCTGAGTATAGTGGTGAATGTAATAAGAGAATGTCTGAGTATAGTGATGAATGTAATAAGAAAATGTCTGAGTATAGTGGTGAATGTAATAAGAAAATGCCTGAGTATAGTGGTGAATGTAATAAGAAAATGTCTGAGTATAGTGATGACTGTAATAAGAAAATGTCTGAGTATAATGGTGAATGTAATAAGAAAAGGTCTGAGTATAATGGTAAATGTAATAAGAAAATGTCTGAGTATAGTGTTGACTGTAAAAAGAAAATGTCTGAGTATAGTGTTGACTGTAAAAAGAAAATGTCTGAGTATAGCGACGAATGTATTAAGGAAAAAACAAGAAAGTACAAAAGATATCGTCCTTTCGAACCCACTATTATCTTATTTCTAATTGTTAATGTTACCCTTTGTTTGTAAGTTCTGAATGCTTGAATCTCTGTTTCAATCGCCTCATTAAATTTAATCAGTGCATAAAGTCAACCAAACCAGATGCATACACCATAATAAATCGTACATATACCCCGCAGTTAACGATTTGAGATACAGGAATTGGTTATTCAATAATTAATGTTGTGGGCATATTATCTTTGAGATATCGACAAACTGCTGAGTTGGCCCCTGGGCAGTTGGTCACTTCCAGTTCTTGAAGCTTCTGGAGGTGACGTAGACCGTAAAGACCGTTGCTGGTCAGTCTCCGGCATCCTAGAGAGAGAGAGACAAGTAGAGTGTTAGTGAAGATTCATGAGGCTAGTCGGTAAGGTAAACGTTATAAACAAAGTTTCAATGTTTTTATAAATCAGCGTTAGTGAAGATTCATGAGGCTAGTCGGTAAGGTAAACGTTATAAACAAAGTTTCAATGTTTTTATAAATCAGTGTTAGTGAAGATTCATGAGGCTAGTCGGTAAGGTAAACGTTATAAACAAAGTTTCAATGTTTTTATAAATCAGTGTTAGTGAAGATTCATGAGGCTAGTCGGTAAGGTAAACGTTATAAACAAAGTTTCAATGTTTTTATAAATCAGTGTTAGTGAAGATTCATGAGGCTAGTCGGTAAGGTAAACGTTATAAACAAAGTTTCAATGTTTTTATAAATCAGTGTTAGTGAAGATTCATGAGGCTAGTCGGTAAGGTAAACGTTATAAACAAAGTTTCAATATTTTTATAAATCAGTGTTAGTGAAGATTCATGAGGCTAGTCGGTAAGGTAAACGTTATAAACAAAGTTTCAATGTTTTTATAAATCAGTGTTAGTGAAGATTCATGAGGCTAGTCGGTAAGGTAAACGTTATAAACAAAGTTTCAATGTTTTTATAAATCAGTGTTAGTGAAGATTCATGAGGCTAGTCGGTAAGGTAAACGTTATAAACAAAGTTTCAATGTTTTTATAAATCAGTGTTAGTGAAGATTCATGAGGCTAGTCGGTAAGGTAAACGTTATAAACAAAGTTTCAATATTTTTATAAATCAGTGTTAGTGAAGATTCATGAGGCTAGTCGGTAAGGTAAACGTTATAAACAAAGTTTCAATGTTTTTATAAATCAGTGTTAGTGAAGATTCATGAGGCTAGTCGGTAAGGTAAACGTTATAAACAAAGTTTCAATGTTTTTATAAATCAGTGTTAGTGAAGATTCATGAGGCTAGTCGGTAAGGTAAACGTTATAAACAAAGTTTCAATGTTTTTATAAATCAGTGTTAGTGAAGATTCATGAGGCTAGTCGGTAAGGTAAACATTATAAACAAAGTTTCAATGTTTTTATAAATCATGACAGCAAATATTCATTCATTCATTCATTCATTTATAGTGTTAGACAAACGACAGGAAACAGCCTGAGAGATAAGATCAGAAATGAAGAACTGAGAAAAAAAGCTAGCAATAACACAATAGAATATATAAAGAAACAACAGATAAAATGGTTTGCCCACGTGACAAGGCAGAAAGATCAAAACACAACACAACGAGCCTTTAATAAACGTTGGGAGAACAGCAGACCCAAGGGCCGACCACGAAAAATATGGATCGGTAGAATACCATAGACAGCTAAGAAGAGTAATGAAAATGTCCTGAAAGAGGCCAAAGCAAAAAGAGAGCTAATTTCCAATATTAGGAAGAAGCAATCATCATTTTCTGGCCATGTAATGAGAAGAGAACAATTGGTATGGTAAAGGTAAAGTACGAGACTTGAACCGGCGTCTTAGCACGCGAGTTTACACCCAAATGTGCTCGGCCGCCTATCCAGAAATGTTCGGATATCTCTGTATAGTGTTGTCTCAAGCATCGAATCTCAGATGCGAAGCGACATTCCTCACCTTCCCAGGGTAATACCCTGGTACCCATTTCTGCCAACGGCTGGGTCGACCGTGGGGGTATTTTTTTTCTTCCAACCACTAGTACAATTCACACTGCTCCCAGCGGGAATCGAACACGGGTTGTCTGAACGTCGGTAGTCCAGTCGGGTGGTTTTCCCAACTAGGCTACCGAAACAACTGGAAAAATCGAGGGACGAAGAGATAGAGGGAAGCAAAGAGAAAGGATACCAGACAGCTTAAGATAATGGCTTGGCAGAAGGTCAACAACAGAAATGATAAATAACTGTCGGGATCGAAAGTTGTGGAGAGACATGATCACCTACGCCAGTAGGCCAGGTACTTGATGATGATGAGAACACTGGAAACACTAGGAAACATAGCAGCAGATGCGCACAGAAGAGCAAAACACCGCATATTATATCTCCCCTCGACGCTGCAAGGCAATGTGGAGAAGGAAAGAAGAGGAAGAAGACCAATAATTTATTGTCCTCTCGGACTGAAGACGGCAAATAGCACGGAAGTCAACGTTATACACGAATGACGATCTGCTGCTAGTTCTTTGTTGTTCTCGGTTTTTTCTTAGTCCCATGGCTGAACCTTCACTTCTAATTGTAGTGATTTTCTTGGTCTTTCTTGTTTTCTTTTACCAGATGATTTCCACCTGAATGCCTGACGGGGAAGACTTTCTACACCCATTCTCAGCACATGACCGATGTATTTCCAACGCCTTTTTCTTAGAAAAGTTCAACACATATTCAGATTTAGATCCGTCTCTAATCGGTTCATATTAAATGTATTCTTTCCAGTTTATGTTTGAGATCCTACGAACACATTTGTTTTCAAAGACATTTAATTTCCTATCGAAAGTCGAAAGTCAAATATAATGTCCCCTAATTTACTCTCCCGTGTGTTACTGAGATCTCATTATGTGGGAAGTAAAAAATAGTGACACTGTGACCTTCCAAGCATGTCGTAAGAGGCGACTAAGGAGTTGATCGATGGCTTGACAAGCTGTCATTGTAAAAAGTATTGTTATGGAAACAGAGCCATAGATTTTAGAAGCAGTGATCTCTGCAATATGTGCCATTTTGGCACGCAAGGTTTCTGTTTTTGAGATTGTAGTTCTGCCCTATGTGCCGTCTTCGGCTCGAAAGGACAATAGATAGATATAATTTACTAATCCCAGAATCTACTAAAAGTCTCTCTATTTTCCTAGTTTAAAATCTCCCTTAAAATTTTGCGAACTTCATTTGGCGTTCTCCACTTTATGTTACTTGGCGGTTCATTACCTCCGTGGGAAGCGTCTGAGGCCAATGTGATGAGTTGTTGAATCGCTCTCTTTCTGTGTTTCCTTTCTGTGTGTTTGTTTCAGGGTTTCTTCGATTATTTTCGCCGTCAATCTATTTATTTTTTTATACTTCAACGCCTTCCGTCTTTCACTGTTACCTGTGGTCTCAGCGAGGCAGTTGCATCATGTGATATGCTTGCAACACACACCACAGTTCTCTCTCTCTCTCTCTCTCTCTCTTTCTCTCTCTCTCTCTCTCTCTTTAACCCGATATTGTTCTTCTTCTTCTGCGATCATGGGTCATTCAGACTATGACACCGGACTCTTATGAAGGCATCTGTCTGTTTAAGTGATTCGGTTGACCAGTTGAGTTTCTCTTCCAGGGAGGTAGGCGTGGGCCACATTGTCCTCCCCAGGCCTGTGTACTGGAGGCAACTCTGTAGCACATGTTTTGTTGTCATGTTATCCAGAGCACAGTAGCATTGACTGGTAGTTCCTATTTTGAGTTTGGTGAACATGAGGTTTTTCATTCTGTTGTGGCCAGTGCGTACGTGAAGTATATTGACTCTATCTCTCCTTGATAGTTGCAGGTATCCATCCCTCTCGTTATACTTTGGGTGTTCTTGTTTCCATTTGTCACGATACAGGCCGTTGATGTTGTTTCCATTTGTCACGATACAGGCCGTTGATGTTGTTTCCATTTGTCACGATACAGGCCGTTGATGTTGTTTCCATTTGTCACGATACAGGCCGTTGATGTTGTTTCCATTTGTCACGATACAGGCCGTTGATGTTGTTTCCATTTGTCACGATACAGGCCGTTGATGTTGTTTCCATTTGTCACGATACAGGCCGTTGATGTTGTTTCCATTTGTCACGATACAGGCCGTTGATGTTGTTTCCATTTGTCACGATACAGGCCGTTGATGTTGTTTCCATTTGTCACGATACAGGCCGTTGATGTTGTTTCCATTTGCCACGATACAGGCCGTTGATGTTGTTTCCATTTGTCACGATACAGGCCGTTGATGTTGTTTCCATTTGTCACGATACAGGCCGTTGATGTTGTTTCCATTTGTCACGATACAGGCCGTTGATGTTGTTTCCATTTGTCACGATACAGGCCGTTGATGTTGTTTCCATTTGTCACGATACAGGCCGTTGATGTTGTTTCCATTTGTCACGATACAGGCCGTTGATGTTGTTTCCATTTGTCACGATACAGGCCGTTGATGATTGATTTGGCTTCATCGTAGCTGATCAGATGGTTCTCTTATCGTAACCTTCCTCCCTCAATAGATAATTTGTCAGCGCGTTCTTTAGATAATTTGTCTTTAGATAATTTGTCAGCGCGTTCTTTAGATAATTTGTCTTTAGATAATTTGTCAGCGCGTTCTTTAGATAATTTGTCAGCGCGTTCTTTAGATAATTTGTCTTTAGATAATTTGTCAGCGCGTTCTTTAGATAATTTGTCTTTAGATAATTTGTCAGCGCGTTCTTTAGATAATTTGTCTTTAGATAATTTGTCAGCCTGTTCTTTAGATAATTTGTCTTTAGATAATTTGTCAGCGCGTTCGTTTCCGTGGATATTACAATGTGATGGTATCCACTAAATGAAAACTCCCTGGAAGTTATTGCACAATAGACAGCCAGGCAGACTATCAAGACAGATATTCAACAAGACGGGCAGATAAACAGTCAGTCAGCAAGACAGGCAGATAGACAGCCAGATAGACTATAAAGACAAACAGTCAACAAGACAGACAGAAAGACAGCCATATAGAATATAAATACAGACGGTCAGCAAGACAGACATATAGACAGGCAGACAGTCAGCAAGACATATATATATATATATATATATATATATATATATATATATATATATATATATATAGCCAGACAGACTAGCAAAGACAGACAGCCAGATAATCAAGACAGACAGTCAGCCAGACAGACAGAGTAAAAAGAATGCGAACGTTTTAAAACCAACATTTAGTGCTTAAAATCCATGGGGCGGGGCCAATTATATGTAAACAAGTATGATGAAATGCACATTAATCACATTATGTGGGGGTATTTTGAGGGCATATAGTAAATGTTGACAATACCTTGGACCGCTAAGAAGAGTAATGAAAACGTTCTGAAAGAGGCCAAAGCTAAAAGAGTTCTAATGTCCTATATTAGGAAGAAACAATCATCATTTTTTGGCCATGTAATGAGAAGAGAACAGTTGGAATATATTGTAACAACTGGGAAAATTGAGGGACGAAGATTTAGAGAGAAGCAAAGAGAAAAGATACCAGACAGCTTAAGAGAATGGCTTGGCAGAAGGTTACCAAAAGAAATGATAAATAACTGTCGTGATAGAAAATTGTGGAGAGACATGATCACCTACGCCATCAGGCCCGGTACTTGTTGATGATGATGATAATGATGATGATGATTTTGAGGGACAATCAGACTAGATTAAGGAGGGGGGCGTTCTAAAAGATGAAAATAAAGAATTAGCAGAGTCAAGATGAAATGTAACGTTGACGTGAAACGTAACATTGACGTGAAACGTAACGTTGACGTGAAACGTAACGTTGACGTGAAACGTAACGTTGACGCGAAACGTAACATTGACGTGAAACGTAACGTTGACGTGAAACGTAACGTTGACGCGAAACGTAACATTGACGTGAAACGTAACATTGATGTGAAACGTAACATTGACGTGAAACGTAACGTTGACGGGAAACGTAACGTTTACGCGAAACGTAACGTTGACGTGAAACGTAACATTGACGTGAAACGTAACATTGACGTGAAACGTAACGTTGACGTGAAACGAAACATTGACGTGAAACGTAACATTGACGTGAAACGAAACGTTGACGTGAAACGTAACGTTGACGTGAAACGTAACGTTGACGTGAAACGTAACGTTGACGTGAAACGTAATATTGACGTGAAACGTAACATTGACGTGAAACGAAACGTTGACGTGAAACGTAATATTGACGTGAAACGTAACGTTGACGTGAAACGTAACGCTGACGTTTGACATAACAATGAGAAGGAGGGAGTGAGAGTGAATAAAATAGAATGAGAGAATCAGGAACACGAGAGACCAGCGAAGTGACAAATTGAAAGAAAAACAGAGAAACAGTGCAGGAATTAAACAAAATGTATATAAAATAAGTACTGAAACTGAGAAAGACTATGAAAGAGAGAGAGAGAGAGAGAGAGAGAGAGAGAGAGAGAGAGAGAGAGAGAGAGAGAGAAGAGAAAGAAATGTAACAAGAGGAAAAAGATAAAAGTGGTAGGTGAATTAACGGAAAGTGTGATTCATTGAGATGAGAAGAAAGACAAAGTGATTGAAAATGGAGGCAGAAAGAGTAAAGTGAAGACTGAAATGAAAGAGTAGAAAAAATAGACAGATATAGGGAGGGAAAAGTATAACAGAACACACTGAAGAGAAAGACAAGGGGTGTGGAAAAAATAAAATTAGAGAGAGAAAGAAAGAAAGAGAGAAAGACAGACAGAGAGAGAGAGAGAGAGAGAGAGATCACTCTACAGAAAGGAATAAAAATTGAGATAGAGCGATCGTTTTCAAGAAGACAGGAAATAAAAATCCGGTTTTGCTTGAAGATTGCCAGCAGCGACTACAATGACAGTCTAAAGGTTAATTCCTTTGTTTACGAAAGGCAGCTCGAGTGAATGACGACAAGCCGTTGGCGCAGATTAAAACTCTCCTATTTCATTATTGTGACAGATTTGGTGCGTGCAAATTTAAACATAAACTATAACTAGTTTGATACTTCTTTCCTACACGACTTTGACGTGAAACGTAAAATGCTATTGGAAATTATTTCCATTGTATTTATTGAGTTATTGTTATTGAGTTTTTTTCCGGGTCATCATCATTGCACTCCAAACATGTTCATAGGTGCTCAGATCAACTCTTCAGTAAGTCTGGTAATGCCCAGCGACTGACGACTCCAGATCTAAAAAGTCATTTGGGATTCATCTGAATATTTGAAGTAAAAGAACGATGTATTTACAAACGATGAAGTCTTAAAGCAACTAAAAATGTAAAGAGAACAACTAAGCACAATTCAAACAAGAGAAATGAAATTTTGAGGGCATGTTAAAAGACAGAACAGCCTACTAAAAGTAATCATGGAGGGGAAAATACAAGATAAAAGAGGCAGAGGCAGGACCAAGACTAACATGGACGAGTAACATTAAAAGATGGACAAATCAGCTTATGACAACCTGCACCATCAAAGCAAGTGACAGAGCAGAATGGCGCTCCATGGTAGCCAACCTTCGTTGCGGAGATGGCACTCGATGATGATGATGATGTCATGATTGATTTGGTCGCTGAACGTCGATGCTGTGGACAGTCTAGACTCATGTGAACTCACTCAGTTCCACGGTCCAGAACCCGTTTCATCGTTATAGACTGACCAATTCCAGTCAATTAGCTCTACGGCACGTGGAGGCACCGTGGGCGTTTCATTTTCGTCGTTTAGAAGCTCACAGAAATGTAATTATGCTTCGTTGACAACGAACTTGAGAAAACACACCGCCATCTTGGACGCACCAAATGGACGTATTTATAAATAACGATCTCATCTACAATTAAGAAAAGAATATGGGCATATGTCGGACATTTGCTGAGAAGAGACAAGAGAATTCCAAAACATGCTCTTCTATGTGAAACATCAGGATACAGAAAAAGGAGGAAGACCGAAAGAGACACTAAAAAGAACACTTATAAGAGAAGTAAACTTGGCAGGCATAGACTTATTAGATAAGACCGAATATCTCACCCAGAATAGAGATGGGTGGAGAAAAAAAAACAAGCTCTATGTGACGTCACGCGGGGTGGGAAGGACCAAGAATCAAGAATTCATAAATAACAAATAGAAACACTGTATCAAGAATCAAGAATTCATAAATAAGAAACAGAAACACTGTACCAAGAATCAAGAATTCATAAATAACAAACAAAAACACTGTACCAAGAATCAAGAATTCATAAATAACAAACAGAAACACTGTACCAAGAATCAAGAATTCATAAATAACAAACAGAAACACTGTACCAAGAATCAAGAATTCATAAATAACAAATAGAAACACTGTACCAAGAATCAAGAATTCATAAATAACAAACAGAAACACTGTATCAAGAATCAAGAATTCATAAATAACAAACAGAAACACTGTACCAAGAATCAAGAATTCATAAATAACAAACAGAAACACTGTACCAAGAATCAAGAATTCATAAATAACAAACAGAAACACTGTACCAAGAATCAAGAATTCATAAATAACAAACAGAAACACTGTACCAAGAATCAAGAATTCATAAATAACAAACAGAAACACTGTACCAAGAATCAAGAATTCATAAATAACAAACAGAAACACTGTTTTGGATACCACGGTCTTTACGATTTTTTGTTCTTTTGCGTTCATAAGCTTCACATCTGGCGAAGTCCCTAGAGTCTAGGAACTGAATTGTGGGTGTTAATCCGTTTTTCCCTTACAATCGTGTCCACGGGAGTCCCCCGTCGCATAGGCAGATAACTCCGTCTTCGGAGATACTCATATTTTTTCCCTCGAGCAGGAATTGACGTCAAAAGAAAATCATAAATAACAATTCCAACTGGTGCAGACCGGATGTGAGCTTAAAACCTTTCCAGCGTCCTCCCTCGAGGTCAAACACTTCCCCTCAAACTTGTGCTGTGAATACCAGGATATTACCCTGGGAAGGTGAGGAATGTTGCCTCGCATCTGAGTTTCGATGCTTGAGACGACACTATACAGAAATCTCCGAACATTTCTGGATAGACGGCCGAGCACATATGGATGGAAACTCGTTATTGAGTTGTTGGGGTATTGAGTTGTTGTTTATTGAGTTGTCGAGTTATTGAGTTATTGAGTTGTTCAGATGTCGAGTTATTGAGTTGTTGAGTTGTTGAGTTGTTGAGTTATTTAGTTATTTGCGGGTCATCATCATAGCACTCCGAACATGTCAATAAGTGCTCAGATCCCCTCCTCAGCAAATATATAGGGTATCTCACTCGTTAACGAATCAGTCATTTCTTTAATTACTTTACCACTAAACGCTCGCTTCCCCAGAGTATACGAAATTATTTTCCACCCACCCTGTGCATATTCACACGTACTGTACACTAACACTCACGAACAACAGCCGTATTGTGAAGGAATCCTCCACCAAGCGACAGAGATGAAGAGACAGGCGCGTTAGTGAGTGCCGCAACAATTCAGCGACACACACGCCCGCTCGCACAACAGACACATTGAGAACACACATTTACTAAAGCTACTCCACACACATTTACTAAAGATACTCCACACACATACTAAAGCTACTCCACACACATTTACTAAAGCTACTCCACACACATTTACTAAAGCTACTCCACACACATTTACTAAAGCTACTCCACACACATTTACCAAAGCTACTCCACACACATTTACTAAAGTTACTCCACACACATTTACTAAAGCTACTCCACACACATTTACTAAAGTTACTCCACACACATTTACTAAAGCTACTCCACACACATTTACTAAAGCTACTCCACACATTTACTAAACTTGTATTATATACAAAACCTATTTTATCCAGACCACGTATAAGGTTATTACATTCACTTACTTAAAAAAAAAAAAAACCATTACTCTGAAGAAGATGCTTATGGAAACTCCATCCTGTTGTTTATTATTATTGTTATTATATGGTTTTTTCGAAGAATTTTTCTATGGCATTTTTAACAACTCAGAATATAAAATGTAGCTGCTTCTTTTAATGTCAGGACGATATTCTAGCAGTAATTCTAGAAATGTCAGAGTTTGGCTGCAATTTTAGACATTTTATTTCAGTTTAAAACAGTTTAATTGATATAGAAATGTCAGAATATAGTTGTAATCATAGAAATGTCAGAATATAGATGTAATCATAGAAATGTCAGAATATAGTTGTAATCATAGAAATGTCAGAATATAGATGTAATCATAAAAATGCCAGAATATATTTGTAATCATAGAAATGTCAGAATATAGTTGTAATCATAGAAATGTCAGAATATAGTTGTAATCATAGAAATGTCAGAATATAGTTGTAATCATAGAAATGTTAGAATATAGTTGTAATCATAGAAATGTCAGAATATAGTTGTAATCATAGAAATATCAGAATATAGTTGTAATCATAGAAATATCAGAATATAGTTGTAATCATAGAAATGTCAGAATATAGTTGTAATCATAGAAATGCCAAAGTTTAGCTTTAATCCTAGACATTTTAGAGTTAAATTGTAATCATGGAAATGTTACAGCAAATTTCGGTGGAGGATTATTAATCTACTACATTCCTCGTGCTCGCCGGGGACCCCTTCTGACGATCAGATTGCCACCTGATGTGAAGCCCTTTATAATGAGTTTCTTATTATTTATTATTCATAAGAGCGGTTCATATTTTTTACACTATAGCCATCTATAGATTTACAAAGGCCTACGTGCTAACAGGAAATTCACGGAAATACTCCAACTAGATTGCAGTTTTCAGAGCAGAAACGGTTCGTGGTAAAATGACGTCAGCCGTCCATATTTCCTATAGATAATAACGTCACGCTGGTTGGAGGAATTTTTCTATTTTATTTTATGCTCATGGGCATTTTGAATACTATAGATGGCTATGGTTACACCAAACAAATACACTTTCCCAGGGGCATTAATAGTATATGAGAACACTTTCAAAATTCGCTGTCGTTGAGGACGGTCAACCAATGGATCGGGCGGACATCATCAATGCCCTCCGAGATGTGGGAAGAGCACAGGACTTCGACAAACACAGATCCACGTCACTTCTTCGGATGATAGAGATGGGAGTTATGATGGGAGTTAAGATGGGCACAGTCAGAAATGAGAAACTTAGTGGGCGTGTAAGAAGACTTATCAACCAACATAGAACTGGAGTCGTCAGTCGCTGGACACTGCGGGAATTGCTGAGGAGGGGATCTGAGCACTTGTGGACATGTTCGGAGTGCAATGATGATGACACGCAAATAACTCAATAACTTTCAAAATATTATTTGTCCAGGAATTGTAGAGAAACGAATATATCAGTTTTATCACAGTTAAAAAACATCACAACGTTGTTGTTGCTGTTGTTGCTGCTGCTGCTGCTGCTGCTGTTGTTATGGATCCAGAGACCTGTGAGATGAGGCCATTTAGCCCATTAGAACACACTAAAATTAGTTGTATATGTTTATGTTCATTATTGGATACTCCTGCGTGAGAGAAAACGAATGAGCTGATAATCTGGCTGGAACAGCTGCCGTGGATGGGAAAAGGTGGGGGTGGGGGGGGGTGGTGGTCTAGCAATATTTGATATTCCGAATGCTTCCAAGGAAGCAGGGGACGCTGCTGACTCAATCAATGATTATCAATCTACAACCATGTTCAGACTGCATGAACATCAGGTCAAAACTGGAGACGCCAGAAAAAGTAACAATACACAGACAAAGAAGAATAACATTTCAACACAGAACTGGAGTCGTCAGTCTCCACACACTGTAGGACATACTTGGAAAGAGATCTGAGCACTTATGGACGTGTTCGATGTGCAGTGAGGATGATCCATCGCTTAAAGTAGACTAAAAATAGATGGATACTAAGGTGACTAGGTCATTAAGAATTCCGCCAGAATTAATATTTAATAGTCCGCTCTAGCTAGTGAGATCCTATGTCTAGTCCTCTCTAGCTAGTGAGATCCGATGTCTAGTCCGCTCTAGCTAGTGAGATCCTATGTCTAGTCCGCTCTAGCTAGTGAGATCCGATGTCTAGTCCGCTCTAGCTAGTGAGATCCGATGTCTAGTCCGCTCTAGCTAGTGAGATCCGATGTCTAGTCCGCTCTAGCTAGTGAGATCCTAAGTCTAGTCCTCTCTAGCTAGTGAGATCCGATGTCTAGTCCGCTCTAGCTAGTGAGATCCTATGTCTAGTCCGCTCTAGCTAGTGAGATCCGATGTCTAGTCCGTTCTAGCTAGTGAGATCCGATGTCTAGTCCGCTCTAGCTAGTGAGATCCTATGTCTAGTCCGCTCTAGCTAGTGAGATCCGATGTCTAGTCCGTTCTAGCTAGTGAGATCCGATGTCTAGTCCGCTCTAGCTAGTGAGATCCTATGTCTAGTCCTCTCTAGCTAGTGAGATCCGATGTCTAGTCCGCTCTAGCTAGTGAGATCCTATGTCTAGTCCGCTCTAGCTAGTGAGATCCGATGTCTAGTCCGCTCTAGCTAGTGAGATCCGATGTCTAGTCCGCTCTAGCTAGTGAGATCCGATGTCTAGTCCGCTCTAGCTAGTGAGATCCTATGTCTAGTCCTCTCTAGCTAGTGAGATCCGATGTCTAGTCCTCTCTAGCTAGTGAGATCCGATGTCTAGTCCTCTCTAGCTAGTGAGATCCGATGTCTAGTCCGCTCTAGCTAGTGAGATCCGATGTCTAGTCCTCTCTAGCTAGTGAGATCCGATGTCTAGTCCGCTCTAGCTAGTGAGATCCGATGTCTAGTCCGCTCTGGCTAGTGAGATCCGATATCTAGTCCGCTCTAGCTAGTGAGATCCGATGTCTAGTCCGCTCTGGCTAGTGAGATCCGATATCTAGTCCGCTCTGGCTAATGAGATCCGATGTCTCGTCCGCTCTGGCTAATGAGATCCGATATCTAGTCCGCTCTAGCTAGTGAGATCCGATGTCTAGTCCGCTCTAGCTAGTGAGATCCGATGTCTAGTCCTCTCTCAGTAGTGGGATCCGATGTCTAGTCCTCTCTAGCTAGTGAGATCCGATGTCTAGTCCGCTCTCGGTAGTGAAATCCGATGTCTAGTCCTCTCTGGGTAGTGAGATCCGATGTCTAGTCCGCTCTGGCTAGTGAGATCCGATATCTAGTCCGCTCTCGGTAGTGAAATCCGATGTCTAGTCCGCTCTCGGTAGTGAAATCCGATGTCTAGTCCTCTCTGGCTAGTGAGATCCGATATCTAGTCCGCTCTCGGTAGTGAGATCCGATGACTAGTCCTCTCTGGCTAGTGAGATCCGATGTCTAGTCCGATCTCGGTAGTGAGATCCGATGTCTAGTCCTCTCTGGGTAGTGAGATCCGATGTCTAGTCCTCTCTGGCTAGTGAGATCCGATGTCTAGTCCGCTCTGGCTAGTGAGATCCGATGTCTAGTCCTCTCTGGCTAGTGAGATCCGATGTCTAGTCCGCTCAGGGTAGTAAGATCCGATGTCCTGTACTCTAAGAAAACGAATAAAAACAGGAAATCCCATGAGCACCCGCGCACGTTAAAGAAGCCTTCGCAGTTAAAAGTCGAAAAGACTAGAAAAAAAATGTCCACTGCTCGTAAAAAATTGTTAAGGTAATCTACCCATGCTGAAAATGGATGTGTCGGGCTGAAAGGTGCAGACATCTTGGTTTTATCTTGAACTTTCAACACAACGAACCCAAGAAGAAAAAAGTATAGAACAGAAAGGGGGAAATACGGCAGTGTTCTGTAAACCATATATCGGCGCACCTACATCCTTACTACATTCTTTTATCAGCGGTCGAAAGAGATGAGACGAACTGGACGAGTGCAAATAAGAAGATCAAGAGTAGCTGGACTACAAAGATGCGCAATTGTTCAGCGAGAGTTGAAGTAGCAAAAGGGCCACCTTTGTTACTAATCATCCTCTTCTTCTTTTTTCCTGCTTCATCTGCCTTTCAGCGTCGAGGGGAGATATAATTTGCGGTCTTTTTCTATTCTGTTGGCCTCCGCTGCTGTTACGTTTCCTAGTGTTTCTAATATTCCTTCAATCCATCTTTTTCAGGGTCGGCTCTTGGGTTTGGTGTTCTTGCAACTTTTATTGTAGTAGTTGTAGTAAGTCGACTGGCAAAAAAGAAATGTGAATTCCATGAAAAATATACTAACATCAAAACAAATAACACCAGGGCTAAAATTAAGAATAGCAAATTCTTCGCAACATTCCTATATGGTGCGGGAAAATGGACATTAGACAAGAAAACATAACAGAAAATTGAAGCCTTTGAAATGTGAATATACAGAAGAATAGGTAGAATTAGATGGAGAGAAAAAAAAACGAGGAAGCGTTAAACCGACTGAAAATGACAAGAAAAGTACTAAACACAATTCAAACAAGACAAATGCAATGTTGGGGCATGTTAAAAGACACAGCAGCCAACTGAAAGTAATATTGGAAAAGAAAATACAAGGTAAAAAAGGAAGAGCCAGACCAAGACTAACATGGACGATTGACATCAAAAGATGGACAGATCAGCTTATGACAAAGTTGCATTATCAATGAAAGAAACAGCTCGGAATGACGCTCCAGAGTAGCCTGTACTAGTTGGACAAGTCACCCTATGACAATCTGCACCATCAAAGCAAGAGACAGAGTGGAATGGCGCTCCATGGTAGCCAACCATCGATGCGGAGACGACACTCAACGATGAGTAAGTCGAAAGCCCCGGTATCACTGCACACGAATTAAAATCCATAATTGCCGAGCCGCCCGTGCCAGTGGAATCACCCTAATCCCATCTCACTGAAGGATCCAAACCAAGAAAAGCAGCTGCAGACCCCGTCATAGCAGCCATAGTGCACGCCAAAAGACATAAGCCAAACCGTAATCGACAATGATCGCTGTCGACTGTTCTTCGTCATACGATATCATCATTCATCGGAATATCGAAACACGAACCGGGTGAAAAGCACAGGTCACGGTGCACTAACAATAAGCACTAACCACAGCATCTCCGGCAGCAAGCTGGACTTGGAATATGAGAAAACTGCAACAAGAAACACTTTTCAAACAGAGCCTCAGCGGTTCCTGTCGTCCGTCCGTCATATTGACCGGAAGTCCTACTTTTATTGAAGAATCGTTATGTTGTGTTTAGATCTTACTGCCTTATCACGTGGCCAAACCATTGTATCTGCTGTTTCTTTGTGTATTCTTTCTTTATACGCTGCTACTAATGTTATGGCTATTTCTGAAACTGATATCACTATTTAAACAAATGTTTTAAACTGTATTTTTTAAAAAATCTGAATTAATGAGAGTTCTTTATAAATGCCTTGCCCGAGGTTACATGGAATGAAGATATAAATGTGGTCTGCGCGACATTTAATGTACAAGCTAATTTTGCTTTAACTTGACTGCAAGAAATAGCATGGACAATGGACGAACAAATGAAAAGACTATTAGAGGCCACAGAGATGGTATTTCTCAGAAGAATGTTGAAAGTTCCCTTGACAGCTAAAAAGACCAACGAGGACACTATCAAAGAGGCCAACACAAGAAGGGAAGCTCCTAAAAATTATCAGGAAGAAACAATCAACATTTTTCGTGCTTTCATGAGAAGAGGAGATTTGGAATACTTGGTTCATTCATTCATTGAGTGCCGTCTCCACGTCGAAGGTTGGCTACCATGGAGCGCCATTCAGAGCTGTCCCTGACTTTGGTAAAGCAACTTTGTCATAGCCTGACTTGCCCATTGTATTATGTTAATCGTCCATGCTATCTTGGTCCACCTCTTCCTCTTTTACTTTGTATTTTCCTTTCCAAGATATCTTTCAGTAGGTTGCTGTGTCTTTTAACATGCCCCAAAAATCGCATTTGTCTTATTTGAGTTGTGTTTAGTAGTTCTCTTGTCATTTTTACTTGTTTTAACACTTCCTCATTGTTTTTTTCTTTCCATTTAATTTTTCTTACGTTTCTATAAGTCTACATTTCAAAGGCTTTAATTTTCTATTCTGTTTTATTGTCTAATATCCATGATTCTGCACCATACAAGAATGTTGAAAAGATATAGCATTTATGCTATTCTTAGTTTTAGCCCTGGTGTTATTTGTTTTGATGTTTGTATATTTTTCATGTCATTAAAATCTCTTCTTTGCCATTACTCTTCTTTTGTTTATTTCAGTTTTACTTACGCACAGTAATGACGGGAGACGCTAGACTTAGACTTGGTCCCCAAGTTCATAGGTACAAAAGACAATCACAATAATAGCATTGAGATGAAATCTGAAGGGAAGATAAAAGAAATATAACAATGACAATATTGTGTAGAACAATGCAAAGTATTCCCTAAATTGTTGCTGTTGTCACAATAGAACAACTATTCACCATAGATCACAACTATTCGCAATAAATTACATATATTCACAATAAATCACAGCTATTCACAATAGATCACAGCTATTCAAAATAGATCACAGCTATTCACAATAGACTTAAGCTATTCACAATAGATCTAATCTATGTACAATAGGCCTAATCTATTAACAATAAATTTAAGCTATCCACAATAGACCTAAGCTATTCACAATAGACCTAATCTATGCACAACAGATCTAAGCTATTCGCAATAGATCTAATCTATGCAGAATAGGCCTAATCTATCAACAATTGACCTAATCTATTCACAATAGACCTAAGTTATCCACAATAGACCTAATCTATTCACAATAAATTTTAGCTATTCACAATAGACCTAAGCTATCCACAATAGTCCTAAGCTATCCACAATAGACCTAAGCTATCCACAATAGACCTAAGCTGTCCACAACAGACCTAAGCTATCCACAATAGATCATAGCTATTCCCTTCTCATTGCATTTTTTAAGAACGACGCTTACTCTCTCTTGATTTTGGTAGAAAGCCTAATATTGGAACTTCCGGTTGCTCTTTTTGACCTCACATCTCAAAATTCTTTCACAAAATTACATTTCTGATGCCTCCGACAATTTCCTTGCTTGTCCGATTGTCAATGACCCACATCCAAATGTCAAATCTGGCCCCACCCGAAACTAAATAAATATTAATCACACTTCATTTGAAAAAAAAAAAAACCAATTTGCGAAATATCGTTTTAACTCTGAAGGATACAATGCTTGCTAGCACTTATCAGTTTTAAATCTGCCATCTCAAGTTAATATTGTTCTATATCACCTCTTATCTATTACAGCATATTTGTTTTGGTACATGATGAAGACTTTTGCCGAAACGTTGTAATTTGTCTCGTCTCTCTACTAGTTTAGCTGCTTAATACCATTGTGTGTTTATTTTACATTAATCTCTTGTTCGTAGTGTTCTCCCTTAAGTGAGCGTGTGTGTGTGTACTGTTTACGTCAAAGCAGCGATACCTACCCCTATCGGCCCGACATATCCGTCTTCTGCACGGTAGATTTGCTTAACAAACTTTGTCCGGGTAAAGGCCAATTTTCTCCTACTGTTTTCGACTTTTTTTTTTTGTTAAGGGTTTTTTAACGTGCGCTAGTGCACACGGGACCTCCTGTTTGTTTGTTTTATTGTTCGCCGTTTTCAAAAAGGACTAGACAACGGGTGTTTTTGTTGTTGTTTGGATCTTCATCGCCGCACACCTGAAGAACCCATAGGTACTCCGATATCCCCTCGAGAATCTCGAGAAATTGCGAGGAGAATCCTGACCCAAGTGCATGAACTCCGTAGCACGGTGTGGGTAGGTTTCCTGACGACAATTGTGCCCGGGACAATGTAGCCATATTTACGGCCTAATCTTTTCGATTTTAACTTCCAAGGGATCTTTACCGTGCGCGAGTGCACCTAGCCTTCCTGTGATGAGGCCGACGTCATACTTCTAGATCACCTAGCCTTCCTGTGATGAGGCTGACGTCATACTTCTAGTTCACCTAGCCTTCCTGTGACGAGGCCGACGTCATACTTCTAGAACACCTAGCCTTCCTGTGATGAGGCTGACGTCATACTTCTAGATCACCTAGCCTTCCTGTGACGAGGCCGACGTCATACTTCTAGATCACCTAGCCTTCCTGTGACGAGGCCGACGTCATACTTCTAGATCACATAGCCTTCCTGTGACGAGGCCGACGTCATACTTCTAGATCACATAGCCTTCCACACCCCCCCCCCCCAATCGGATCTTACTACCCAGAGACAAAGGAATGTAAAGTCATAAAGAAACCACGGATTATATTTTTTTTTAATTCTCACCTCCTATGTCGGGATTTAAACCGCTGACCATCTTGCCCAGAGGCCAACGTCTTACCCCTAGACTACCCAGTTCGAAATTCATGGTATCTAAATTCATGGTATTTAAATTTATGGTATATAAATTCATGGTATCTAAATTCATGGTATCTAAATGAACGGTATCTAAATTCATGGTATCTGAATAAACGGTATCTAAATTCATGGTATCTAAATGAACAGTATCTAAATTCATGATATCTAAATGAACGGTATCTAAATTCATGGTATCTAAATAAACGGTATCTAAATTCATGGTATCTAAATGAACGGTATCTAAATTTATGGTATCTAAATTTATGGTATATAAATTCATTGTATCTAAATTTATCTTTGCACTTTTCTGAGTAAAAGTCAAAATGATGATATGCTTGATACATCTGTGTCGCTAAAGCGAGGTCGTAGGCCGACAACAATCTGTTTTTGACGACTCAAGTGTTGTGAGTGAGACCTTCCACCGTCTAGACTTGATCTGCGCTTTACGTCACATTAGTGCTGTTCAAGACCGTTATTGGGATTCTTTGACGCAAGTTATTTCCATGTTACACATTAATGTAAACTACTTCGTCAGTCGCAGTTTTGTCTCTTTGGGGAAGTTGCTTCGTGTTTGTTCGTCGTGAGCTGCTTACACTTGAGTAATCAGACAGAAATCTAAAGGTATCGAGATTATGAGTTTGGCGACATTGTGTACCACGTCATCGTATTGGTACCCTAAACCGGCCGTGCGCAAATCTTACGGTTTGATGTTTTATGTGCGACGGGGATAATTCGACGACTGACTGTGTGTCTATATGTTCGGAATTGGAGTCATCAACGATGGCCTAACATCATCAAGTGCTACGATGATCATCATTTTCAAGAGGACGTGACTTACCGGTATATGGGGATAGGCGGCGGGAACAGTTGGAGGCTATGCATGAAAGGTGTTCCTTGTTGCAGTTTCCTCATATTACAAGTCGCATGTCTGTGTTAGTCACCTCTAGTGACTCGGGCAGATGGTGCTCGTAAACCTGGGAAGGCCGACCATCTAAGGGCAGAATACCCCGACAGAAAAGATCAACTGCTGCCTTGCAGGAAGATTGGGGACAATCAAAGGCTAAGGAAAGCAAACCTGAAAAAATGCTGGCTGAAATCGGATGCACTGGGCCACTGGTGCAGAACACAGTGCAACGTTTTAACGGGTACTCATTCGGAGTGGATCTATCAGGCTTAAACAGCTGTCTTCGTATGAGAGTCTGGACGTCCTACTCTGATTGAGTCATGACCGCAGAGAGAGAGAGAGAGAGAGAGAGAGAGAGAGAGAGAGAGAATTCATGGTATCTAAATTCATGGTATCTAAATTCATTGATCTGTTTTAAAGCTGTCATGTTTGCTTTTATTTCTGCATTGGAGGGAAATGTGTCGCTTCTGCTAATGAGTTTCTCACGTAACATAACAATTAACAAAAATGTAATTCCAAAATTTTTCTGCTTGGTTTAGACAGAGTAATTGGACATGAATTTTTTGAACTACGTCATGTCAATATGTGCACAATTTTGTATACATTATTTTACTAATTTTACACTTTTCACCGCATTCATAAAATTATAGTGTTGTTCAAGATGAAAATACAGTTAACACAGTCAGGTTATATTTCAACAGGAAATGTAGGAAACAGAACTCAGTCGTGGTCAATGCTAAGGTAAACGATCTCATCTGTGATAACACCGATGAGAAAGATGCAGTCATCTATACCGGCGGATCCGTAATATGACACTAAAGGAGTGCTCGGCGGGCAGAACAGTCAAAGAAGCCACGAGTAGCATGACGATGGAGGTGATGGCAGTGACCAGGGCATTCATCTGGTTAGAGTCACAAGACCACACCCAACTTCATACTAAATGATTCGATGAGCATGATAAGAAAATTTGAGGCTGGCTCTGTGCGCAGGCAATGGGTAGAGTCATGGCAGAATTTAAAAATACGTAGGGTCACCTTTGTCTACGTCCCTGGACATGCGGGAGTACGGGGAAGTGAAAGAACGAACAGGTTGGCTAGCTGTGCTGTCGTTGAAGACCGTAAACCAATGGATCGGGCGGACATCATCAATGCCCTCCGAGATGTGGTAACGACACAGAACTTCGACAACCATGAGTCCAAGTCACTCCTTCGGATGAAAGAGATGGGAGTTAAGATGGGCACAGCCAGAAAAGAGAAACTCAGTGGGCGTGTAAGAAGACTAATCAATCAACACAGAACTGGAGTTGTCAGTCGCTGGACACTTGATTGGTACTTCCACGTAATTCTGCGTTATTTATTTTAGTGTGTATTAATCAATGAGTAATTATTTGGTAATTTTGGTTTAAATCTTCGTAGAAGAAAACTAGACCAACACAAACTAGGAAGAGAAATTATTCGATACAAACTAGGAAGAGAAATGGATCGACATAAACTAGGAAAAGTAAAATAGACCGATACACACTAGGAAGAGAAATTGATCGATATAAACTAGGAAGTAAAATAGACCGATACAAACTAGGAAGTAAAATAGACCGATACAAACTATGAAGAGAAATTGATCGATATAAACTAGGAAAAGTAAAATAGACCGATACACACTAGAAAGAGAAATAGATCGATATAAACTAGGAAAAGTAAAATAGACCGATACACACTAGGAAGAGAAATTGATCGATATAAACTAGGATGTAAAATAGACCGATACAAACTAGGAAGAGAAATTGATCGATATAAACTAAGAATTAAAATAGACCGATACAAACTAGGAAGTAAAATAGACCGATACAAACTAGGAAGAGAAATGGATCGATATAAACTAAGAATTAAAATAGACAGATACAAACTAGGAAGAGAAATGATTCGATACAAACTAGGAAGTAAAATAGACCGATACAAACTAGGAAGTAAAATAGACCGATACAAACTAGGAAGTAAAATAGACCGATACAAACTAGGAAGTAAAATAGACCGATACAAACTAGGAAGAGAAATGGGTCGATACAAACTAGGAAGAGAAATGGATCGATATAAACTAGGAAGAAAAATGGGTCGATATAAACTAGGATGTAAAATAGACCGATACAAACTAGGAAGAGAAATGGGTCGATACAAACTAGGAAGAGAAATGGATCGATATGTACAAGGAAGAGAAATGAATCGATATAAACTGGAAAGAGAAATGGATCGATATAAACTAGGAAGAGAAATGGATCGATATAAACTAGAAAGAGAAATGGATCGATATAAACTAGGAAGAGAAATGGATCGATACAAACTAGAAAGTGATATTTTTTAAAAATACAAATGAATCTAATAGAAACAGCAGACGTAATGAAATAACATTCAATTCCCTGTGGATGAAGTGAAGGCAGAATTATTTTAAAACGAAACATTTTCATTCAAACTATTACTTCATGGCTCAATCTCTCGTTATCTCTCTCTCTCTCTCTCTCTCTCTCTTTCTCTCTCTCCTTTTATAACTCTCTCAGCACCTCAGTCCATCACTTTCTCCCTTCAGCCCCTCTTTTTCTCGTCTCTACTAATTAATGTGTTTGTTTGTTCTGGTGTATGATTTATATCTGGTCGGGTGGAATATTGTTTCTACAGAAGACACCACAAGATACGTCCAGTCTGCTCAAATAATGTTGTTTTAATTAAATTTTAATTAAATATACAAATATTTGCAATCATCTCAACAACTTGATTTAAAATTAAAACACCCGCGGGAATTCATTTGAAATGGTCCCTGATCCATGAATAGTGACTAAGTTGTCACTTTTCGGAAGTATCTTAATAACCCTTCTCTTCTTCTACCTTTCAGTTCCCTGTGTAATAGATAGGTCTTCAACAAACACTTTCCAAGCCGTTATGTTTCTTGTTATACTGTTAAGATCATTCTATTTCTTCCCGATCATCTTCATCTCTTCTTCCACCTCTCTTCTCCAAGAATATTTTGGTTTTCCTCTTTGTCTCTTCCCCTGGGGATTCCAAAAAAATGGACCTGTCGTAAAGGTAAAGTACGAGACTTGAATCGGCGTCTTAGAACGCGTGTTCTCACCCATATGTGCTCGGCTGCCTATCAAGACGATTTCGGAGACTTCTGGATATTGTCGCTTCAAGCATCGAAACTCACGATGCGAGGTGACATTCCTCACCTTCCCAGAGTACTACCCTGGTACAAATTTCTACCAGCAGCTTGGTCGACCGCGGAGGTATTTGTTTCCAATCACGAGTACAACTCACAAACTGCTTCCAGCGGGAATCGAAAACTGATTTTCCGAACGTCGGTATTCTACTCGAGTGGTTTTCCAAACTCGGCTACCGATGCCTGTCGTGTATTACTCCCAGTTGGTTGCAGCAGTGTGGGTCCTATCCAGCACCATTGTTTTCGTTTTACTTCTTGTCCATTGATATTTGACTGGTACTTTCCCATAGTTCTAAGTTTCTTAACAACCCCTACCCTATTATAATTATCTTAATCTATTACGAACAAACCAGAGCTCACACAGCTTATCATAGATACAAACAAGCTCATTGAAACACATAACATAAGATTGGTAATGCAATGGATCCCTGGACACTCAAATATACCAGGAAATGATAAGGCAGATACATTAGCTAAGAGAGGATCCAAACAGACACAGATACATACATCCATCACACTAGACACAGCCAAACAAGTCATAAACTCCAACAGTAGGGAGGAGTGGCTGAATGGATGGGCCTTAGGGAAAACAGGGAGAGAGCTTTTTAAATATATGGCAACACCAAATCCACAAGACAACATCAACAACCTAACAAGAAGAGACCAAACCACCATCTTCAGACTGAGAACAGGACATGTTATGTTAAATAACCACATTAATAGAATACAACAAAACCATGCCCCAGTATGTCCACCACTCTGTAGTCACCCACAAGAAACTGTAGAACACCACCTGTATCAATGTCCAGAGCTCACCGACATCAGAACAACGCTATTCCCCCAAAAACCCTCCTAATGGAATACTCTGTACGGAACCACAGCATAACTTACAAATACCTGTATATACTACTACATGGCATTGGGCCGAAGGGCATCAGCTCAAAGGTCGCTGGATCCATAACAACAACAACAACAACAACCTCTTATCTATTATAATTAAAAAATCAACCTTTGACCTCTTATCTTAAAAACTTACCAGCAATAGAGAGAATCCTAAGGCTCCTCATAGAAAAGATGTGATGGAGCCCAAAGTCCCCGACTTGAACACACCAGCGTATAAACAGGCGACTTAGTGACGTCATGGTTGATATATACCCGATACCTATGTCACTCACGTGCGTGCACCTAGAAAAAAAGATGATATTATAGGTTAATGTCCTGATTAGACGTCTATTACTTTTTCTTGATTCGCCTATGACCTCACTTCGTGGTCTGTATAAAATAATTTCTTCTTCTGCTGCGATCATGGCTCATTCAAACTAGGATACCGCAGTTTTTTTTTTAATGAAAGCAACTGTCTGATTAAGTGATTCGGTTGCCACGTATAGTTTCTCTTCCAGGGAGGTGGGTGTGGACCACATTGTCCTTCTCAGGTCTGTCTACTGGGGGCAATCCTGTAGAACATGTTTTGTAGTCATGTTGCCCAGTGTGCAGTGGCATAGGCTGGTAGTTCCTATTTTGAGTTTGTGAACATGTGGTTTCTCATTCTGTTGTGGCCAGTGCGTAGGCGAAGTATGATGACTTGATCCCTCTTTGATAGTTGGAGTTATCGATCCCTATCGTTATACTTTGGTTGTTCTTGTTTCCATTCTTCATGGTACCGGCCTTTGATGATGGATTTGCCTTCATCGTAGCTGACCAGAAGGTTCTCTTGTGATAATCTCCCACCCTCTTTAGCTAATTTGCGCGTTCGTTTCCGTGTATATTACAGTGTGATGGTATCCACTGGATGACCACTCTCTGAAAGTTATTGCACAGTTGGTCCAGGGTTGTTCTCAAGTCATCTAGCTCACTGTTCCTGTGGGTATTTTAGAGCTGTTAGGCCTGACAGAGCATCAGTCAGTATCCCCAATTTCTGGTGCATGTTATTCTTGTGTTGGATAACCAGTTTTGCAGCGTCTTTGAGGGCTTCAGTTTCTGATATAAGTAAATATAAAATGGTATTAAGAAACTGAACCTAAGGAGAGACAAGACAAACTACGACGTTTCGGCAAAATTCTCCATCAGGTACAAAACAACAAATATAACAACAAACACACACACAAAAGGCAAGTACATATCTATCTCAAAAGGGCAATGTGAAGCGGATGACTCGTAGTAGGTCCGAATGACCAGAAGAGGAAGTGGCCAAGACCAAAGTGTTTGTTGGTCACATGATAAGTTGTCAATATGCCAGAATGGGGGTTTTTGGGGGGGGGGGGAGACTGGTGACGAAGAAAGATAAGAACAAAACAATAAATAATGAGAAGATACTAAAGGTAGATAGGCACATGTATGTATTCATCATCATCATCATCAAGTACCAAGCCTGCTGACGTAGGTGATCATGACTCTCCACAACTTTCGATCACGACAGCTCTTTATCATTTCTGTTGTTGACCTTCTGCCAAGCCATTCTCTTAAGCTGTCTGGTATCTTTTCTCATTGCTTTCCTCTATCTCTTCGTCCCTACAAATTTCACAGTTGTTACAATATATTCTAGTTGTTCTCTTCTCATTACATGACCAAAAAATGATGATTGTTTCTTTATAATATAGGACATTAGCTCTCTTTTTGTTTTCATTACTCTTCTTAGCTGTGCATGGTATTCTCAACATTCTTATGTAAACGACATTTCTACAGCTCTAGTGGTTTTCTTGTCTGTATTATTGTGGCGATTCATGATTGTACAAAGAAATTACGACGGTGGTTTTTTGTTGCCTTCCGTCGGTTTGTTTACGGCTGGCTCCGCTAGCCTTTGACTAAAAGTGTCACCCACAAGGCAGTGGATATAATGCACGATATTAGATGTGTGGCCACGAGTAGAACTATAGAGCATAGAAACAAATCAATATAAAATGGTAAACTTTTTCTTTGTTGCGTTCACCAGCTTTTACCTCTGACGAAGTCCTTAGAGACTAGGAACTGAATTTTGCGTGTTGATCCGTTTTTCCCTAGCAGCCGTGTGCAAAGGGGTCCCTCGCCGCACAGGCAGATAACTCCGTCTTCGGAGGTACTCATTTTTTTCCCCCGCCAATGAGTAATTAACGTTTCAAGCCAGGCCTCGCTGCTGAGACCAGGGGTGATCGCCACAGAGAGAAATCATAAATAAAAATCCCAACTGGTTCACCCGGATTTGAACCCACAACCTCTCTGTCTCGATGCCGGCGTCTTGCGTCGAGACCATCCAGTCTTCCCAAAAAGGGTATTAAGCAGCTGAATCTAAGGTGAGGCGAGATAAGCTACAATGTTTCGCAAAAACCTTCATCAATTACAAAACAACAAATATAACTTACAAAAGCACAAACAAAAGGCAAGTGCATTTTCAATTTAGAAAGTGGGCGTTAATGATTTGTCTGTGGCTGGTGATCGATTGATGCACGGAAACAAAAAAAAAAAAAAAAAAAAAAGAGTCCCGTCACGTCACGTGCCGTATATGGAATATGGTGTTAGTGGCCACATTTTATTTAATAGATCTTTGACGCATTATTAATTGGTGTTATATGGTCAGTATTACGCCCGTGCCGCTTTATTTTTCCAGAAAAAAAATCCGGTGCCCATTTAAGGCTGGGTGAACCTGGAAGCCGTCGATCAGGTTCGAAACCAACCTCCTGTCCTTAATAATCCAGTCGACTAACCACTGAGCTATCGCGGCTCTCTATTGATATATGCCACATGTGAATTACTACTGTAGGGTAATTATATGTTGCTTACAAAAATCGAGTCTACTACACTTCTGGCAGCCCTGAAGGTGACTTGTCACTGTACTATGTGCGGTCAACACCCACATGGGCCTAACTTTGACGAATCATCAAGAGGTCTGCTTCCTTCTGTGTAACTCATGTTGTGTGTGTGTGTTTAAGATCTCAAAATCTTCCTTGATATCAACCTCGCTCCAATATACGTTCACATGTTGATGATGATAACAGCGCTACAATGTCAACGTGAGCCGTTGGTACTTTTATCATGAGGTGGTGTGATATGCGATGGCGCTGGATAGGACACGCACTACGGAAACCAACTGAGAGTATTACACAACAGGCCCTTTTTTGGAATCCCCAGGGGAAAAGACAAAGAGGAAGACCTAGGAATTCTTGGAGAAGACAGATTGAAGCAGAGATGAAGATGATGGGGAAGATATGGAATGATCTTAAAAGAATGACAAAAAACAGAACGACTTGGAAAGTGTTTGTTGAAGACCTATGCTCCACTGGGAGCTAAAAAGGTAGAAGAAGAATAATGGTGTGATATGCAGTGCTGCTATGTCTTTCTTGATCTTCCTTTTTCTGATGGAGAAGTGAAATCGTTTGCATCCATTAATATATGTCCAAACTAATTGATCTGTTGCTAGGTGCGCCATGAAGAGGTGGAGTAGAATATGGATAGTTGTGGTTCGTCGATCTTAGAGCAATCAGTTGCTAGGATTTGCAGAAAATTGTCAGTTCTGGTGCTGATACCCTGATTAAGAGATCATGATAGAGAGATCATGATAGAGAGATCATGATAGAGAGATCATGATAGAGAGATCATGATAGAGAGATCATGATAGAGAGATCATGATAGAGAGATCATGATAGAGAGATCATGACAGAGAGATCATGATAGAGAGATCATGATAGAGAGATCATGATAGAGAGATCATGATAGAGAGATCATGATAGAGAGATCATGATAGAGAGATCATGATAGAGAGATCATGACAGAGAGATCATGACAGAGAGATCATGACAGAGAGATCATGATAGAGAGATCATGACAGAGAGATCATGATAGAGAGATCATGATAGAGAGATCATGATAGAGAGATCATGATAGAGAGATCATGATAGAGAGATCATGACAGAGAGATCATGACAGAGAGATCATGACAGAGAGATCATGATAGAGAGATCATGATAGAGAGATCATGATAGAGAGATCATGATAGAGAGATCATGACAGAGAGATCATGATAGAGAGATCATGATAGAGAGATCATGATAGCGAGATCATGATAGAGAGATCATGACAGAGAGATCATGACAGAGAGATCATGACAGAGAGATCATGATAGAGAGATCATGATAGAGAGATCATGATAGAGAGATCATGATAGAGAGATCATGACAGAGAGATCATGATAGAGAGATCATGATAGAGAGATCATGATAGAGAGATCATGACAGAGAGATCATGATAGAGAGATCATGATAGAGAGATCATGACAGAGAGATCATGACAGAGAGATCATGATAGAGAGATCATGATAGAGAGATCATGACAGAGAGATCATGACACAGAGATCATGACACAGAGATCATGATAGAGAGATCATGATAGAGAGATCATGATAGAGAGATCATGACAGAGAGATCATGACAGAGAGATCATGATAGAGAGATCATGACAGAGAGATCATGACAGAAAGATCATGACAGAGAGATCATGATAGAGAGATCATGACAGAGAGATCATGATAGAGAGATCATGACAGAGAGATCATGATAGAGAGATCATGATAGAGAGATCATGACAGAGAGATCATGACAGAGAGATCATGATAGTGAGATCATGACAGAGAGATCATGATAGAGAGATCATGCCAGAGAGATCATGATAGAGAGATCATGATAGAGAGATCATGACAGAGAGATCATGACAGAGAGATCATGACAGAGAGATCATGATAGAGAGATCCTGACAGAGAGATCATGATAGAGAGATCTTGACAGAGAGATCATGATAGAGAGATCATGATAGAGAGATCATGACAGAGAGATCATGACAGAGAGATCATGACAGAGAGATCATGATAGAGAGATCTTGACAGAGAGATCATGATAGAGAGATCATGATAGAGAGATCATGACAGAGAGATCATGACAGAGAGATCATGACAGAGAGATCGTGATAGAGAGATCATGATAGAGAGATCATGATAGAGAGATCATGATAGCGAGATCATGATAGAGAGATCATGACAGAGAGATCATGACAGAGAGATCATGATAGAGAGATCATGCCAGAGAGATCATGATAGAGAGATCATGATAGAGAGATCATGACAGAGAGATCATGACAGAGAGATCATGACAGAGAGATCATGATAGAGAGATCATGACAGAGAGATCATGATAGAGAGATCATGATAGAGAGATCATGATAGAGAGATCATGACAGAGAGATCATGACAGAGAGATCATGATAGAGAGATCATGCCAGAGAGATCATGATAGAGAGATCATGATAGAGAGATCATGATAGAGAGATCATGACAGAGAGATCATGACAGAGAGATCATGACAGAGAGATCATGATAGAGAGATCATGATAGAGAGATCATGATAGAGAGATCATGATAGAGAGATCATGACAGAGAGATCATGATAGAGAGACCATGATAGAGAGATCATGATAGAGAGATCATGACAGAGAGATCATGACAGAGAGATCATGATAGAGAGATCATGATAGAGAGATCATGACAGAGAGATCATGACAGAGAGATCATGACAGAGAGATCATGATAGAGAGATCATGATATAGAGATCAAAGAATGATAACTCAGAGATCAAATATAAACCAATCGACTATAGATTAGATCAAGACCCAAATAAATCATATATATATATATATATATATATATATATATATATATATATATAGGTAAACTTAAAGACAGAGCATGGACCAACATCAAAGTAATACTCAAGGCCTAAGATTCAAATTTACCAAAGTTGTGTGCTTGGTACACTTCTATACGGATCAGAAACTTGGACTACCTACGCAGGGCAGGAGAAAAGGTGCACAGCTTTCATGTGCATTACCTTCTAAAGTTTATGAACTTCAAATGGTAGGACAAAGTAACCAACTCTAATGTCTTACAACGAGTCAAGCTCCCATAGATCATGGCAACACTTAGGAGTCATAGACTAAGGTGGACTCATAGGTGGAGTCATAGACTAAGGTGGCTGGGCCATGTAAAGAAGAATGACAAACAATCGTATTCCCAACGAATATTGCATGGTGAACTTAGTGACGGAACGAGACCAAAGGGTAGACCAGTGCTGAGATATAAGAATGTTTGCAAGGCTTCTTTGAGTTAATTCTCTACCAATGAAAGAAACTATAAGGATCTGACTGCAGATTGTAGCACATGGAGAAAACAAGTAAAAAGCCGCACAGCAACTTATGAGGCAGTGCTGATAACAGGTTCAGAAGACAACTGGCGCAGAAAAATGGGGACGAGTCCAGGCACCACGACACATCTTAAGAGTTCATTTTGCGATCGAATCTGTCTGTCCAATATTGGCAGATTCAGCCACGAGAGAAGCTGTTTAGCAAAATAGTATTCCAGCATAAGACACTAATATTTTACTAAACTACTGACTTATCATGATTGCCAACTGTCCAACCGCCTGACAAGACACCAAAGCCCTTATATATATGTGTGTGTGTGTGTGTGTGTGTGTTATATAACATTTTGTAATAACATTTTGATCTTCATTTTCTTCTTTCCTTCTCCATTTTCCTCTCACAGTCGACAGGAGATATAGTTTACGGTCATTTGCTCTCCTGTTGGTCTCTGCTGCTGTTATGTTTCCTATTGTTTCTAATGTTCCACCAATCCATCTTTTTCGTGGTCTGCCCTTGAGTCTAGTCTCGTAACGTTCATTAAAGTCTCCTTGTGTTATTTTTCTATCTTACTATCTTATCACCTATCCAAACTATTATATGTGTTGTATCTTAATTTATTATATAGACGGGAATTATTGCCATAAAACTGACTTCAGGAGATGCAGTAGCCGAGACAATCCTTCAAATCACAACGAAATGTTAACACCCTGGCCACCAAACATTGTTTTCTTAAATCTGTTTACGATAATCTTATTTATTGTTTTTCTTCCTTCCAAAAAAATAAGCTTGTGTTTTCAATTTAATGCTGATATTTTTCAAGCGTTATTTATGTTTTACGACTAAATTGTGCCCAAAGCTGTGCCAATACATAAACAAGATTTAAGGTATTTTGTAAAAAAAATATATATATAATGTCTTTTATAAGACGTCAAAATGTGTCTCAACCAATTTTTAGGCTTATTTAACGTTGAAACGGGAATTTTTATATTTCAGATTACATCCCACAGATGTACAGAAAATTGAATATTAAAATTTCAAAATGGAATTTTAATGGGATGTCTTATGATACATGGATTTAGCATGGATTTAAGAGATTTGTCTGGTTGTTTGTGGCTGCGGTATTGATGTTGCTTCTCCAACTGCATGAAGTGATTTGCTTTGGTTAAGTTGGGTCCTGTCTTGATGGCGATCATAGCCATCTATAGAGTTACAAAGGCCAACGGGCTGAAGGGAATTCCCGTAAAACCTCCAACTAGTTTGACGTTTTCACCATTGCGAGCAGGAGCGGTTGTGGGTAAAGTGACGTCGTCGTCTACAACATTTTTGTAGATGATAACGTCATGCTTGTTGGAGTGTTTTCCGATTTTATTTTCTGCACGCGGGCCTTTGTAATTGCATAGATGGCCATGATGGTTGCTATGACATCCATAAGTGTGTCCTTGGTAAAAGAAGTAAGTTGGAAAGTTGGAATAATTGGTTACAACTGGCAAAATACAGAGAAAGAAAGATCACAGATGACAAACAGAAAAAAAGTACTGGATGACTTGGTGTCATAGCATGGAAAACAGTCAACAACAGAATTGATACTATGCACGGTAGATAGAAGATTGTGGCGTGACATAATCGCGTATGCCAACTGGTATGGCACATGTTGATAATGATGATGAAAGGGACTAGAAATGATGAGAACACCGTATTTCCTTCCACCAATCGCACGACGAGTTTCCCTATCTGTTGTCTTAATTTATCAAATGAATATACTTGTATTTAAATAACTATATTTGATGATTGTGTACGGCATATGTACACTCATCCATGTTTTTATTTCTTATCATTTACAGTTACAGTCATAACTTTATTATTCTTTCGCTTTTACCCGTTAAGTGGGGTTGATGCGTTGTGTCATCTATATCCGATAAGGCTAGGCATCGGATCTCTCTACCCAGAAACCAGGGAAGGATAAAGGAACGAAGAAACTATGGATTCGAAGTGAAATATTTCCACCGCCTGTGACACAATTTGAACCCTGGACCTCCCCTTATACAATTGGACTTCCTTATTTCAAAACCATCCAATCGCCAAGTCTGTAATATATAACTCCCAGGTTCACTGAATCTATGTTAGTTACAAGTGAAAGGCAACACTTAATCTTCGCCATCTTGTGGGCAGACATTGTGTAAACCAGACTCAGGCCTTGGACAGAAAAAACCCCAGACCCCCGATCAGGGCCGTCTTTACACCATTTTGGGCCCCTGGACATAGAAATAGTGTTGGGCCCCAGGGCAAAGAAAGAGTGCTTGCCCCCCCCCCCCCCCCCCGCAGGAATAAAAAATAAATGGTTGATAATATTAAAAATGATGTATTATTTATTTGATTGTCACTAATTTCAACAAAATTGTTGTTAAAACATGCTGTACAGCTGCAACTATAATCAACATTTAAACATGAAAAACAGAGAAAAGACATTTTATTTGCATGTTTTAACCCTACAACATATTCGCATGGGGCCCCTATGATCGTGGGCCCCCGGGCAAATGCCCAACGGGCCTATGGGTTAAAACGGCTCTGCCCCCGATGCCTTACGAAAGTTTCTGGCAAAATAAAGACTAATTCAACAATTCCTCACAAAATAAAGGCTAATTCAACAATTCCTCACAAAATAAAGGCTAATTCAACAATTCCTCACAAAATAAAGACTAATTCAACAATTCCTCACAAAATAAAGGCTAATTCAACAATTCCTCACAAAATAAAGGCTAATTCAACAATTCCTCACAAAATAAAGACTAATTCAACAATTCCTCACAAAATAAAGACTAATTCAACAATTCCTCACAAAATAAAGACTAATTCAACAATTCCTCACAAAATAAAGGCTAATTCAACAATTCCTCACAAAATAAAGACTAATTCAACAATTCCTCACAAAATAAAGACTAATTCAACAATTCCTCACAAAATAAAGGCTAATTCAACAATTCCTCACAAAATAAAGGCTAATTCAACAATTCCTCACAAAATAAAGGCTAATTCAACAATTCCTCACAAAATAAAGGCTAATTCAACAATTCCTCACAAAATAAAGGCTAATTCAACAATTCCCTACTGGGGGATTGGTTGGTCTCAAGGCACGGCTACACCAGTGGGGATTTTTATTTGCGATTAGTCTCTGCGGTAACACTCCCTGGTCTCAGCAGCGAGGCCCGGCTTGAAACGTCAATTACTCATCGACGGAAAAAAAAAAAAATGTGAGTACCTCCGAAGATGGAGGTATTGATTGGAGAAAAACAATATCCCTACAAAGAAAAAAAAATAGAATAAGTAGAGTGCAAGCCGATCTGCATACGGGAGACAGGCATTCAAATAGAAACCCCAACTACTAAGTCGAAAGATGTAGGCTCAATTAGCTCGGAACCAAAGATATACGTCTACGCAAAGCATCGTTCGTTACACACCTCAAAAGTATCGCCTTTTTAATGGTTCTTTCTTCTTCTTTTTTTCCTTCCGTATTTACCTTTCAGCGTCGAGGTGAGATATATTTTGCGGTCTTTTGCTCTTCTGTTCGCTTCTGCTGCTGTTATGTTTACTAGTTTTTCTAATATTCTATCAATACATCTTTTTCGTGATCGGCCCTTGACTCTGGTGTTCTCGCAACGTTTATTGAAGTTTTGTTGTGTTTAGATCTTTCTGCATTGTCACGTGGGCAAACCACTTTATCTGTTGTTTCTTTATATATTCTATGCGGGAGTTTATTCCTAGCTTTTTTTCTCAGATCTTCATTTCTGATCTTATCTCTCAGACTGTTTCCTGTCATTCGTCTGACACATTTAATCTCAGTAGTGGTTATTTTTCTTGTTCTTGCATCCAGGGTCCAGGACTGGCATTGGTAGCACAACGTTGGGATGAAGATTGTATTGTACAGTGCCCGTTTTGCTTCTAGAGCTATTGTGTTTGTTGAACAATAGTGGTGATAGCTGCCCAATGCTTTGACAAGCTTTGTTGCATCTTGAGTCTATTTCTGCTGTTTGTGAATTGTCGTTTGTCCCTAGGTATTTATATTCCTGTAACTGTTTTAGTTGTCTGACGTCTATATGTTGATGTTGTGTTTCTCTTTTGCTATATTCATGACTCCTGTTTTATTGATGTTGATTTTCATCTTTCATTTTGTGCCTGTGCTGTTGAATTTATTTTAGTGCTCTTGTCAGTCTTCTATTTTTCCATTTGCCTGATCGTCTGCAGATAAAAGCTCATTGATTTCCTCTGTCTCTGATAGGTTGGCTAACTGAACCTGCACATATAGTCACTATATGCTCATTGATTTCCTCTGTCTCTGATAGGTTGGCTAACTGAACCTGCACATATAGTCACTATATGCTCATTGATTTCCTCTGTCTCTGATAGGTTGGCTAACTGAACCTGCACATAAAGTCACTATAAGCTCATTGATTTCCTCTGTCTCTGATAGGTTGGCTAACTGAACCTGCACATATAGTCACTATAAGCTCATTGATTTCCTCTGTCTCTGATAGGTTGGCTAACTGAACCTGCACATATAGTCACTATAAGCTCATTGATTTCCTCTGTCTCTGATAGGTTGGCTAACTTAACTTGCACATATAGTCACTATAACCAGTGATGGAAAATGTACAACTGAAATAAACAAACCAATAGGTATTGCAAAAAGTAATTTTAATGCCATGAAAAATTACTAACATCAAAACAAATAACACCAGGGCTAAAACCAAGAATAGAAGCAGGTTACATCTTCTCAATATTCCTGTATGGTGCAGAAACATGGACATTAAACAAGAAAACAGAACATCAGGCAAACCAAGATTAACATGGACGAGTAACATCAAAAGATGGACAAGTCAACCTATGACAATCTGCACCATCAAAGCAAGAGACAGAGTGGAACGGCGCTCAATGTTAGCCAGCCTTCGATGCGGAGACGGCACTCAATAATGATTATTTATATATAATCCAAGTATGTAATAAATAGTAGGTGGGATAGTACGCATCCCTGTCTTACACCTATTACTCTGGCTGGTCTTAATGCATAGCCAAATGTGATCGCTAAAATAAAAGAAAATCTTCACGTTTCTAATTAAATTTCCGTCAAGTTTCTATTATTCACGATATATCACATTTTTTCGTTATCATACTTTATTGTATTTTTAAAAAAAAAAAAAATAACCCACCGTTTCGTTTTTAAATTAAAGCCACATGCCCCCCCCCCTTCCAACCCCAACGCCTCCACCCCTTCCATCTTAAAGCTTCTCGAAAGAAGACACAAGAGGAAGAGAGTCCTACCTATGATCCTGACGATATCCGTTATAAACAATTAACGCTCCCTTTCTCACGTGCACATGTCTACACACATTTACATCTCTAGGTATGGCGGCTGAATGCGCGTGATTCCTGCGCATTCTAAAGTGGAGTATAATAGCATCACGGATGGGAGTAGAGCGTGTGGGAGTTGCCTATTGGCTATTTCGATGGTTCTCAAGCTACAAGCTTGAGACAGGCACAATTGTATTTATGTGTAAACTGTGTTTTCAGTTTGCAGAGTTATATCAATTTTTTTTTTTCGTTCGCCACTTTTTACCTCTGCCGAAGTCCTCAGATACTAGGAACTGAATTTTGCGTGTTAATCCATTTTTTCCTGGCAGCCGTGTGCATAGGGGTCGCTCGCCGCGCAGGCAGATAACTCCGACTTCGGAGGTACTCATATTTTTTTCTGTTGATGAGTAATTGACGTTTCAAGCTGGGCCTCGCTGCTGAGACCAGGGTGGTTGCCGCAGAGAGAAATCATAAATAAAAATCTCAACCGGTGTAGCCGGGATTTGAACCCACAACCTCTCTGTCTCGAAACTGGCGTCTTGCCTCCAGACCAACCAGTCCCCCATGTCAATTAAAAGAGGAGACAAATAATAATAATAAATGAAAATTATTATAGAGAGAAACTTCCGAGGCGATAATCAGCGAATATTTCAGAGGAAGAGGTATGTTTACAGCACTCGGAAAAAAAAAAATAATCAACAGAAAAAAAACAGAACAATATATGGTCCGAAGCAGGATCGAACCCGCACTCAAGGAACGGTAGGAAGCACTGCCAACTCGGTTTGGCTTCTCGTGGCAAGGGATGTGCCAAGGAGTACGTGTTCGATTCTGCTTCCGACCATATATTTTTCTTTGTTTTCTGTTGTTGATTATTTGTCATTTTTTTCCGAGTACTGTAAACATACCTCTACCAAGTCTTAAATGGGTACCGGATTTTTTTCTGGGAAAGTAAAGCAGCGTGGGCGTAATACCAACCACATTACCCCAAAAATCATGTGCTGAAGGTCTGTAAAATATATGGTCACTAACACCATATTCAATATACGCCACTTGGCGTGACGGGGGTACCTTACTTTTTATAGTTCTGCATGTGATCCTAGTTTTTTTTTTTTTTTTATTGTTTTAACAAATAAAGCAACATCTAGTGCCGTTTATTGAAGGAGATACATAATTCCAACGTTTACACCGTTCTGGCAGGACACATTGGGAAGCGGAGTTAGAGCTCATAGCCGTGTGTTGCTGTTAATTTGACCTTTCGCATCTTTTCATGAAGATAAAATCATCATCATCATCAAGTGCCATGCGTGCAGGCGTTCGTGTTCCTGTCTCTCCACGACTCTCGATCTCGACAGTTATTTATCATTTCTGTTGTTGACCTTCTGCCAAGCCATTCTCTTAAGCTGTCTGGTATCTTTTCTCTTTGCTTCTCTCTGTCTCTTGGTCACTCAAATTTCCCAGTTGTTATAATATATTCCCGCTGTTCCCTTCTCATTACATGGCCCAAAAATGATGATTGTCTCTTCCCAATATTGGAAATTAGCTCTCTTTTTCCTTCGACCTCTTTCAGAAAGTTTTCATTACTCTTCTTAGCAGTCCATGGTATTCTCAATATTCTTCTGTAAACCACAATTCTAGAGCCTCCAGCGATTTTCTTCTCTGTTGTCCTATGGGTTCAAATCCTATGGTCAACACCAAACCTAATTTACAGCATCTAATTCACATGAAGACAAAATACAATATATATATAATACAGAAATTCTTCTGTTATACATTCAAAGTGATCAGAAGCTGTATCTTAAAATCTATTTTAAAACAATGTTTGTGTTTAAAAAAATGAACATTGCATCCTTTGTTATTATCAAATTTACCAATCTGTGTTTTTCTTGCTTATGTTATTGTTATTGTTATTATTGTTGTTGATGTCAACATCCCTGCACACCGACCGAATTCATGGGTGCTCCGACAACCTCCTCGAGACTCTGGAGAAAATCCAAGGAGGATCCAGGCCCACGTGCACGAACTCCGTAGCACGGCCTGAGATCCACTTGGATCTTCTTGTTACGAGTATTAACAGTTAAAAAAAAACATTCGTACATAAATATTGACTTTAGCTACAAATTGGACATTGTGTGTCTGCTGTCTCAAAATGCAACCAATTCAATCAAATAGCAGTTGTAAGAATGATCTCAGTGTACTAGACTCAACTTATCCATCCATAAATACAGCAACATCTCCAAGAGTAGAACTGCAAACACACTAACATCAAAACAAATAGCACCAAGGCTAAAACTAAGATTAGCAACATGTTATATCTTCTCAATATTCCTGTATGGTGCAGAAACATGGGCATTAGACCAGAAAACAGAGCAAAAAATTGAAGCCTTTGAAGTGTGGATTTATAGAAGAATAGGTAGAATTCATCATCATTGAGTGCCGTCTCCGCAACGAAGGTTGGCTACCATGGAGCGCCATTTTGCTCTATCTCTTGCTTTGATGGTGCAGGTTGTCATCGGTTGATTTGTCCATCTTTTGATGTTACTCGTCCATGTTAATCTTGGTCTGCCTCTGCCTCTTTTACCTTGTATTTTCCCCTCCAGGATCACTTTCAGTAGGCTGTTGTGTCTTTTAACATGGCCTAAGAATCGCATTTGTCTTGTTCTAATTGTGTTCAGAAGTTCTCTTTTCATTTTTAGTTGTTTTAAGACTTTGTCATTTGTTTTCTTTTCCTTCCATCCAATTCTACCTATTCTTCTATATATCCACATTTCAAAGGCTTCAATTCTCTGTTCTGTTTTCTTGTCTAATGTCCATGTTTCAGCACCATATAGGAATATTGAGAAGATCTAACATTTTGCTATTCTCAGTTTTAGCTCTGGTGTTATTTGTTTTGATGTTAGTATGTCCTTCATGACATTAAAATTACTTTTTGCCATTCCTATTCTTTTGTTTATTTCAGTTGCACATTTTCCATCACTGGTTATAGTGTGTCCAAGGTAGTTGTAGTTCTGAACTGTCTCCAGGTCTATTCCTTCAATTTTGATATCCACTTGTGGGTTTTGAGTATTTTCTTTGTTTATGATCATAGTTTTAGTCTTTTTGATTTTCATATCTAGTCCATATTTTTTGCTTGTCGTGTTTATTTCATTAAGTAATTGTTGTAGGTCTTTAGGATTTTCTGCTAGTAGTACAGTATCGTCAGCATATCTTAGGTTATTGATTATAAAATTATCTTTCCATTAATTTGTAGGCCTGGCATCTCTATGATGTTTTTAAAGATTTGCTCAGTGTATAGATTGAACAAGCTTGGTGATAGGATGCATCCTTGTCTTACTCCTCTTTTTATATCAATGGGTGTAGAGAACTCTTTGTTATATTTTATTATTGCTGTTTGCTCCCAGTATAGATTGCATATTAGTCGTATATCCATGTCATCTAGATGTATCTCTTTTAGGCATTCTATAAGTTGTTTGTGGTGTACTCTATCAAAAGCTTTGGTGTAGTCTATGAAGCAGGCATATATTGGTTTGTTTACTTCTGTGTATTTTTCGATTAATGTTCTTATGCAGAATATAGCTTCTTTTGTCCCGCTATTTTTCCTAAATCCAAATTGCTGCTCATCTAATTCAGTATTGATTTTATTCTGAATCCGTCCTTGTATAACTTTTAGCAAGATTTTTGTAGCATGGCTCATTAGGCTTATTGTTCTAAAGTCACTGCATTCAACTGCACCATTCTTTTTAGGCAATGCAATGAAAGTTGATGTTTTTAGTTCATTTGGTATGTATCCTGTGTGGTATATGTCGTTGCATATGTCTGTAATCACTTCAATGCCAAAATCTTCAAGTGCCTGTATCATCTTTATCTGTATGCTTTCAGGTCCTGCTGCTTTTCCCCTTTTCATTGTTTTTATAGCTTTTTCCACCTCAGATTTTAAGATTTTATAGCCTGATGTACATTTTATAACTGGTTTCTTGTCCCTTTGATCATGAAATAGTTCTGTTATATATTCCTGCCATCTATCTATGATATCCTTATTGTCTGTTAGCATTTTTCCTTTTTTTGTCTGCAATGCATCCACCTTCTGTGGCTTTTTTATTTTTATTAGTCATTCTCTTTATTTCTGTGTGCATTCCTCTTAGGTCTTGTTTGCTTTCCATAGTTTCTATTTCTCTACATTTTTGGCTGAGCCAGTCTTCTTTTGCCTTTTTGCACATTTTGCGTATCTCATTATCTATTTTATTGTATTGGGCAGTGTTCTTCGCTTGTCTCCTTTCTTCCATTTTTTCTAAGATGGTGTTAGTTATCCATTTTTGTTTTTTGTTCTTTTCTCTTTTGGGTAAGGTGTCGCAGGCTTTTTGTATGCTTTTCTCTATGCATTGCCATTTGGTTGTTACTTTTTCATCAGGATTTTCTCTTCTGTATTGTTCAATTCCTTCCTCTAGCAGCTTCTGGTATGTGTTCTTTACTTGTATTGTATAGGTATCTTTAATATCTTTTTGATTTAAAGCTGTTATGTCGAGTGGGTTTGTTGATGAATCAGAGGTAGAATTAGATGGAAAGAAAAGAAAGCAAACGATGAAAGTTTAAAACAACTAAAAATGAAAAGAGGACTACTAAACACAATTAGAACGAGACAAATTAAATTTTTTTGGCATGTTAAAAGACACAACAGCCTAATAAAAGTAATATTGGAAGGGAAAATACAAGGTAAAAGAGGCAGAGGCAGACCAAGACTAACATGGACGAGTAACATCAAAAGATGGACATGTCAAACTATGACAAACTGCATCATCTAAGCAAGAGACAGAGTGGAATGGCGCTCCATGGTAGCCAACCATCGATGCGGAGACAGCACTCAATGATGATGATGATGAGAACTGAAATGTCACTTCTGTATAAAAACAAACAGCTGTGATCAGTGGTTAGTAAACTAGTCTTCCGAGGACATGAGGTTCGATCCCGATCGGCGGCTCCTGGGTTCATCCAGCCTTAAATGTTACCAGTTTTTGTTATGAGAAAGAAATGCGTCACTGGCGTAGTTCTGACCACAATGTTCACAAATAGACGCGTTTTTATGTCTTTGCCATAAATATTTGCCTTATAAACTTCATCTACCTCGTGTGGTTTTTTTAATTAAACAAAAGTTTAACTTTCAATACCGTACTAAAATTCATCTTGTAGGGGAATGTACAAGGTAGACGAGGCAGGGGAATACAGAGGTAGACAGAGGTAGACAGAGGTAGACAGAGGTAGATAGAGGTAGACAGAGACTAAAGTTGAGTGATAACATCAACAGGTAAACATATCATCAACAGGTGAACCTGTGGCGACGTGCACAATCAGGGTAAGAGACGGAGTAAAATAGCTCTTCATGGTAGCCAACCGTCGATGTGGAGATGGCACCTACAGAATTAATGAGCTCCTTAACTCCGAATCAATGAATTCACCGATTAAAAGGAAAACATTGTTGACTAAACACTATCATGTCCCTGTAGATATGTATTTCATCATCGGCAACGTATGCTCTGCAATTGAATTTATAGAATATATCATATATATATATAAATATATATATATATATATATATATATATATATATATATATATATAGAGAGAGAGAGAGAGAGAGAGAGAGAGAGAGAGAGAGAGAGAAGAGAGAGAGAGAGAGAGAGAGAGGGAGGGTGCCTCGGTGGTTGAGTGGTTAGTGTGCTCACTTCCTGACTAGAAGGGTCCGGGTTCAATCCGCAGCAGTTGCGTTTTTTTCGGACTGACAAGGCTCCGGGGTTCACCCAGCCTCTAAAAATGGGTACCAGAGATTTTTTCTGGGAAGTAAAGGCGACCTGGCGTAATACCGACCACATTACCCCAAAAATCATGTGCCGGAGGTCTGTAAAATTTATGGTCACTAACACCATATTCCCTATACGCCACTTGGCGTGACGGGGGTTTAAAAAAAAATGTAGAACTAAGCTTTATTTACTAACATTTCTGTATGTTGTGTGTTGTTTGTTTCTGCTGAAGGCCTTTTGAGTCGAAACGTCGTTCAAATTTGTGTCGTTCATCAGTTACATAAAGCTTTAACCATACTATTTTTTTACTTTTTTTTTCATTTCGCCTTTACATTCTACTGCAGCTACGTACTTTTTTATTTGTATTTCTTTGCCTTGATCCATAGACAAATTAAACACAAAATCCGAGTTAGAATACACAACTACACAACATGAAGGCTCTTGCTGAATCGTTGTGGTTTGATTTATCTTTCTGCTCAATATCTTTTTATGTTGTTCATTTAAGTTATCATTAATCAAATTTGAATTATCGGCATTTATAACAATGCTTTGAACTTAAAGATTTCACAATTTAAAAATAGATTCATATTATAAGAGTTAATGTATGTACTCATATTTCGAACACTGGTAACACTTCCAAGAGAGAGCCTTGTTGGGAACCCCCGACTGGATACAGACGTTCGGACAACCTGTGTTCGTGTCCCGCTAGGAGCAGTGTGAGTTATACTAGTAAAAGTAAAGTAAAGTACCCCCGTCACGCCAAGTGGCGTATAGGGGAATATGGTGTTAGTGACCCTATATTTTACAGACCTTCAGCACATGATTTTTGGGGTAATGTGGTCAGTATTACGCCCGTGCTGCTTTACTTTCCCAGAAAAAAATCCGGTACCCATTTAAGGCTGGGTGAACCCGGAAGCCGTCGGTTGGGATCGAACCCTACCCCTTGTCCGTGGTAGTCCAGTTCACTAACCACTGAGCTATCGCGGCTCCCGAGTTATACTAGTGGCTGGAGAAAAAAAAAATACACCCGCGGTCGACTCAGACGCTGATAGAAATGGGTACCAGGGTAGTAATCTGGGAAGGTGAGGAATGCCGCCTCGAATCGTGAGTATCGATGCTTGATGTGACACTATCCAGAAGTCTCCGAACACTTTCTGAATGGGCGGCCAAGCACATATGGATGAAAACTCACGTTATAAGACACCGATTCAAGTCTCGTACTTGACCTTGACCTTTACTGACAAAGACACTTGAAGAACAAAATGGTCACCAACTGACCGCTATTTTAATGTTTGTTTAACCCTTCGCATTCGGGGTCGTTGTTATTCATACATAGTAAAAAAGTCAAGCACCCCCGTCACGCCAAGTGGCTTATAGGGAATATAGTGTTAGTGACCAAACATTTTACAGACCTTCGGCACATGATATTTTTTTTGGGTAATATGGTCGGTATTACGCCCGTGCAGAAAAAATGCAGACAGAGGTAGACAGAGGTTGACAGAGGCAGACAGAGGTAGACAGAGGCAGACAGGGGTAGACAGAGGCAGACAGAGGGATCGTTTGGGATCGTTTGGGATCGAACCGTACCTCTTGCCGTTTGTAGTCCAGTTCACTTATCACTGAGCTTTCGCGGCTCCCTATTCATACACAGTCCCCACTGAAAGACGTTGAACACCGTGTCTCTCGGTAACCGTTGATGTGCGCTGATCTACAGTTCCTCTTTTTGATGGTTTAATATTTAAATGTTGATTGATCGCTTGACATTTATGGCGGTGTTTATGTGGCATTTTGGTACTAGTGCACCAAGGGCATGTGAAAGGTTTGACTGTCTGCTGGTTCTACATGATAGACACAGTTTTGGCAGAAATGATGGGTGTTTGAGGCGCATTATTTTAACTGGTCAAATATGAGACAGTCCTTCTGTTTAGTTGTCTATGGAGATCAAACCTACTACAACCGTACAAAGCATCTATTGACCTTACACTGCGTATGTGAACTAGGTTCAGTAAATAGTTCATCGTTGCCATGGAAATAGGAGAACGACTAATAAGATGACGTAATATGTTTTTTTTATTCAAACATATAAAAGTAGAGCCAATAGGATGCTGTCTTAGTTTGTGCTTCCGGTAAGAATCACTGCGCTACGTCTTTATATATAAAAAAAAAAAACTAGAACAAATTGTAAGAGAAGTAACTGTTATATAGCAGAAAAATTGTGCTCTTCTTATAACTTATAATGCACATAACTAAGATATTTGATAGACTTATAATTATGTTAAGTTAGCAATAATTGAAAGAACTATTTTGCATAGCGCAAATTACTGTAATGTTTATGTCGCAAATTACCAGGTTAAAGGTCAATTTAATTAAAAGTTCGGTCTTAAATATGGTTTCCTCAATTTAGAACCCACCTGTTCACCGCTAATAGCCGTGTACACCAGCGTGTACGCTACACCAGGTATGATTACTGTGTACACCAGCGTGTCCTGGACACTACACCATGTATGATTACTATGTACACCAGCGTGTCCTGGACACTACACCAGGTATGATTACTATGTACACCAGCATGTCCTGGACACTACACCATGCATGATTACTATGTACACCAGCGTGTCCTGGACACTACACCAGGTATGGTTACCGTGTACACCGGCGTGTCCTGGACAGTACATCAGGTATGATTACCGTGCACACCAGCGTGTCCTGGACACTACACCAGGTTAGATTACCGCGTACACCAGCGTGTCCTGGACAGCACACCAAGTATGATTACCGTGTACACCATCATATCCTGGACAGTACACCAGGTATCATTACCATGTACACCAGCGTGCCCTGGACAGCACACCAGGTATGATTACCATGTACATCAGCGTGCCCTGGATAGCACACTAGGTTTGATTACCGTGTACACCAGCGTGTCCTGGACAGCGCACCAGGTATGATTACCATGTACACCAGCGTGCCGTGGACAGCACACCAGGCATGATTACCGTGTACATCAGCGTGCTCTGGACAGCACACCAGGTATGATTACCGTGTACACCAGCGTGTCCTGGACAGCACACCAGGTATGATTACCGTGTACACCAGCTTTCCCTGGACAGCTCACCAGGTATGATTACCGTGTACACCAGCGTGTCCTGGACAGTATACCAGGTTAGAATACCGCGTACACAAGTGTGTCCTGGACAGCACACCAAGTATGATTACCGTGTACACCAGCATATCCTGGACAGTACACCAGGTATAATTACATGTACACCAGCGTGCCCTGGACAGCACACCAGGTATGATTACCATGTACACCAGCGTGCCCTGGACAGCACACCAGGTATGATTACCATGTACATCAGCGTGCCCTGGACAGCACACTAGGTTTGATTACCGTGTACACCAGCGTGTCCTGGACAGCGCACCAGGTATGATTACCGTGTACACCAGAGTGCCCTGGACAGCACACCAGGCATGATTACCGTGTACACCAGCTTTCCCTGGACAGCTCACCAGGTATGATTACCGTGTACACCAGCGTGTCCTGGACTGTATACCAGGTTAGATTACCGTGTACACGAGCGTGTCCTGGACAGCGCACCAGGTATGATTACCGTGTACACCAGAGTGCCCTGGACAGCACACCAGGCATGATTACCGTGTACACCAGCGTACCCTGGACAGCACACCAGGTATGATTACCGTGTACACCAGCGTGTTCTGGACAGTCCACCAGGTATGATTACCGTGTACACCAGCTTGCCTTGGACAGCGCGCCAGTTTTGATTACCATGTACACCAGCGTGCCCTGGACAGCCCACCCAGGTTAACGCGCTCATTTTTGAGTCATCTCTGCGCTGCAGCCACACCTACCGCAGAGACTGTCAATCTTCTAAAGTACACTTTGCGAATCAGTCACTAGGATTGAATGAGTTGCGTTCTGTGTAGCCAATGATATTATCGCTGTCAATGCTTCAATCTCTATTCTTGTTTCTGCGGCACGGTCGCGTCGTATCTGACAACTGATTTATATGTATGTGTCTCTTGTTTTCTTTTATAACTTGCTCTGAGCCTCTAGATAATAATTTGTCCTAGACGACCAAGTGTGTAATGGTAATAGCTGGAATGATTATGTTCTCCACTTAACTGTTTAACGAGTTTGTTTTAATTCAACTTAGTTTACATCAATTTAATTTACTTGAGTTTAATTTACTCTAGTTTAGTTTACTTGAGTTTAATTTACTCTAGTTTAGTTGACATCAGTTTAATTTACTTCAGTTTAATTTACTCCAGTTTATTTTACTCCAGTTTATTCATATCTTGGTGTGTGTCTGTGCTGGCCATGGTTCATATCTTGGTGTATATCCGTGCTAGCCATGGCTCACACCTTAGTGGGTGTATGTGCTAGCCAAGGTTCATATCTTGGTGTGTGTCTGTGCTGGCCATGGTTCATATCTTGGTGTACTTCCGTGCTAGCCATGGCTCATATCTTAATGTGTTTCAGTGCTAATCATGGCTCATATCTTGGTGTGTTTCCGTGAAGCCATGGCTCATATCTTACTGTGTTTATGTGCTAGTCATGGCTCATATCTTAGCTTGTGTGTGTGTGTGCTAGTCATGGCTCATATCTTGGTGTGTGTCATGTTAGTCATATCTCATATCTTTGTGTGTGTCCGTGTTAATCATGTCTCATATCTATGTGTGTGCGTGTGTGTGTGTTTAGTCACATCTCATATCTTAGTGTGTGTCTGTGTTAGTCATGTGTCATATCTTTGTGCGTGCATGTCTGTATTAGTCATATCTCATATCTTTGTGTGCATGTCTATGTTAGTTATATCTCATATCTTTGTGTGCATGTCTATGTTAGTCACATCTCATACCTTTGTGTGTGCATATCTATGTTAGTCATGTCTCATCTATTTGTGTGTATGTCCATGCTAGTCACATCTCATATCTTAATGTGTGTCTGTCTATGTTAGTCATGTCTCATATCTTTGTGCGTTTGTGTTTAGTCATATCTCATATCTTGGTGTGTGTCATGTTAGTCATATCTCATATCTTTGTGTGTGTCCGTGTTAATCATGTCTCATATCTATCTTTGTGTGTGTGTCTGTGTTAGTCATATCCCATATCTTAGTGTGTGTCTGTGTTAGTCACATCTCCTATCATTGTGAGTGCATATGTTAGTCATGTCTCATATCTTTGTGTGTGCATGACTGTGTTTAGTCATATTTCATAGTTTAGAGTGTGTCTGTGTTAGTCACATCTCATATCTTAGTGTGTATGTGTGTGCTTGTGTTAGTCATATCTCATATGTTGGTATGTGTCAGTGTTAGTCATGCCTCATATTGTTGTGTGCATGTCAGTGTTAGTCACATCTCATATCTTTGTGTATGCATGTCTGTGTTAGTCACCTTTAGTGACTCGGGCAGATGGTGCTCGTAAACCTGTGAGGGCCGACCATCTTAGGGCAGAATCCCCATACAGAAAAGACAATCTGCTGCCTTGCAGGAAGATTGGGGACAATCAAAGGCTAAGGAAAGCAAACCTGAATAAAATGCTGGCTGAAATCGGATACACTGGGCCACGGGCGCAGAACACAGTGCAACGTTTTATCAGGTATTCAATCAGGGTGGATCTAACAGACTCTAATTATGATGTTCTGTCTGTGGGGTCGATCAATTCACTTAAACAGACAGCTGTCTTCATGTGAGAGTCTGGAATCCTACTCTGATTGAGTCCTGTTCGCAGAGAGAGAGAGAGAGAGAGAGAGAGAGAGAGAGAGAGAGAGAGACTCCAGTTTAGTTTACTTGAGTTTAGTTTACATCAGATTAATTTACTTGAGTTTAGTTTACTTGAGTTTAGTTTACATCAGTTTAATTTACTTGAGTTTAGTTTACATCGGTTTAATTTACTTGAGTTTAGTTTACTCCAGTTTAATTTCCTTCAGTTTAGTTTACTCCAGTTTAATTTCCTTCAGTTTAGTTTACTCCAGTTTAGTTTGCTTCAGTTTAATTTACTCCAGTTTAATTTACTTCTGTTTAGTTTACTCCAGTTTAATTTACTCCAGTTTAGTTTACTCCAGTTTCGTTTGCTTCAGTTTAATTTACTCCAGTTTAATTTACATCAGTTTAGTTTACTCCAGTATAGTTTACTCCAGTTTAATTTACTTCAGTTTAATTTACTCCAGTTTAATTTACATCAGTTTAGTTTACTCCAGTTTAGTTTACTTCAGTTTAATTTACTTCAGTTTAATTTACTCCAGTTAAATTTACTCCAGTTTAGTTTACTCCAGTTTAATTTACTTCAGTTTAATTTACTCCAGTTTAATTTACTCCAGTTTAGTTTACTCCAGTTTAGTTTACTCCGGTTTAGTTTACTTCAGTTTAGTTTACTCCAGTTTAGTTTACTTCAGTAACTCGGGATTTTTACTTCATCCCCAACAGAAAAATTATTTCTGTCCGTCTACCACGGGTTTAAATTTAATTACTAAAATAAAATAAAATATACTAACAACACAACAAATAACACCAGGGCTAAAACTAAGAATAGCAAAATGTTACATCTTCTCAATATTCCTGTATGGTGCAGAAACATGGACATTAGACCAGAAAACATAACAGAAAATTAAAGGCTTTGAAATGTGGATGTATAGAAGAATAGGTAGAATTAGATGAAAAGAAAAGAAAACAAAAGATGAAGTTTTAAAACAACTAAAAATTAAAAAAAGAGAGCTACTAAATACAATTCAAACAAGACAAATTAAATTTTGGGGGCATGTTAAAAGACACAACAGCCTACAAAAAGTAATATTGGAAGGAAAAATACAGGGTAAAAGAGGCAGACCAAGACTAACATGGACGAGTAACATCAAAAGATGGACAAGTCAACCTATGACAATCTGCACCATCAAATCAAGTGACAGTGGAATGGCGATCCATGGTAGCCAACCTTCCATGCGGAGACGGCACTCAATGATGAAGACCGCGGGTTTCGAACGCTGTACGCCGGATTTTGAGTCATCGAAACAGTGGTCGTGCGACTACGCGTTGTGGACCATGTTTGAGACAAAGGGCGCAAATACCGCAGCCTGTTATGAATCATATCACAGCTTATCTACGCCCACTTAATATTCATTTGAGGGCAGATGATGAATTGATGTAGTCGTCAGTGACGAAAGCTGAAGAAGGACAATTATGAGAATATTTCTATTATTATCATCTACAAACCTTTCAAAATTACATTTGAAATAATATTATTTGCAAACCTTTCAAAATTACGTTTTAAATAATATCATTTGCAAACATTTACAAATTACGTTTTAACTATTATTATTCTAAAACCTTCCAAAACTACGTTTTAAATAATATTGTTTGCAAATCTTTCTAAATTACGTTGTAATTATTATTTGCAAACCTTTACAAATTACGTTATAATTATTATTTGCAAACCTTTACAAATTACTTTTAACTATTATTTGCAAACCTTTACAAATTACGTTTTAATTACCATTTGTAAACCTTTACAAATTACGTTTTAATTATTATTTGCAAACCTTTACAAATTACGTTTAAATTATTATTTGCAAACCTTTACAAATTACGTTTTAATAATATTATTTGCAAACCTTTCAAAATTACCTACGCAACATTTTCCTCCCCTCCTCCTCTCCAACCAACAAAAATAAAATAAAATAAATATTAAAATAAATTAAATTATTAAATTAAAATAATCGATTTATGTCAAAGTTTTAAAGTGTAAAAAAAAAAAAAAACTGATATTGACATGAATCAGCTTTGGCATTCTCTTCCGTGACCTGTCAGATGTGACACCAGGCAACAGACTCAATAGACGATATCACTCTTAAGTTAGGTTTCATGCCTTGAAATCTGACCAGCAACGTATCGGTACAATTTGTAGATTCCAGACCGTGCAACGGAGTTCGTGCACATGATTCAGGGTAAAGTAAAGGTCAAGTACGAGACTTGAATCGGCGTCTTAGCACGCGAGTGTTCACCCATATGTGCTCGGCCTCCTATCCAGAAGTGTTCGGAGACTTCTGGATAGTGCCGTCTGAAGCATCGAAACTTACGATGCGAGGCGGCATTCATCATTCAGATATTTCTGGACATTGTCGCTTCAAGCATCGAAACTCACGATGCGAGGCGGCATTCCTCACCTTCCCAAAGTCATACGCTTGTACCAATTTCTACCTGAGGCTGGGTCGACCGCGGGGGTATTTTTTTTCCAACCACGAGTACAATCCACACTGCTCCCCGCTGGAATCGAACACGGGTTGTCCGAACGTCGGTAGCCCAGTCAGGTGGCATTCCCAACTAGGCTACCGAGGCCCCATGGTCAGGGTTCTTAGTATGAGAAGATTGGAACACCTATGAGTATGTCCGGAGTGCAATGATGACGATGTTAAAAATAACTTTAGAGAACTAACATTGGTGTTTCACTTTCTGAATCAAAAGTCAATTATTTTTATGCAAAATAAAAACAAAAACAAACGCTACTCCGACATTCCCATTTGAAAAACGCATCTTTGGAAAAGAAAAAAAAAATGTTAGTCCCATAGTAAATGTACGTCTAAAGCAGCAGAGCTCAAGGGAGACCAGTCTCAGCATAGAGGATACAGTAAGCGTCCACGTGGGTGGTAACAAACCACCAGAAACGATCAAAGTAGTTTTGACCAGCACATCATATCTAGGACGTGTCTGCGGCGTGGTTTTTTTTTTTTTTGGGGGGGGGGGGGAAGGGGAAAGGCGGGTGGGGGGGAGGGGGAGAAATAGCGTATTAAAGAAGAAAAACTTCCCCCCTTGGGTTATGCACGAATACACTATTTTTTTTTTTTATGTTATGTCCAATACAGAGACAAATATTAGCTGCATCCACTTGTGCCTAAATGTCTTGTCCACTTTGTACGCTTGTATTGCATATTTTTACTTCAACACAATATCTCTCGCTCTCTCTCTCTCTCTCTCTCTCTCTCTCTCTCTCTCTCTCTCTGCGATCAGGACTCAACCAGTGTAGGACTCCAGACTCTCGCACGAAGACAGCTGTCTGTTTAAGCCTGTTAGATCCACTCCGATTGAATACCTGTTCAAACGTTGCACTGTGTTCTGCGCCAGTGGTCCAGTGCATCCGATTTCAGCCAGCATTTTGTTCAGGTTTGCTTTCCTTAGCCTTTGATTGTCCCCAATCTTCCTGCAAGGCAGCAGATGATCTTTTCTGTAGGGGGATTCTGCCCTTAGATGGTCGGCCTTCCCAGGTTTACGAGCACCATCTGCCCGAGTCACTAGAGGTGACTAACACAGACACGCGACTTGTAATATGAGGAAACTGCAACAAGGAACACTTTTCATGTACAGCTTCCAACTGTTCCCGCCGCCTATCCCCATATACCGGTAAGTCACGTCCTCTTAAAAATTATGATCGTAGCACTTGATGATGTTAGGCCATCGTTGATGACTCCAATTCCGAACATAGAGACACACAGTCAGACGTGAAATTTTCCCCGTCGCACATCAAACAGCAGACCGTAAGATTTGCGCACGGTCGGTTTAGGGAACCATTACGATGACGTAGCACGCACCAATGTCGCCGAACAAATAATCTCGATCCCTTTAGATTTCTGTCTGATTACTCAATCGTAAGCATACTACGACGAATAAAACACGAAACAAATTCCCCAAAGAGACAAATCTGCGGCTCACGAAGTAGTTTACATTAATGTGTACATGGAAATAACTTGCGTCAAAGAATTTCAACAACGGTCATGATCAGCACTAATGTGACCTAAAGCGCAGATCAAGTCTAGACGGTGGAAGGTCTTACTCACAACACTTGATTTGTCAAAAACAGACTGTTGTCGGGATACGACCTCGCTTTAGCGACACAGATGGATCAAGCATATCATCATTTTGACTTTAACGCAGAAAAGTGCAATGGAGATTCGAAATTAATCAGACCCTGAGTGCATTTTCTGCAGCGATCGAGAGGACGTGGACTAGATCCGCCATCTTGGAGACGGAAGTCCAACACAATATGATTACATTCGTCTTGTTATACACGGTGTCGTTATTAAACTCTTCTTCTTCTTCTTTCCCTCCTCATTTTCCTTTCAGCGTCAATGGCAGATTTAATTTTCGGTCTTCGTCTCTTTTTCTCGCCTCTGCTGCCTGTTATGTTTTCTAGTGCTTCTAATATTCCGTCGGTCCATCTTTTTCGCGGTGGACCCCAGGGTCTGGTGTGTGTTCTTCTTCTTTGCTTACCTTCGCTGATGCTTTTGCTATCCTGCTTTGAGACCTCTTTCTGTGTTTCACCTTCTTGATCTATATTACTACCAAGGTGTGTCAGTGGTCTTGTAAATAGGTAAAGGCATCAAGATGCATAGATGTAAAGCTATTTTTGTAAAGCTGATGATAATAATGAGCATTTTTAAAAAGGGAACAAGTGGTTCCTGTTACCGTTATTGCGTTATTTTATCATTATTATTTTTTACTACTATTCTTATTATTATTATTATTATTAGTAGTATTATTAGTATTGTTATTATTGTTACTGTTATTTTTCTTTTTGTTATTATTCTTACTGTTATTGTTATTATTATTATTATCATTGCTGTTATTATTATTATTGCTATAATTTTTACTATTAATTTTTATTGGTACTGTTATTATTATTATTATTGTTATTATTATTGTTATTATTTTATTATTATTCAATTTACTCAGACTCAATTTAGCAAAAGTTACTTGAAAATAACATCCAATTACACAGACTTGAGAAATAGATCAATCAACATAGAAATATATATAATTTTAAACGTAATAGATAATATAAAAGTAAGAATCCAGTGGTGGGGAGTGTTACACACTCCAAGGTATGGTGACAGCTTTACAGGGAAGGAACACAACACAATACTGACGTTTCAGCCTGTGGCCTTCTTCTCAATACAAGGACAACATATTTTTGGAGTGTCTAACACTCCCCACCACTGGCTTCTTGCTACTAGCTTTACCGCAGCATTGCAATTATTTACCTGTTCCCTACCAGATAATATAAAAGTAGACACATTCATTAATATCCTTATGTCTATGGAATATAAGAAAGACAGGCAAACAAATATATAGGTAAGACAAACAGTCAAATCAATGGATGAGCGTTGTGATGTACTAGTATAGACAAAGACAATTAAACAGGTTTTGAATCAGAGTATTTTGACAGTCAGACATATTTGTTTAGGGCCAGAGAGTAGACAGACGGAGATAGAAATGTAGATATAAATATAGACAGGAACAACCAAACAAGTTGTATAGTTGAGTAGATGGATAGATGGATGGATGGATGGATGGATGGATGGATGGATGGATGGATGGATGGATGGATGGACGAATGGAAGAATGGATAAATAGATGGATGGATGGATGAATGAATGGATGGACGAATGGATAAATGGATGGATGGTTTGATATATTAATAGATGGATGGGTAAATGGATGAATTAATGGATGGATTCATGGACGAAAGGGTGGATAGATGAATGAATGGATGGATGACTGAATTGATGAATGTACGGATGAATGGATGAATGGATGGATGAATGGATGGATGAATGGATGGATGGATGGATGGATGGATGGATGGATGAATGGATGGATGAATGGATGGATGGATGAATGGATGAATGGATGAATGGATGGATGCATGGATGGATGAATTGATGAATGGATGGATGAATGGATGGATGGATAAATGGATGAATGGATGGATGAATGAATGGATGAATGGATGGATGGATGGATGAATGGATGGATGGATGGATGAATTGATGAATGGATGGATGAATGGATGGATGAATTGACGAATGGATGGATGAATTGATGAATGGATGGATGAATGGATGGATGAATGGATGGATGGATGAATTGATGAATGGATGGATGAATGGATGGATGAATTGATGAATGGATGGATGAATGGATGGATGGATGAAATGATGAATGGATGGATGAATGAATGGATGAATGGATGGATGAATGGATGGATGAATGGATAGATGGATGAATGGATGGAAGAATGGATGGACGAATGGATGGATGAATGGATGGATGGATGGATGAATTGATGAATGGATGGATGGATGGATGAATGGATGGATGAATGGATGGACGAATGGATGGATGAATGGATGGATGGATGGATGAATTGATGAATGGATGGATGAATGGATGGATGAATTGATGAATGGATGGATGAATGGTTGGATGAATGGATGGATGAATGGATGGATGAATTGATGAATGGATGGATGAATGGATGGATGGATGAATGGATGGATGGATGAATAGATGAATGGATGGATGAATGGATGGATGAATTGATGGATGGATGGATCAATGGATGGATCAATGGATGGATGGATGAATTGATGAATGGATGGATGGAGGGATGAATGGATGAATTGTTGAATGGATGGATGAATGGATGGATGAATGGATGAATGGTTGGATGAATGGATGGATGAATGGATGGATGAATGGATGAATGTATGGATGAATTGATGGATGGATGGATCAATGGATGGATGGATGGATCAATGGATGGATGGATGAATGGATAGATGAATCAATGAATTGATGAATGGATGGATGAATGGATGGATGTATGGATGGATTAATGGATGGATGGATGGGTGAATGGATGAATGAATGAATGAATGGATGGATGAATGGATGGATGGATGAATGGATGGATGGATGGATGAATGGATGGATGAATGAATGGATGAATGGATGGATGGATGGATTTATGAATTGATGAATGGATGGATGAATGGATGGATGGATGAATGGATGGATGTATGGATGGATGAATGGGTGGATGGATGGATGGATGAATTAATGGATGGATGAATTGATGGATGGATGGATGAATCAATGGATGGATGGATGGATGGATCAATGGATGGATCAATGGATGGATGGATGGATAAATGAATCAATGAATTGATGAATGGATGGATGAAAGGATGGATGTATGGATGGATGAATGGATGGATGGATGGGTGAATGGATGAATGAATGAATTGATGAATGGATGGATGGATGGATGAATGGATGGATGGATGAATGAATTGATGAATGGATGGATGGATTGATGAATTGATGAATGGATGGATGAATGGATGAATGAATTAATGAATGAATGGGTGAATGAATTGATGGATGAATTGATGGATGGATGAATTAATGAATGGATGAATGGATGGATAAATGGATGGCTGAATGGATGGATGGATGGATGGATGGATGGATGAATTAATGAATGGATGAATGGATGAATGGATGAAAGGAAGGATTAATGGATGGATGAATTGATGGATGGATGAATAGATGGATGGATGAATGGGTGGATGGATGAATGGATGGATGAATGGATGGATGGATGAATGGATGGATGGATGGATAGATGAATGGATGGGTGAATGGTTGGATGGATGGATGGATGGATGAATGAATGGATGGGTAAATGAATGGATGGATGGATGATTAGATGAATTTATGGATGGATAGAAGAATGGATGAATAAATGAATGAATTATTGAATGGATGGATGAATGGAAGAAAGATGGATGAATGAAGGGATGAATGGGTGAATAGGTGAATAGATGAATGGATGAAAGATGGATGAATGGATGAATGATGGATGTATGAATGGGTGGATGTATGAATGGATGAATGATGGATGTATGCATGGGTGGATGTATGAATGGGTGGATGTATTAATGGATGAATGATGGATGAATGGATGAATGATGGATGTATGAATAAGTGGATGTATGAATGGATAAATGGGTGGATGGGTTAATAGATAGATGAATGGATGAAAGATTGATGGATGGATGGATGGATATATGAATGGATGGATGTATGAATGGATGAATAGGTTAATAGATAGATGAATGGATGAATGGACAGACGGACAGACAGATAGACGGACAGACAGACAGACAGACATATAGATTTAATGAATGAATGAATCTACTATAGTTCTATAGAATCAACTATGAATGAATCAACTATAGTTCTATAGAATCAACTATGAATGAATCAAATATAGAATATATAAGGAAACAACAGATAAAATGGTTTGGCCACGCGACAAGGCAGAAAGATCAAAATACAACACAACGAGCCTTCAGCAAACGTTGTGAGAAGACCAGACCCAAGGGTCGACCACGAAAAAGATGGATCGATGGAATATTAGAAGCACTAGGAAACATAACAGCAGCAGAGGCGAACAGAAGAGCAAAAGACCGCAAATTATATCTCCCCTCGACACTGAAAGGCAGATGAGGAAGGAAAGAAGAAGATGAATGAATCAACTAATGCATTGTCGCATAAATTAGTAGATTTGGGAATAATGGTTGCATGAATAAATGTGTTGCTGAAGCAATAAATGAAAGGATTAATGAATTGATAAATGCACTTGTAGATTGATTAATGAATAATTCTGTGATTTATGTATGATAAATGGAAGTGTAGATTTGATGAATTGCAAATGGTTTTGAATAAAAATCAACTACATTTTTTTTGTTTAGCAAGAATGACAACCATTCAACATCAATTTTGCTAACAATTCCAGGTAAACAGGACAGCTGCAGATGATCGGATAGGCCAGGATAGAGAAACAGCTAGGACAGGTTAGAGTGAAATGATACACAAGACAAAACAGGACAGACAAGCAAGACAGACTATTACTGAATATACAGATAGGGTATGTAGACAGTCTCAGCAATATAAAAATACAGGGCAAACCGACTGAACGGGACAGACAGACAAGACATATAGACAGGCTGAGCAAGATAGAAAGTGATGCTGGACAAGAGGAACAAATCACCAGAGAGTACTTTATGAAGAACAGGACAGACAGACAAGACACACAGACAGGCTGAACAAGACAGACAGTCAGGCTGGACAAGAAGAAGAAATCATCAGAGAGCACTGTAGATAGAACGGGACAGACAGTACAAGACAGACACTCAGGCAGAGCAAGACAGACAAATATATCACCTGTCCAAAATGAGCTCCTCGAGAACTCCAAGATCACAAGCCACGTACTCCAAAGAAGCGTCAGTGACTCTGGAACACCAGGAAATATCCAAGCTCTTGAGTTTCTTCATATTCTCGGCGATAATCTCAATGCCATCGTCTGTGATCTTGCTACATCCAGACAGACTCAATACCGTCACGTTCGGTAATCCATGAATAATATTGACCAATCCGTGATTGGTGATTTCCCAGCACGACGTCAGCCTGAGCGTGCGGATGGAACAGTTCAACTTTGAGTCAAACAAAGCGAGACCATTGTCCGTCACGTGATAAGCTTGCAAGTTTAACTCATGTAACGCAGGCAGCAGCTGCGCAATGGCTCCAATGGTATCATCCGCAATATGAATACAATCTGTGATTGTCAACGTAACAATTTTAGGGTTAAGACAAGCCCACAGTCCCGACCCTGTCACTTCGTTGCAGTTAGATAACTCTAGTTTGTTAATCAGCGGTGCTTTCCTTATCATGTTCTCCAAAGCACTATCGGAAACATTGGAGCAACGGATGCTGATGGCGCGAAGGGATTTCTTACACGCTGGTGTGTTATTAACGAAGTCTGTAACATCCTTATCTGTTCCACCTACAAGACACACTTGGTCAAACCCTCTTTGTTGGAAATTTTCAAAACATATTTTACGATTTGACACATCAAGCCCCCAATCTTTAAAATTAATTACAGGCATAACTCCGACCCAGTACACACTTTGGTACAACACAGATCTCCACTTCTTACACACTTGGCACATTATCCTTCGTTCTTCAGAAGGAAAATAAAAAAAGAAAAAGCTGATGAATTTTTCGTCCATCATTAATTCATGAATAGTTTCAGGTTTCACTGCCCATTTCTGTCCTGACAAACTCATATTCAATTTCCGGATCCGACACGCAATTCCCGCTTTTGGGGTTCCTATTAGTTTTGTCGGTGCAAAAATGGAATCTTTGTTTGTCCTTTTGAGCTTGCCGTTGTGACAAGATGAGTCCCCGTTTTGCTGTTTTGTGTGGTTGGAATTTTGATCGGATGTAATGCTGATGGTGGATGAGTTTGTCTGAGAAGATATGGCCAGTGGGGATGGGGTTTTTGATGACGGTGATGATAAGGTTTGCGAATGAGGCGAAGTCACGTATTTACTTTCGGATATTCGTGGGCTATCTTGTCGGTTTAACGACGGGGATTTAGCAGGAAAAAGGCGAGAAACAGCATTGGAAACAACGTTCTCTTCCGTGTGTACCACACTCTTAGACGTCCGGGTTGGAGACGCAGGTCCAGGCCTGGCCTCTTCAGCAGACGAGACTTTACTGCTGCAGGCAGCATCATGTTGGGAGCTCCCGCCAGTCGGCGACTGGTCTCTGTGAAAACGAAGTCCACGAATGCCGTTGGAGATCTCCATGTAAGCTTTTCGTATTGTGGACATAGCGCTCTCATAAAACTATCGTTGATTAAGCGCGGTTGTGAAGTGTTGCAGTGCCGGTTATCTTCAAACTCATCTATCTCGCTCTGTAAAACCGAATCATTCTATTGGCTGGAATGTTAAACAAAAATACCGCTAGCAGCGGAAATGCAATATCACTTCCGGTCCTAACTCTCTAACCAGTGGAGGAACATTTGAGTTGCAAATTAAATGGCCGAGCACTCTAAGATAATAAAAACGATACTATAAAGCCGTATTCAGACATAACCAATTCCTTTTTTTTTAATTCGATGTTATTTTTATTCTAAAAAAATCGTTTTACACTTGCAACAAGAGGCTCTGTCAGGGAAATAATTTTGCTTCTTTAATCAGCCCAGTGTATTTATTTTCTCTTTTTTTCTGTCTTTTAGAGATTAGTGTATGCGAACTAAATACTTCTTGAACAAATTTGTCTCGTCGACTAATTAATCATGTTGGAGTGTACCAGGTTTAAGCATGGCAGTGTGGTCTGTTCGATTTCTGGAGATACTACAGGAATAGTAAGATGTCTTCATGGATGAATCATCCGTTGAATATTTTCAACATTGTCAACAGTAGGTGCTTATGTACCTGGAATCCTGTAGGAAAGAGAAGAAAATATTTAATTTACATTTTGTGTAACTGGTAGGATGAGGGCGTGTGATATGAAGGATGATGGTGTGTAACAGATATGATGAGGATGTGTTATATAAAGGATGAGGGTGTGTAAATTGTAGGATGAGGGTGTGTGATATGAAGGACGAGGGTGTGTAACTTGTAGGATGAGGGTTGTGATATGAAGGACGAGGGTGTGTAACTTGTAGGATGAGGGTTGTGATATGAAGGATGAGGGTGTGTAACTTGTAGGATGAGGGTTGTGATATGAAGGATGAGGGTGTGTAACTTGTAGGATGAGGGTTGTGATATGAAGGATGAGGGTGTGTGATATGAAGGATGAGGGTGTGTAACTTGTAGGATGAGGGTTGTGATATGAAGGATGAGTGTGTGTGATATGAAATATGAGGGTGTGTAACTTGTAGGATGAGGTTGTGTGCTATGAAGGATGAGGGTGTGTAACTGGTAGGATAAGGGTTGTGATATGAAGGATGAGGGTGTATAACTTGTAGGAAGAAGGTGTGTGATATGAAGGATCAGGGTGTGCAACTTGTAGGATTAAGGTATGTGATATGAAGACTCAGGGTGTGTAACTTGTTGGATTGGGGTGTGTGATATGAAGGATCAGGGTGTGTAACTTGTAGGATTGGGGTTTGTGATATGAAGGATGAGGGTGTGTAACTTGTAGAATTGGGGTTTGTGATATGAAGGTTGAGGGTGTGTAACTTGTAGGATTAGGTTATGTGATATGAAGGATGAGGGTGTGTGATATGAAGGATGAGGGTGTGTAGCTTGTAGGATGAGGGTTGTGATATAAAGGATGATGGTGTGTGATATAAAGGATGAGGGTGTGTGATATGAAGGATGAAGGTGTGTAACTTGTAGGATGATGGTTGTGATATGAAGGATCAGGGTGTGTAGCTTGTAGGATGAGGGTGGTGATATGAAGAATGAGGGTGTGTAGCTTGTAGGATGAGCGTTGTGATATGAAGAATGAGAGTCTGATATGAAGGATGAGGGTGTGTAGCTTGTAGGATGATGGTTGTGATATGAAGGATGAGGGTGTGTAGCTTGTAGGATGAGGGTTGTGTTATGAAGGATGAGAGTCTGATATGAAGGATGGGGGTGTGTAGCTTGTAGGATGAGGGTTGTGTTATGAAGGATGAGAGTCTGATATGAAGGATGAGGGTGTGTAGCTTGTAGGATGAGGGTTGTGATATGAAGGATGAGAGTCTGATATGAAGGATGAGGGCGTGTAACTAGTAGGATTAGGGTGTGTGATATAAAGGATGAAGGTGTGTAACTTGTAGGATGAGAGTTGTGATATGAAGGATGAGAGTCTGATATGAAGGATGAGGGTGTGTAACTAGTAGGATTAGGGTGCGTGATATAAAGGATGAAGGTGTGTAACTTGTAGGATGAGGGTTGTGATATGAAGGATGAGAGTCTGATATGAAGGATGAGGGTGTGTAACTAGTAGGATTAGGGTGCGTGATATAAAGGATGAAGGCGTGTAACTTGTAGGATGAGGGTTGTGATATGAAGGATGAGAGTCTGATATGAAGGATGAGGGTGTGTAACTAGTAGGATTAGGGTGCGTGATATAAAGGATGAGGGTGTGTGATATGAAGGATGAGGGTGTAGACATAACAGACAGCTTAAAAGAATGGCTTGGCAGAGGGTCAACAACAGAAATGATAAATAGCTGCCGAGATCGAAAGTTGTGGAGAGGCATGATCATCTACGCCACTAGGCCCGGTACTTGATGATGATGATGATGTCTTTATTTTGCACTGAGGTGATGTCTATTTCTTTATTATTACCATTACTTCTGTCTTTCTGCTATTAAGGCTGAGTCTTTTATTTTTGCATTCTTTCACTATAACGTCACTTAGCCTTTTACTTTACACTGAAGGTTAATTTAACTATGTATGTTCTCAATAAATGATGAATGCCATAAATAAATAGTAACAGGGGAGATAATAGTAACAGGGGAGATAACGATACATCTTGTCGTTTACGTTGTACTAATTAAAATACGTCATATGTGCGGTAAAACTGGAATGGAAGATCCCTGAAAGCTAATTTCAGTTGTAATTCAACCAAGGAAACCCACGTAGATTTTGAAATTACTCAGGAGGTTTTCTTTTAAGTCTTGATCGCACGCGACGAATTGACGCAACGTGAATTTTAAAATGTATGTTCTTAAGAAATGCCAAATTTGATCAGACTCAATAAATAACTTGGTTCCGACCTACAAGAATCTATTGATCACACAGCTACCCAAATAATACTGAAGGATCATTGTTATTTTTAACATAAATATAAATACTCGCCCTCTATAATCAGCAACGCTGGCGTACATAAGAGATTAAGGGAAAATAACGAAGGATCCATTTTAGAATATCTCAATTGTGATGTGTAATTCTTTGAACAAAATGAAATAAATAACAATTATATCACACAACTGCGCCTTACCGTATTTGTGAAATTAAAGTAATAAAGGTTCCATCCATGCCTTAGGGTATTTTCCGAATATGTGGTGAATATTCACAGTTTTCAATAACCAACGGTTTATTGCACGGCTGATGTGATCGGTATCACACATGGCCGCCTTACTTGTTTCCATTAAAAAAAAACAACTCTAGTACCAATTTTTAAGGCTGGATAAACCCTGAAGCTGTACTGACAGTGGATGAATTTGTTAGAGCTGGACCCCAGACCTTTCTGGCCACCTCTTGGGGTGAGGTTGAAGACGTAAATGAGCACATCCACAAGAGAAACTACACAAACATGTAGATCACCTGGTCCACTTAACATTCACGTCAATGAAATGTGTCTAACTTAAGCAGCCACCATAACTTGAGAATTCCAGCATCTGGAAGGCGTCTTCACGGAGAATGTGGGATTTTGGAAGAGGGGGGGGGGGGGGGAGGGGGGGTTGAAGAAGAATTTAAAGCAAAATGTCGGACGGTCAGCACATCGGTGGTCAGCAAGATTCAAAACAGGCAAACAGCAACATCATAATAAGATACATTATAAATACACAAGTTGTATGTAGCCATTTTACAGATGATTATATAACAAGATGGGAGCCGCGATAGCAAAGTGGTTAGTGAACTGGACTACAAAGGACAAGAGGTAGGGTTCGATCCCAACCGACGGATTCCGGGTTTACCCAGCCTTTAATGGGTACCGGATTTTTTTTCTGGGAAAGTAAAGCGGCACGGGCATAATACCGACCACATTACCCCAAAAATCATGTGCCGTAGGTCTGCAAAATTTATGGTCACTAACACCATATTCCATATACGCCACTTGGCGTGACAGTGGTACTTTACTTTTATATATATATATATATAACAAGATGCAGTCAGGTCAGGTAATTTTATCTGCTACTGTATGCAGTAGACAGTAGAACCTGAGACTGCCCTGATGCCTTGCAGATATGCTTGGGAGAGTAAAAATCTAAGGGAGGGTACCATAAAGTAAGACAACAGCATTGCCTTGTAGGATAGGACTTTTTAGTCAAAGGCTAGCAGAGTCAACAGTAAACAAACAGGCAGAACGCAACAGAAAACCACCGTTGTAACTTCTTTGTATAACCATGGATCGCCTTAATTATAGAATTCACTACAACAACGTTAATGGGGATTCTAATGGAATACCATCTTTCAGTAAGGGCCATCATATGCTACAGGTAATTAACCTTAGATGGTAGATGTACAACACAGGTGAGATCCAGAATGGCTCAAGCAAAAGCGGCTTTCCAAAAAAAAAATAGAAAGATATTGTGCAATACATTTTTGAAAATAGAAACAAGAAAAAGAGTTCTTGAATGTTATGTAGAGCCAATTTTAAAATATGGATATAAATCATTGACAATAGGACAACAGATAAGAAAATCACTGGAGGTTGTAGAAATGTGGTTTTACAGAAGAATGTTGAGAATACCACGGACAACTAAGAAGAGTAATGAAAACTTTCTGAAAGAGGCCACAGCAAAAAGAGAGCTAATTTTCAATATTAGGAAGAAACAATCATCATTTTTTTGGGCCATGCAATGAGAAGGGAACAGCTGGAATATATTGTGACAACTGGGAAAATTGAGGGATGAAGAGATAGAGGGAAGCAAAGAGAAAAGATTCCAGACAGCTTGAGAGAATGGCTTGGCAGGTCAACAACAGAAATGATAAACAACTGTCGTGATCGAAAGTTGTGGAGAGACATGATCACCTACGCCTGCAGGCATGGCGCTTGATGATATCATGGTGGTAATAATGGTTGATGATTATAGTGATGATTGTAATGATGATGATGATGATGATGTAGATAAACACATAATGTTTTCTCTCACACCCAAACTAGATAAATGACATAAAAGCGCCATCAGCTGTAAGTAAAAAAGTAAAGAGCCCCGTCACGCCAAATGGCGTATAGTGAATATGGTGTTAGTGACCACACATTTTACAGACCTTCAGCACATGATTTTTGGGGGTAATGTGGTCGCTATTACGCCCGTCCATCAACTGTGATCAAACGGAAAACAAAAACGACCAGGACGTTATGCTCATGCTATGTCTTTTTCCTTTGTCGACAGGAAGAATTACACAGAGCTTTTCATGTCTTTGTATCATTACCACAATGTTTGTTTGTTTGTTTGTTTGTTTGTTTGTTTGTTTGTTTATTTGTCGATGTCATTGGGACTGATTTGACGTCGAAGTTCAGCCGCTTTGTTGCATGAATGAAGGAGTTCTGGAGTCTGGGCCCTCCGTTCCGCAGTGGCGTTCCTCATTGTGGGTTATTGCTCGAGCAACGTGTTAAAGATCATAACGAGTATTGAAGAAGACCTTGTTGTTTTTGTTTGCGTTCGTCATCTTTATATCCCTAAGTGAGACCCAAATGACTGAATTTTACTTGAATATAACTTGCCCCTATTTTCAAACCGGCAACCATGTGCACAGGTGTCTCTCACCATACAGGCAGATATTCTCCCCACTTCAGCTGTTTAAAAAAAAATGTAAAGACCCCACAAGCCAAGCAGAAACGGTGTTAGTGACCATAATTTTTATAGACAATCGATATATAATATTTGGGGTGATGTGGTCGGTATTACGCTATGCCGTTTTACTTTCCCAGGAAAAAAAAAAATCCGGTACCCATTTCATCGTCGAGAGTTCGACCGTTTTGAGTAGATTTTCTTCCTATTAATTTTTACCCGCGCGAAGAAGATATAAAAGTTACAAGAAAGAAAGAAGAAACAATATATTACTGGAAGCTGAAACTGAAGTGCGTGTTCAAGATCATGAAGACTGTTGAAGAAGATATAAAAGTTACAAGAAAGAAAGAAGAAACAATATATTACTGGAAGCTGAAACTGAAGTGCGTGTTCAAGATCATGAAGACTGTTGAAGAAGATATAAAAGATACAAGAAAATGTTCATAAACTGAGATGAACTGCGCGTTAAGTGAACCTTCAAAGGATGTCATTGGTCATTTAATTTCGTGATATTTTCTTTCCATTTTTCGATTTACTAACATAATCTATGCAATGTTGGCGGGAAAATAATTGAATGTGGTTTAAATTGATGGGGTGGGGCGAGTATTAATTTTTATTACAATAGATTTGAATTTTATATCATAGTGTAGTGTAGTGTAGTGTAGTGTAGTGTAGTGTAGTGTAGTGTAGTGTAGTGTAGTGTGTGTGTGTGTGTGTGTGTGTGTGTGTGTGGTTGCAGAGCCGAGATTAAGTTGATCCTCCAAAATAAAAACTCAATACAAGGACTCTTCAATAAATGTTGTGAGAACACTAGACTCAAGGGCTGACCACGGAAAAAAGCATCAAAACACAACACAACGAGCCTTCAACACATTTTGCGAGAACATTAACTCAACGACTAACCACGAAAAAGAATGACTGACGGAATATTAGAATCACTGGGAAACATAACAGCAGGAAAAGCGAATATAAAAGCTAAATATTACAAACGACATTTACAATCAACGCTGACAGGCAATGAAGAATAAAGAGAAGAAGTCCAAAGTTCACAAGTACTGCTATTCAAGTTAAAAATAAAAACAACGCGGTATAATGTAGCTAAACTAATAGAACAAAAAAAAAGTCAAATTATGGACGTTTCGGCAAAAGCCTTCATCGTGTATAAAGCAACATTATGCTATTCTGAACTTCCTGTCAATATGGCTGATAAGGGGCAGGAACCATTCAGGCTCAGTCTGAAAGGTATTCCGTGTTACAGTTTTCTCATATTAGAAGTCCGGCTTGCTGTTGGAGCTACTGAGTTTAGTGCTTTGTGCACACCGTGAGCTGTGTTTTTCATCCGGATCGTGTTTGGATATTCCGATTGCTTACTATGAATGATGATATCGTATGACGAAAGGACAGTTCAGTTGAGTTTACTTTCAGTGCCGCTTGACTTTATGTCTTTTGGTGTGTACTGTAACTGTTATGATGAGGACTGCAGCTGCCTTTCTTTGTTTAGATCCTTCAATGAGATGATTTTTAATTCGGATGATTTCACTGGCACGAGCGGTTAAGCAATTATGGATTTTAATTCGTTTACAGTGATACCGAGACCTTCGACTAACCACTAACCATAACGATACTATTGTGAAGAGCGTTGCGATTTATTTATTTCACTCCCATGCTAGTATCGAAGAATTTAAAATCTTCGCAGATGCTAGAAAAGATTGTTTAACAAAATATTCAACCACAACCATCCAGGCTTAATAAGGCCTGAAGGTTGAGAGGGAATCCCGGTATCATAAAAGTGTGTGGCGTTTTCAGCTATGTTAAATATTGGCGGATGACGTTCATTTTATACTAAAACTGCCCCTGCTCGTAATGATGAAAGCGTCACAAACTTTGAGTGATTCCTTTCAGCCCGTCGGCCTTATTAATGTAGATGGCTGTGGTTTAACAGGCAGCAGCGATAGCTCAGTGGTTAATGAACTGGACTACAAAGGACAAGAGGTAGGGTTCGATCCCAACCTACGGCCTCCGGTTCACCCAACCTTAAATGGGTACCGGATTTTTTAAAATGGGAAAGTAAAGCGGTACGGGCGTAATACCGACGACATTACCCCAAAAATCATGTGCCGAAGGTCTGTAAAATTTATGGTAACTAACACCATATTCCCTATACGCCACTTGGCGTGAATGGAATACTTTACTTACTTTTTTACTGTGGTTTAACACATGCTTACAAATTAATATGACTTTGATTCAGGGCCGGCTTGACCTATAAGCTAAGTAGGCTGAAGCTTAGGGCGCACAATTCGAGGGGCCTCACACAATTTTCAGAATATGTTTTAGGTCAAGACTTATTTCACAACAGACCTCAAGCATTGTGAGAGCTTCAGGTGTTATTTTTTTAATGAATAAGGGAGAAGTTGGAGGTCAATCAAACATATATTTAGCTTAGGGCCTCAATAGATCTCTCATCTTCACAGCGTGCACCTGTCAGGAGGGCGTGGATGCTTTAGTCGCAAGTTTTCGTGTCAGATACACCAGTCTTTGTTGTTTTCCGAGAGGGCTAGACATCGGATCTTACAACCCAGAGAGGGCTAGACATCGGATCTCACAACCCAGAGAGGGCTAGACATCGGATCTCACTACCCAGAGAGGGCTAGACATCGGATCTCACTACCCAGAGAGGGCTAGACATCGGATCTCACTACTCAGAGAGGGTTAGACATCGGATCTCACTACCCAGAGAGGGCTAGACATCGGATCTCATTACTCAGAGAGGGCTAGACATCGTATCTCACTACTCAGAGAGGGCTAGACATCAAAGCTCACAACTCAGAGAAGGCTAGACATTGGATCTGACTACTCAGATAGGGCTAGACATCAGATCTCACTACTCAGAGAGGGCTAGACATCAGATCTCACTAATCAGAGAGGGCTAGACATCGGATCTCACTACCCAGAGAGGGCTAGACATCGGATCTCACTACCCAGAGAGGGCTAGACATCGGATCTCACTACTCAGAGAGGGTTAGACATCGGATCTCACTACCCAGAGAGGGCTAGACATCGGATCTCATTACTCAGAGAGGGCTAGACATCGTATCTCACTACTCAGAGAGGGCTAGACATCAAAGCTCACAACTCAGAGAAGGCTAGACATTGGATCTGACTACTCAGATAGGGCTAGACATCAGATCTCACTACTCAGAGAGGGCTAGACATCAGATCTCACTAATCAGAGAGGGCTAGACATCGGATCTCACTACCCAGAGGGGGCTAGACATCGTATCTCACTACTCAGGGAGGGCTAGACATCGAAGCTCACAACTCAGAGAAGGCTAGACATTGGATCTGACTACTCAGATAGGGCTAGACATCAGATCTCACTACTCAGAGAGGGCTAGACATCAGATCTCACTAATCAGAGAGGGCTAGACATCGGATCTCACTACCCAGAAAGGGCTAGACATTGGATCTCACTACCCAGAAAGTGCTAGACATCGGATCTCAACACCCAGAGACCAGGGAAGTGTAAAGCCACGAAAACACCATGGATTTGATTTTTGACAAATTTCCACCGTTTGTGGTGAGGATCGAAACCGGGACCTTCTTGTCCAGAGGCTGACGTCTTATCTTTAGACCACCAAGCCTCCCCCCCCCCCCCCGTCACTTGTCTAAATTCTGCGCTGGATTGATTATACGTTATCTCGAGCACTCAATACACTACGAGTAATTTGAATAAAGTATGTTCAGCGAAATGTCATCGCGGTCTGAACTGTATAATTATTATCATCATCATGTGCTATACCGGTTGGCGTACAGTAAAAGTAGTAGAGAGAGGACTGACTAAAGGTTTAAGTGAAGAAATAGGCTATTGATAGAATTAAAAATAAAGAAAGAAGAGCAAAAGAAAGATTAATAACTTAATAGAAAATAAAGACAGAATGCGAGGAGGAATAGAAATGAAGCGAGATAAGTTAGTGGTAGTAAAGACAAGAAAGTGCGAAGAGAAAGAGTGACAGAAAATTGAAGTAGAAGACAGATAAGGAGAACATGAAGCGAGGCAGAGGGGGAGAGTTAATAGAGAAAGAAAGAGAGGAAGAATAATAAAAAAAAAATATGGACAAGGTCATTCATAAACGTGAGGCAAGAGTTTGCTGCAAGCAATCGCCCACTGAGAAAAAAATGGGATAATTGCGAAGACCAAGATGAGAAAGAGGAGAGAGAGTTGCAGAAAATGAAAGAAAACGCTTGAAAAAAAGCAAAATAATGAGCAGAGATAAGAAGAGGTAATGAAACACAGTGTGAAAGAAAAAGCAGAATAGAAGAATATGACGAAACTCATTCATAAACCCGCAACAGCAGCAGTACAGATGAATGGTATCCCACAATACAACAACACTTGTTCCAGCGCCCCCGGGCCTGAAGAGGCAAGTAATGAAGTCCGTACCGGAAGCCACGAGAAATTGATTTTCGCCATCCTTCCGACCTTGAAGTGGCAACTTCCTGTTGATGCTGGTGCGTTAGAGATCAGAATGAAAGGACTTCGCCTTACCGCATGACACTGGAGATTTGTGAATGGTGTGGGGGGGGGGGGGGGGGGGGAGGACCACTTGCCATGAAATTAATTGTAGATTATTGTGTCTAGATCTATCGGATTCGGACTCACTGGTTAAAAAAAAAAAGTAAAGTATTCCCCGTCACGCCAAGTGGCGTTTGGGGTAATATGGTATTAGTGACCCTATATTTTACAGACCTTCAGCACATGATTTTTGGGGTAATGTGGTCGGTATTACGCCCGTGCTGCTTTACTTTCCCAGAAAAAAAATCCGGTACCCGGCTTGGTGACGGCTTGGTGAACCCGGTAGCCGTCGGTTGGGATCGAACCCTACCCCTTGTCCTTTGTAGTCCAGTTCACTAACCACTGAGCTATCGCGACTCCCTTACTTGTAGATTAACGTGTCTAGATCTATCGGGTTCCGACTCACGGGTCGCGTATACAATTTCTCTGGCTGTCTGTTGTCACTCCTTTTTAATTTTTCTTTTCTATTCTCTACAGAAGTCCCAAGGCTGATCTCAGAAAATGAGATAATTTTTAGCGCAAAGATAGTTTTAAGGCTTCACAGCGTCGAAAAAAATGTAAATCTTTTGACTTTTCTTTACAGTTTCTTCTTCTTTTTTTCTTCTTTTTTCTGTGTGCACCTGGCGAATGCTTGTCATCTCTCGCGTCATAACGAATGTCAAGTGGACGCAAGAGCGTCATGTCGTGGTTTTACAGCAAGTGGTGACATCAAATGGGAGTGTCGCTGACCACAACAAGGTGTGACGTCAAGTGTGCCTTATCATGTCGCAGTTTATACAGAAAGGTTTGACGTCAAGCGGACGAGAGTACGTCATTCCGTGGTTTACAAGTGGGAGTGTGAGAGAGAGAGAGAGCGAGTGAATGAGAAATAGATTGAGAAAGAGAGTGAGTGAGAGAGAAAGCGAGTGAGTGAGTGAGAGAGAATGTGTGATAAAGTGAGAGAGAGTGAGTGAGAGAGAATGTGTGATAAAGTGAGAGAGAGTGAGTGAGAGAGAAAGCGAGCGAGTGAGTGAGTGAGAGAGAATGTGTGATAAAGTGAGAGAGAGTGAGTGAGAGAGAAAGCGAGCGAGTGAGTGAGAGAGAGAGAATGTGTGATAAAGTGAGAGAGAGTGCAAGAGTGAAAGAGTGAATGAGGGAGAGTGAGTGAGAGAGAGAATGAGTGAGAGAGAATGTGTGATAAAGTGAGACAGAATGTGTGATAAAGTGAGAGAAAGTGCAAGAGTGAATGATGGAGAGTGAGTGAGAGAGAGAATGAGTGAGAGAGAGTGAGTGAGAGAGAATGAGAGTGAGAATGTGAGAGCGTGAGAGAGAGTGAGCGAGTGAGAGATAGCGAGAGAAATGAAGGAGTGAGAGTAAGTGAGAGGGAATGAATGAGAGAGAGAGTGAGTGAGTGAGTGAGTGAGTGAGTGAGTGAGTGAGTGAGTGAGTGAGTGAGAGAGAGAGAGAGAGATCAGTAATTGAGAATGAATGAGAGAGAGTGAGTGAGTCAGATTAAGTGAAAGAGAGTAAGTGTGAGTGAGTGAAAAAAGAGTGAGAGAGAGAGTGACTGAGAGAGAATGACTGAGAGAGAGTGATTGAGATAGAGTGACTGAGAGATAGTGAGAGAGCGAGAGAGAGAGAGAGAGTGATTGAGAGGATTTGTGAGAGATAGTGAGCGAAAGAGTAATTGAGAGTGAGTGAGTGAGAGTGGGTGAGAGAGATTGAGAGAGAGTTAGTGAGAGATTGAGAGATTGAGAGAGTGAGAGAGAGTGAGAATAATTGAGAGAGAGAGGGTGAGAGTGGGTGAGAGAGAGTGGGTGAGAGAGATTGAGAGTTAGTGAGAAATTGAGAGAGTAAGTGAGAAAGAGAGAGTGAGAGAGATTGGGAGGGAAGGAAGTGAGAGAGAGTGGGTGAGAGAGATTGAGAGATAGTGAGAGATTGAGAGAGTGAGAGATAGAGTGACAGAGATTGAGAGAAAGAGAGTGAGAGAGGGTGAGAGAGAGTGGGTGAGAGAGATTGAGAGAGAGAGAGAGTTAATGAGAGATTGAGAGAAAGAGGTGAGAGTGGGTGAGAGAGATTGAGAGAGAGAGTTAATGAGAGATTGAGAGAGTGAATAAGAGAGATTGAGAGGGAGAGAGTGAGAGAGACTAAGAGAGACTGAGAGAGTAAGTGAGAGAGATAGTGGGTGAGAGAGATTGAGAGAGAGTTAGTGAGAGATTGAGAGAGTGAGTGAGATTGAGAGAGAGAGAGGGAGGGTGAGAGAGATTGAGAATGTAAGTGAGAGAGAGTGGATGAGAGAGACTGAGAAAAAGAGAGTGAGAGAGAGGGTGAGAGAGCCGTGGATCGTGACTCCTCTCAACAAATTGTGCCCTAAACAAGTGAAGGCTCTACATTGTAAATGTTCAGCGGCAGTATAGTTGCGGTATTTAATTCAAAACAGCTCACAATTGTGAAAAAGGGTGGGGGGGGGGGGGAGGAGAGGAGAGACTGTAGGAACTGAGAATAAAGGCCGGTTGTCCAGTGCAGTCGACACGAGGTGTTAGGGTCTGAATTTGTATTCCCTCCCCCCTTTCACCTGATTTAAAAAAAAAAAAAACATTTTGACCCTGCCGTGATGGTATCCACGTGCTTGTTGAGCACCACGTGACTGTTGTTATGATCAACTTTTGAAGATGTTCAATCTATCTGCTTATTTTTTTGTCTGAGTAATTTAGTTTCTTGTCTTCTCTGCAGTTTTAGTGTTGCTGTTTTCTTGATGATTGCTGTGTGTTCGTTGCTTCCATGTGTTTCGATATAGTTTCTTTGATTTGTGTTTTGGCACCATTTGGAGCATGAAATCTTCTACTTCTTCTTCTTCTTCTTCTTCTTCTTCTTCTTCTTCCTCTCTTCTTCTTCTTCTTCTTCTTTTTTCTTCTTCTCTTCTTCTACCTTTCAACTTAGGTCTTCAACAAACACTTTCCAGGCTGTTCTGTTTCTTGCAAATCTTGTAAGATCATTCCATGTCTTCATCATCTTCATCTCTGCTTCCATCTGTCTTCTCCAATAATATTTTGGTCTTCCGCTTTGTCTTTTTCCTTGGGATTTTAAAAAAATGGCATGTTGCGTAATACTCTCAGTTGGCTTCCGCAGTGTGTGCCCTATCCAGCGTGACATCAGTGACGTCACCGATATATCTACATGAAATGTTATGTTTCTCTAAATATCTAATTACGGACCGTGATAGCTCAGTGGTTAGTCAACTGGGCTGCCAAGAACAAGAGGTAGAGCTCAAACCTGATAGGGGACTGGTTGGTCTAAAGGTAGGTGGTCGGGACAGGAATGTTCTTGGTTCGAATCCTCACATAAGTGGTGGTAATTTTTCCACTTTGAATCCGTGATTTTTTCGTGGCTTTTCTCTCCCTGGTTTCTTCGGGGCTTTACCCTCCCCTGGTTTCTTCGGGGCTTTACCCTCCCCTGGTTTCTTCGTGACTTTACCCTCCCCTGGTTTCTTCGGGGCTTTACCCTCCCCTGGTTTCTTCGGGCTTTACCCTCCCCTGGTTTCTTCGTAACTTTACCCTCCCCTGGTTTCTTCGGGGCTTTACCCTCCCCTGGTTTCTTCGTGACTTTACCCTCCCTGGTTTCTTCGTGACTTTACCCTCCCCTGGTTTCTTCGTGACTTTACCCTCCCTGGTTTCTTCGTGACTTTACCCTCCCCTGGTTTCTTCGTGACTTTACCCTCCCCTGGTTTCTTCGTGACTTTACCCTCCCCTGGTTTCTTCGTGACTTTACCCTCCCCTGGTTTCTTCGTGACTTTACCCTCCCCTGGTTTCTTCGTGACTTTACCCTCCCCTAATTCCTTCGTGGCTTTACCCTCCCCTAATTCCTTCGTGGCTTTTCTCTCCCCTGGTTCATTCGTGGCTTTTCTCACCCTGGTTCCTTCGTGGCTTTTCTCACCCCTGGTTCCTTTGTGGCTTTACCCTCCCCTGGTTCCTTCGTGGCTTTTCTCTCCTCTGGTTCCTTCGTGGCTTTTCTCACCCCTGGTTCATTCGTGGCTTTTCTCACCCCTGGTTCCTTCGTGGCTTTTCTCACCCCTGGTTCCTTTGTGGCTTTACCCTCCCCTGGTTCCTTCGTGGCTTTACCCTCCCCTGGTTCCTTCGTGGCTTTACCCCCCTGGTTCCTTTGTGGCTTTTCTCTCCCCTGGTTCCATCGTGGCTTTCTCTCCCCTGGTTCCTTCGTGGCTTTACTCTCCCCTGGTTCTTTCATGGTTTTTCTCTCCCCTGGCTCCTTCGTGGCTTTACCCTCCCTGGTTCCTTCGTGGCTTTTCTCTCCCCTGGTTCCATCGTGGCTTTCTCTCCCTGGTTCCTTTGTGGCTTTACCCTCCCCTGGTTCCTTCGTGGCTTTACCCTCCCCTGGGTCATTCGTGGCTTTTCTCTCCCCTGGCTCCTTCGTGGCTTTTCTCACCCCTGGTTCCTTTGTGGCTTTACCCTCCCTGGTTCCTTCGTGGCTTTACCCTCCCCTGGTCCTCCTTCGTGGCTTTACCCTCCCCTGGTTCCTTTGTGGCTTTTCTCTCCCTGGTTCCATCGTGGCTTTCTCTCCCCTGGTTCCTTCGTGGCTTTACCCCCCTGGTTCCTTCGTGGCTTTTCTCTCCCCTGGTTCCATCGTGGCTTTCTCTCCCCTGGTTCCTTCGTGGTTTTACCCTCCCCTGGTTCCTTCATGGTTTTCTCTCCCCTGGCTGCTTCGTGGCTTTACCCTCCCTGGTTCCTTCGTGGCTTTACCCTCCCCTGGTTCCTTCGTGGCTTTACCCTCCCCTGGTTCCTTCGTGGCTTTACCCTCCCCTGGTTCCTTCGTGGCTTTACCCTCCCCTGGTTCCTTTGTGGCTTTTCTCTCCCCTGGTTCCATCGTGGCTTTCTCTCCCCTGGTTCCATCGTGGCTTTCTCTCCCCTGGTTCCTTCGTGGCTTTACTCTCCCCTGGTTCCTTCATGGTTTTTCTCTCCACTGGCTCCTTCATGGTTTTTCTCTCCCCTGGCTCCTTTGTGGCTTTACTCTCCCCTGGTTCCTTCGTGGCTTTTCTCTCCCCTGGCTCCTTCATGGTTTTTCTCTCCCCTGGCTCCTTTGTGGCTTTACTCTCCCCTGGTTCCTTCGTGGCTGGCTTTTCTCTCCCCTGGTTCCTTCGTGGTTTTCATTCCCCTGGTTCCTTCGTGGCTTTTCTCTCCCTGGTTCATTCGTGGATTTTCTCTCCCCTGGTTTCTTCGTGGCTTTTCTTTCCCCTAGTTCCTTCGTGGCTTTTCTTTCCCCTAGTTCCTTCGTGGCTTTTCTCTCCCCTAGTTCCTTCGTGGCTTTTCTTTCCCCTAGTTCCTTCGTGGCTTTTCTCCCCCTAGTTCCTTCGTGGCTTTTCTTTCCCCTAGTTCCTTCGTGGCTTTTCTCTCCCCTACTTCCTTCGTGGCTTTTCTCTCCCCTACTTCCTTCATGGCTTTTCTCTCCCCTAGTTCCTTCGTGGCTTTTCTTTCCCTAGTTCCTTCGTGGCTTTTTTTTCCCCTAGTTCCTTCGTGGCTTTTCTTTCCCCTAGTTCCTTCGTGGCTTTTCTCTCCCCTAGTTCCTTCGTGGCTTTTTTTCCCCTAGTTCCTTCGTGGCTTTTCTTTCCCTAGTTCCTTCGTGGCTTTTCTCTCCCCTAGTTCCTTCGTGGCTTTTCTTTCCCCTAGTTCCTTCGTGGCTTATCTCTCCCCTAGTTCCTTCATGGCTTTTCTTTCCCCTAGTTCCTTCATGGCTTTTCTCTCCCCTAGTTCCTTCATGGCTTTTCTTTCCCCTAGTTCCTTCGTGGCTTTTCTCTCCCCTAGTTCCTTCATGGCTTTTCTTTCACCTAGTTCCTTCGTGGCTTTTCTCTCCCCTAGTTCCTTCATGGCTTTTTTCCCCTAGTTCCTTCGTGGCTTTTCTCTCCCCTAGTTCCTTCGTGGCTTTTCTTTCCCTAGTTCCTTCGTGGCTTATCTCTCCCCTAGTTCCTTCATGGCTTTTCTTTCCCCTAGTTCCTTCATGGCTTTTCTCTCCCCTAGTTCCTTCATGGCTTTTCTTTCCCTAGTTCCTTCGTGGCTTTTCTCTCCCCTAGTTCCTTCATGGCTTTTCTTTCACCTAGTTCCTTCGTGGCTTTTCTCTCCCCTAGTTCCTTCATGGCTTTTTTTCCCCTAGTTCCTTCGTGGCTTTTCTCTCCCCTAGTTCCTTCATGGCTTTTTTCCCTAGTTCCTTCGTGGCTTTTCTCTCCCCTAGTTCCTTCATGGCTTTTTTTCCCCTAGTTCCTTCGTGGCTTTTCTCTCCCCTAGTTCCTTCATGGCTTTTTTTCCCCTAGTTCCTTCGTGGCTTTTCTTTCCCTAGTTCCTTCGTGGCTTTACATTCCCCTAGTTCCTTCGTGGCTTATCTCTCCCCTAGTTCCTTCATGGCTTTTCTTTCCCCTAGTTCCTTCATGGCTTTTCTCTCCCCTAGTTCCTTCATGGCTTTTCTTTCCCTAGTTCCTTCGTGGCTTTTCTCTCCCCTAGTTCCTTCATGGCTTTTCTTTCACCTAGTTCCTTCGTGGCTTTTCTCTCCCCTAGTTCCTTCATGGCTTTTTTTCCCCTAGTTCCTTCGTGGCTTTTCTCTCCCCTAGTTCCTTCATGGCTTTTTTTCCCCTAGTTCCTTCGTGGCTTTTCTCTCCCCTAGTTCCTTCATGGCTTTTTTTTCCCCTAGTTCCTTCGTGGCTTTTCTCTCCCCTAGTTCCTTCATGCTTTTTTTCCCCTAGTTCCTTCGTGGCTTTTCTTTCCCCTAGTTCCTTCGTGGCTTTACATTCCCTGGTAGCAAGGTAATGAGATCCGAAGTCTTGTCCTCCAAGGAAACGGATAAAAACAGGAAGTCCCGTTTGCACCCGCGCACGCTAAAGAACCCATCGCAGTTACAAATCAAAAAGAGTAGGCCAGAAATGGTAGCCGCCCGGGCAAAAATTGTTCAACACATCTACTTATGTCGAAGACAGATGTTTCGTTCTGAAAGTCGCAAATATTACGACTTTGTCGTAAATTAGCGACACAATGTATCCCTTTAACAGGTGAACTTTAAGAAGAAGAGAGCGGTCCTCATCGACGGCTCTGGGAAGAAAAGCGGCACTGGCGTAATACTGACCACATTGCACCAAAAATGATGGGCCTCGGTAGCCTAGTTGGGGAAACCACCCGACTGGACTACCGACGTTCAGACAACCCGTGTTCGATTCCCGGTGGAGCAGTGTGAGTTCTACTCGTGGTTGGGGAAAAAAAATACCCCCACGGTCGGCCCAGCCGTTGGAAAAAAATGGGTACCAGATTATTACCCCAGGAAGGTGAGGAATGTCGCCTCGCATCGTGAGTTTCGATGCTTGAGGCGACACTATCCAGGAATCTACGAACATTTCTGGATAGGCGGCCGAGCACATATGGGTGGAAACTCGCGTGTTAAGACGTCGGTTCAAGTCTCGAACTTTACCTTACCTATGGTGGGCCGAAAGTCTATTAAACTATATAATTAAAATATGGACATTACCAACGTGACCACTGTATGTCACGTGGCGTGACAGGGCTCTTTTCTTCCACTCCCCCCTCCTCCCCCTTTCTTAATGTGTTATTGCCTGAGAACAAGATAAAACTGGCATATTCTTATAAGACAATGCCAGGGAATGCTTGGAATTTTAAGGCCAAATATATGGTGCAGGCAGTTGGGCTCAATATAATGCAACTAAGAGGAAATATGCAAAGTGATAACAGGTACGCGCTGCATGTGGATAACTCGTGTTCTCGATCCACGAACATGTGCTGCAGGGGTTCTGCGAGGGTTGACTGGGGCATAGACTTGGGGATTAACGGGCAGGGCAATGGACAGTAGTTTCGTGAACAAGACAGATTTGCCAAACGCTGAGAATAAAGGCATGGACAGAGAGAGTCAGAAGTATGTGCTGTCGAGGAGGAATTTAGTGGCTGACGCTTAATTCAGCGTTCTGTCATCTATCCATCTCCCACTCATTCTGCCTCACTTCCTCTATCCCACTCCCACACACACTGTCTCCCACTCCAAATGTGTCTCTCCATCTCTCCTACTCTCTCTGCACCACTCCCTCTGCCTCACACCCTCTTTCCCACTGCATCTTTCTTACTCCCTCTATCCCACTCCCTCTCTCCAACTCCAACTCTCCAACTACAACTCTCCTACTCTATCTCTCCTACACCCTCGGCCCCACACTCTCTCTCCCACTCCATCTCTCTTACTCCTCTGCCCTACTCCCTCTGCCCCACACCCTCTCACCCACTCCAACTCTTCCACTCCCTCTGTCCCACTCCCTCTGCCCCACTCCAACTCTCCCTCTCCAACTCACCCACTCGATCTCTACCGCTACATCTCTCCCACTCCCTCTGACCCACTCTACCTCTCCCACTCCATCTGTCCCACGCTTTTGTCCCCTGTGGGGTGAGTATTATCTGTCACTAACTACCGACCCACAATGATTGGAGATGTGACGTAATACACCACTAAAACAATCCAATTGTAATTTTGGGTTGTCTCCCTTCAAGTGATAGACAAACATGTTAAACAAGCGATCAGGGCAAAAGTGTGACCACATTAACAATTAATCTCATGCGTGTGTGAGTGGCGTGAAGTTTTGCGTACGTGTTTAAATTGCATGTGTTTTTGTGTTCTAAAATGCGTGCATAGAGTAGATAAATAAGCTACCAGAGCATACAAATGTATATTTGTTCATAATATTTCAATATATTTTAAGTATGTTTATCGGTACATTGTCGATTTATTTCTTTATAAGGTTTTCATTCCACTAGTGATATAAGTGCCATATATAAGTAATATATAGATGGAAAGCTGCTTGAGCTATTCTGCATCTTACAAGGGGGAGATGATAGATATACAGTATAGATGAGATGATAGATGTATAACATAGGTGAGATGGTAGATGTACAACAGAGGTGAGTTGATAGATGTACAATATAGATGAGATGGTAAATGTATAACATAGGTGAGATGGTAGATGTACAACAGAGGTGAGATGGTAGATGTATAACAGAGATGAGATGGTAGATGTATAACAGAGATGAGATGGTAGATGTATAACATAGGTGAGATGGTAGATGTACAACAGAGATGAGATGGTAGATGTAACATAGACATAGAGATGGTAGATGTATAACATAGGTGAGATGGTAGATGTATAACATAGGTGAGGTGGTAGATGTATAACAGAGGTGAGATGGTAGATATACAACAGAGGTGAGGTGGTTGGTGTATAACAGAGGTGAGATGGTAGATGTACAACAGAGGTGAGATGGTAGATATACAACAGAGGTGAGATGGTAGATATACAACAGAGGTGAGATGGTAGATGTACAACAGAGGTGAGATGCAGAATGGCTCAGGCAAAAGCAGCTTTCCAAAATGACAGATACTGTACAATGCATTTTCGACAATGGAAACAGGATTAAGAATTCTTAAATGTTATGTAGAACCAGTCTTAACATTTAGATGTGAATCATGGACAATATGACAACAGAATAGAAATCACAGGAGGCTGTAAAAATGTGGTTTTTTTCAGAAGAATGTTGAGAATACTATGTACAGCTAAGAAGAGCAATGAAAACGTTCAGAACAATGTCAAAGCAAAAAGAGAGTTAATTTCCAATATTAGGAAAAAATTATCATCATTTTTTCGGATCAGATAATGATAAAGGAACAGCCTGAATATATCATGACAACTGATAAAATTGAGGGACGAAAAGATAGAGGTAAGTAAGTAAAAGTAAAGTACCCCAGTCACGCCAAGTGGTGTATAGGGAAATATGGTGTTAGTGACCCTATATTTTACAGACCTTCAGCACATGATTTTTTGGGTAATGTGGTCGGTATTACGCCCGTGCTGCTTTACTTTCCCAGAAAAAAATCCGGTACCCCTTCAAGGCTGGGTGAACCCGGAAGCCGTCGGTTGGGATCGAACCCTACCCCTTGTCCTTTGTAGTCCAGTTCACTAACCACTGAGCTATCGCGGTTCCCAGATAGAGGTAAGCAAAGAGAAATGATACCAGACAGCTTAAAAGAATGGCTTGGCAGAAGGTCAACAGAAGAAATTATAAATAACTGTCCAGACCGAGAGTTATCTCGAGGTAGAAGAAGCAGCAAATAAAGGGAATATGAAAGAACTGTACAACAGCACAAAGAAATTAGGTGGAAAATACAAACAGATCAACGCCTTTATCAAAGATAAGAAAGGAAATCTGCTTAGTAATATAAAGGAACAAATGGAGAGATGGAAGGAGCACTTTAAAGAACTTTTGAACAGACCTGGCTCAAATAATCCTCCAGATATACTACCAGCAGAAGAAGAATTACACGTTAACTGCGGAAAACCAAGCAAAGAAGAAATAATGAAAGCCATCAAACTGTTAAAAGATGGTAAAGCCACAGGACCAGATGAAATTCCTTCGGAAGCCATCAAAGCAGATATTATCACCTCTACCAAGATGTTACATAATCTATTGGATAAAATTTGGGAGAGGGAAGAAATACCTAAAGACTGGAGAGAAGGTTATATGATCAAACTACCAAAGAAAGGAAGTTTACAGGAGTGCACAAATTATAGGGGAATTATGCTTTTATCAGTGCCAGGAAAAATATTAGGCAGAATCATTCTGGAGAGACTAAAAGAGGCTATAGAGAAACACTTGAGAGATGAACAAGCAGGTTTTAGGAAGAACAGATCATGTGCTGATCAAATAACTACTCTACGTATAATAGTTGAACAAAGTTTAGAACTAAAATCCCCACTTTATATTGGATTCATAGATTACGAAAAGGCATTTGATAGTTTAGACAGAAGAATGCTTTGGAAGTTGCTGAGTCATTATGGAATCCCCATAAAGTTTATTAACCTGATAAAAACAATGTATGAAGGAACAAAATGTAGTGTGGTGCATGAAGGACAGCTTACAGAAGCATTTGCCATAAGAACAGGAGTAAGGCAAGGATGCCTTCTGTCTCCATTTCTCTTTCTACTGGCCATAGATTGGATTATGAAAATAACTCAAAACAACAGAAATGGGATCCAGTGGTCACTGACCAAACAACTTGATGATTTAGACTTTGCTGATGACATAGCTCTCTTATCACACAGCCACCAACAGATGCAAGATAAAATGAGTATATTAGATGAGAGATCACAACAGCTAGGACTAAAGATTAATAGAGATAAGACCAACATTATGAGAATTAATGCAGTTGGCAATAACCAAATAAAACTAGGAGAAATACCTCTACTAGACGTACAATCTTATATATATCTGGGCAGTAATATAGATAAAGAGGGAGGAACAGAAAACGATACCAAAATAAGGATATCAAAAGCAAGAGGAGCTTTCATTGCACTGGGAAACATATGGAAATCCAAAGAAATTAGGCTAAATACAAAAATACAAATTTTCAACTCCAATGTTAAGTCGGTTCTATTATATGGCTGTGAAACATGGAGAATAACAAAATTGACAATCACGAAGGTACAGACTTTCATTAATGGATGCTTGCGCAGAATAAAGGGATGGAAATGGCAGGACAAAGTCACAAACGTGGAATTATGGAAATGTACCGGTCAAATACCAGTGGATAAAGAAATACAGCGAAGACGATGGCGATGGATAGGACACACACTACGGAAACCAACTGAGAGTATTACACAACAGGCCCTTTTTTGGAATCCCCAGGGGAAAGACAAAGAGGAAGACCAAGGAATTCTTGGAGAAGACAGATTGAAGCAGAGATGAAGATGATGGGGAAGACATGGAATGATCTTAAAAGAATTGCAAAAAACAGAACGACTTGGAAAGTGTTTGTTGAAGACCTATGCTCCACTGGGAGCTAAAGGTAGAAGAAGACCGAGAGTTATGGAGAGATATGATCACCTACACCTGCAGGCCCGGTACTTGATGATTATATATATATATGTGAGTGTGTATGTGTGCGCTAACCGGTATATATGCAAGCCATATTTCACATCGATTTTATTCCTTTCTTATGTGGTTCCTATTTGATCTTACAGTAATCTTAATTATAGCTTGTTTCATAACTCGTGCCCAACTTTTAAAATCGATAGCTTTTTAACCGCTTGTTGTAAGTTGTTCAAAATTTGCATGTAAAGTTATAATGATTAGAACCCAACAGGGAATTAATTTAATTAAAAATTGGTTATTATTGTTGCTTATTTGATTTATATAAATTTATAACGACCCATTGATGTAGTCAAAACTTAATGTTTACAGTATTTTAAGTTAAAAATAGCGAGTAAAAATCCATACACGGTAAAATTGACGTGTTTGCACGCTTTCGCCGTGGTTTTTTTGACACAATTAGACACTTGAGAAATTGTGTGTTCCATTTCCGTTCTTTCATAGGTGTAGACGTGGAACAATAACATTTATCATGAGTCTTAAAATGAAATTCTGCAGTTTACAAAACATCGCAATAAAAATGTATGACTATTTTTGCAAAGAGGCTAAACGAGGAAGATTATTTCATTCTTTAGAAAACCCTGAGAATAGGACAAGACACATTTTATATTTATCTAAACGGTCATTTAATCGCTGGATTCAAGCACGTGACCGTCAATGTTCAAAATATACAAAATCACAATGGAAGAGCAAAAATGTTGGATAATTTCGACAGTGAACTTATTAGAAGTGAAATTCGCAAAATGTTGGGTATGAATGAAACTGTTACAATAAGAAAATTAAAAATTTCGCTGAAAAAGAACAACAGTATTGAAATATCAAAGTCTACATTATGGAGGAATGTGAGAGCTGCAGGCTTTACATTCAGAAAGTATTCCAATGGACGAAACATCATCTGTGAGAAGCCACATATAGTAGTCATGAGAAGCAAGTACTTACGTGAGGTAAAAGAGGTGCGCAAGCAAGGTTATGATATTGTGTACTTGGATGAAACATGGATCAATGCTCACCACACTAACCAAAGGGAATGGCAGTCATCAGATGGAAAGATTAAGAGATTAATACCTAGCAGCAAAGGACAGCGCTTGATAATTGCTCATGCAGGTAGTCGACAACATGGACTAATACAGACTGCAGAGCTCATTTTTCTTTCAAAATCCATAGACAATCGGGATTATCACTCTGAGATGAATGGTCACATATTTAGACATTGGATTGAAAATTCTGTTCTCCCATCACTAGATTGACTATCTTGCCTAATAATGGACAATGCAGTGTACCACAACATTGTTGCACTTGAAGATAAAGTCCCGACGTCATCCAGTACAAAAGATGCTATTAAGATATGGCTCACAAAGGAGCACATACAATTTAATAACATGTACTTAAAACCTGAATTACTATCTCTAGTAAAGCAAAAACAAAGGACAAAGATTTTTCAAATAGATAAGATTATCCAAGAGCACGGTCATATAAGTTTGAGGCTGCCACCTTACCATGCTCATTTAAATCCAATAGAACTAATCTGGGCAAAATTAAAAGGACAAGTGGCAGATGAAAATACAACATTCAAAATATGCGATGTAAAGACTCTTGCTAATCTCGCTTTATTAAATATAGACAAAGATTATTGGGCTAAATGTGAAGACCACGTCTTAAAACAGGAAGAGGAATATTGGAAAAATGATGGTTTGTGGAATGTTCAACCCCAAACAGTTATTAATCTTTTAGACTCGTCTGATTCAGAATGAAAGTATATAGCCCCCACAATGTTGGCCCCTATATTACCTTAAATTAGTTCAACAAACGGTCCTTTTCAGGACCACACAACTATGAAAATTGGACATACAGGTATACCTTGATATTATCGTCCGTCCTCGAACTGAGAAGACAATAATTCTCCTGGTATTTCCCCATTACGGCCACGCCTTTACCTAGTGAAAATTAATCATAGACCAACAACTACGGTAATTTCTATTATTTAGGGGTTCACAATTTACAATTTTGACAAACATCAAAGAAATTCGCCGCTTTAAGAAAACTGCAGCTGCAAGATATTTGTTAAATATACATTTAAAGGGTCTTTTGCATTCTAATAACATTTGGAAAATTTCAACAGTTTTTAACAAACGGTTACTGAGCAATAGCGTTTTGAAGTTGGGCAAGTGATTTGAAACGAGCTATAGTGAACCACATTCATATTTGTCCCTTGCTCTGGAAGGGTAATCTTGGCCCACGTGATAACGTGGTTGCTGGCGCCCTGTGCAAGCTGAACTTCGGCGCCCTTTTTAATACTTTATTCAATATTTTATTTATTATTTTCGCTGCTTCGTCCTTTTAAAGATCTTTGATGGTGCCCCTAAGCATATGCGCACCCCATGCAACTGCCTCAGTTACCGATACCTTGAGCTTGCCCTGATATACACAAAGGAACCACTCTTGGACGGCTTTCTCTTCTTTCCTTCCTCATTTGCCTTTCAACGTCGATGGGAGATACAACTCGCTATATTTTGCCCCTCTCTGTTGGCTTCTCCGGTTGTTATGTTTCCTATTATTTCTAATATTCTATCAGTCCATCTTTTTCGCAGTTGACCTTTGTGTCTGGTGTTCTCGAAATTTTACTAAAGGCTCTTTATTTTGTGGAGTTCTCTTATTCTTGGACGGTCATCATCATCATCTTTGAGTGCTGTCTCCACATCGAAGGTTTAATACCATGGAGCGCCATTCAGCTCTGTCTTTTACTTTGATAGTGCAGGTTGTTAAAAGCTGACTTGTCCATCTTTTCATGTTACTCTTCCATGTTAGTCTGCCCCTGCCTCTTTTACCTTGCATTTTCTCTTCCAAGATTACTTTTAGTAGGCTGCTGTATCTGTTAACATGCCCCACAAATCTCATTTGTCTTGTCTTCAGTTTATTGGTTCGACGATCGGTTAAACACGTCGACAAAAGAACATTTAATAATATTCCACTGAAACATCTATGCAGTCTTAAACTGTCTTCTTCTTCTTTCCTTCCTCATTTGCCTTTCAGCGTCGAGGGGAGATCTAATGTGCGGTATTTTGCCCTTCTGTTCGCCTCTGCTGCTGTTGTTTCCTAGTGCTTCTAATATTCTATCAATCCATCTTTTTCGTGGTCGACCCTTTGGTCTGGTATTCCGACAACGTTTGTTGAAGGCTCGTTGTATTGTGTTTTGATCTTTCTGCCTTGTCAAGTGGCCAAACCATTTTATCTGTTGTTTCTTTATAGATTATAGGCAGGGGCTATTCCTAGCTGTTTTCTCAGTTCTTCATTTCTGATCTTATCTCTCAGACTGCTTCATTTCATTCGTCTAACACATTTAATCTCAGTAGAGGTTATTTTTCTTATTGTTCTTGCATCTAGGGTCCATGTCTGGCATTGGTAGCACAACGTTGAGATGAAGATTATATTGTATAGTGCTCGTTTTGCCTCTAGAGGTATTTCCTTGTTGGACAATAGTGGGTGATAACTGTCCAATGATTTGACAAGCTTTGTTGCATCTTGAGTCTATTTCCGTCTTTGACTGTAATGAGAATAAATCTTCCGTATCTTATCGTGACCAAGGGACATTACAAATAGTTTCTAAATATAGCACGGTGACCTGTGAATAGCATTCCACGGCAAGAATTATCACCTTCAGGCCACAATAGAAAACGGAGATCTCCTAAAAAAAGAATATCTGACGTCACAAAAAATCCATGTCGTTTGTGAGAACGGCAAATAATAAATCCCCGCGTCAAGATCACATCGACACTTGCACGACAAAAGCTGATAGAGAACAAGACAAGACATTATTATGGACACAGTGTAATTGATGCCCTGCTCAACACTGTTTGATAATAATGTCAGATTCCTTCACAGGTCAGTGTTCTATACACAAAAGGAAATAATAATGACGTCCCTGGAACGCTACAGACAAAATTGCATATTCCTTTAATTATTGTATTCAGCGTGGCTTATTTACCTTTCATCTTCTGCTGAGAAATGAATACACAGAAGCTTACGGACTTCACAGAATGAAATTAATTCCGCCTTGATAATGTGTTTAAAAAAAAGGCATTACGCTTTCATATGAAGCTAAGACAGAGAGAGAGAGAGAGAAAAAGAAAATATCGTATTTAGAGAGATTTATAAAGATCTATGAAAATGATAAGAGATTTTTTTCAAAAAAAAAAAAAGATCTATATCTTTGGATCAAGAATGAAGAAGAAGAAGAACAAGAAGTAGAAAAATATCGATAAATAATAAAAGAGAATGAATTTAAATGTACAACAAGAAACTAGTAAAGGGATAAAAAAATGAAGAAGTGGAAGAGGGAAAAGAAGTATGGCTATAAAGGGGGAAAATGAAGTAGGAAGAAGAACCATGAAGAAAGTGAAGAGGAAAAAGAGATGAATGCAAGAATTAATAAGAAGAAATGGAAAGAAGAAATAGAAGAAAAAACAGAAGAAGAAAAATTGAGAAGGAATTCATTGTTGTATCCGTTGTGTATGTGTGTGTGTGTGTGTGTGTGTGTGTGTGTGTGTGTGTGTGTGTGTGTGTGTGTGTGTGTGTGTGTGTGTGTGTGTCTGTGTGTGTGTCTGTGTGTCTGTGTATGTGTGCGACTATGTTTTGAAATATATTTATATCCTTCTTTTGTACAAATAATAGCAAGTTAACATTATATACATCAGAACAGGACACAAGAGTTTCCATGGTCACGTGTATTCAAAATCCAAGATCGGCAGTTCAACTGCATGTACATGAAACAAGAAACTACATTACAGTTATAGACAACAACTCGTATACTATCAAAGAAGCCAATTAGAACGTAATAAATGGCTTCTATTAGAACCAAAATGCCAAATTGGCAATAGCATAAGTGAAACATTCATGCAACCACATTGCTCGTGATCGATAAGACATTGCTCCACACCAGCATTGTAGAAGGTTAAGCAAACGCAGTTTGTTCGCCCCTGAGAATCGCCTCATTGTCCAGTTGGGTTCGCTGTCCCCCCAAAGCATGAACATATCGCTCTCATACACATAGGACACCTACCACACATTTCTTACCCCCATGCGCTACCGAACCTATACATGTATGTATATTTGTCTGCATATGTATTGGCACATTTAGACACCTTCGGGTTTTCTTTTGTGTGCTTTGTGGTAATATATACGGCTTTATGCTTGTGTGCATGTATGGTTATGTACACATGCTTTTTTACACATCTGTTCATTGTACACACACACAGTTAGATATACACAGTTTATACGTATCTTGTACCCACCTCTCCATATTTTTAGAACCATTCCGTCTTCCCAACCTGACTGCCTGGTTAGTGAGTTATATAGTTGGTCATCCCGCCCACTTATTTTAGTTAATTCAGAAGCTGACTATGCTCTGGACCACAGAGAAGTGACCTTTTCTTTTATTTCCTTTCTTGAGTATCCAGCATTTTATCGCCATGTAGTTAGATTTGTGTACATATCCTTATATATATTTTTGTGTTGTTTGTTGTTCCAGCTGAAGACCTACTTGGTCTTTACCAAGTAAAGCTGTTACCATACCACTTTTTCTTTTCTTTTCTTTTTTTTAAATTGTTATTATTATCAGCTTTATAGCAGCGTCACATTTCTATGCATCTTGGTGCCTTCACTTCATTGTGGAAGGTCAAGGTCAAGTACGAGATTTGAATCGACGTCTTAGCACGCGAGTTTTCTCCCATATGGGCTCGGCCGCCTATCCAGAAGTGTTCGGAGGCTTCTGGATAGTATTGCTTCAAGCATCGAAACTCACGATACGAGGCGGCATTCCTCACCTTCCCAGAGTACTACCCTGTTTACTAATTTCTACCAGCGGCTGGATCGACCGCGAGAAGTATTTTTTTTCCAACCACGAGTACAACTCGCACTACTCCCAGCGGGAATCGAACACGGGTTGTCAGAACGTCGGTAGTTCAGTCGGGTGGTTTAAACAACAAGGTTACCGAGACCCCCAGCTTTGTGAAATTTATCACGCAATCAATAACTGCAATTCGGTAATAAACGATAGGAATTAAACTGTTTTACTCGTACAATGGATTAGAGTATATAATAATCACGAACAATAGAGACTATGCGTGGTATGATGTCTAAGAAATCATAAATGAATTACAATTGCATAATGGGTTAGGACCCTATATGGCTCAGTGGTTAGCGTGCTTACTTGCTGATCAAAAAGACCTGGATATGATTCTCAAAGTGAGGGACTTTTTTTTGGACCGACCTGACTCCGGAATTCACCCAACCAGAGATTTGTATAGAAAGTATAGAGGCGACCTGGGAGCCGCAATAGCTCAATGGTTAGTGAACTGGACTACAAAGGACAAGAGGTAGGGTTAGATCCCAACCGACGGGTTCCGGGTTCACCCAGCCTTAAAGGGGTACCGGATTTTTCTGGGAAAGTAAAGCGGCACGGGCGTAATACCGACCACATTACGCCGAAAATCATGTGCTGAAGGTCTGTAAAATGTATGGTCACTGACACCATATTCCCTATACGCCACTAGGCGTGACGGGGGCTCTTTACTTACTTTTTATAGAGGCGACCTGACGTGATACCGACCACATTACCCAAAAAGGTTCTGATGTCATTAACAATATATTCACTAACACTCTATTCGTGTATTGTCTAGCAAGGCTCGGAGAGAACCTTTATTTACGTTAATTGGTAATAGGACATCATCATCAAGTACCATGCCTGCTGGTGTATGTGATCATGCCTCTCTATACAACTTTCGATCTCGACAGTTATTTATTGTGAATTCTATAATTATGGTGATTCATGGTTATACAAAGAATGTACGACGGTGGTTTTCTGTTGCCTTCCGTCGATTTGTTTATGGTTGACTCCGCTAGCCCTTGACTAAAATGTCTCACCCACAAGACAGTGCGGCTGTTTTACTTCAGAGTACCCGCCCTTAGCCTTTTGCTCTCCCGAGCATACCTGCAAGGCAGTAGGACAGCCACAGGTTGTACTGTCTACTGCATACAGTTGCAGGTAAAATTACCCCACCTGACAGACTAATAGGACAAGATAATTAAACTATCAGCGAAAAGCTACGTGTGATTTGCACAGCAATAAAGTGACATTTGAGTACTAGAACAAACGCTACATAATGATATTTATTGAGACTTTCAAGAAGAATTCAATATGAGCTTTTTGTTTCTTGTATAAACTTCTTAATGAGTTGTTAAGATTTATTATTTCTATATCTAGCAGAACATCAAAATAACTATAGACGGCAGACAACTAAAACAAGTAGAGGAAATTAAATACTTAGGAAGTTTAGTGACACACGATAATTCACAAACAACAGAAGTAGACTCAAGATGCAACAAAGCTTGTCAAATCATTGGACTGCTATCACCACTATTGTCCAACAAGGAAATAATTCTAGAGACAAAACGGGCATTCTACAATACAATCTTCATCCCAATGTTGTGCTACCAATGCCAGTCCTGTAACCCTAGATGCAACAATAAGAAGAAAATAACCTCTACTAAGATGAAATGTGTTAGACGAGTGACAGGAAACAGTCTGAGAGATAAGATCATAAATGAAGAACTGAGAAAAAATCTATGAATAGCCCCCGCCATAGAATATATAGAGAAACAACAGATAAAATGTTTTAGTCACGTGATAAGGCAGAACGATCAAACCAGAACACAACGAGCCTTTAATAAACATTGCGAGATCACCAGACCCAATGGTTGACCACGAAAAAGATGGATTGACGGAATATTAGAAACATTAGGAAACACAACAACAGTAGTGGCAAACAAAAGAGGAAAAGGCTGCAAATTATATCTCCCCCTCGACGCTGAAAGGCAAAAAATGAGAAAAATAAAGGGAGGGAGGGAAAGAGAAAGGAAAGAATAAGAAGAAATCTAGCAGGAAGATTTCGCATATTTTCAGTCCATGGCAACGTGTGGTGTATTAAAACGCTTTGGGCCGATTGAATTGTGGGATGAAAGTATTACGAGTTCATTACGGGAGACAGACTCGAGGGTTCGGAACTGTTTGAGATGAATCTGTGGGGAAATGTGTGAAGTGTGTTCTGTGTGTAGAGACCAGGAACGCTGAAGAAACTACCATTAGTTCAAGTGTCTACAGTCAGATTTCTTTTGGAAAGGTCAGGGTGTAAGGGGTGGGGTTTGGGGGGCGGGGGTTGCTGCTGTTTTAGGTAATAGTCGTTTAGTCTCTAGTTTTCGGTCTGGCGACGCCGCTGTTGAAAAATGCCCATATCCGCTCCTCCACCCTTTCAAGCAGCCATCGACGCGTTATATTTTTGGTACAGTTCACAAGGAAGTTGATCAGTAGATCGTGAACTGGTCCAATGCAGACATGAGGTCAGGGTCATTTCCTGGACCTAGCAGCCTCTAGAGATTCACCAGAAGATTTGGGGTGCTGTGGAGGTGGAATGATGCCAATATGACGTTGTGCTGACTACATTTCCCCCTAAAATGTTCTGACGGTAAAAAAAAAAAATAAAATCTGAGTATAATACCATTTTCCTTATACTCGACACTTATCATTCTTTACACGGTGTCCTAAGTCTGGCTCATTTCTCTTTCTACTACTCTTCATCCGCTTGTCCTTAGTCCTCTCATTAGCTTCCCCTCCAGAGGTAACTGTATGACAGCTCCTGTGGTTACTCCTACGTCTTTTTGTTTCCTCGACATAACCAACTCCAACTTCTTCCTATTATCTCACTGTGTGTATTTCCTCTTCGCTACAAAAACTCAACTGAAAGATTTACAAGAGCTGCTAGTTCATGTGAACTGAATGTCATAAAACAGCAGGGACGCAAATATCAATACTGGCGTTTCATACAACGCGACAGATGCATAGCTTCTCTGATGTGTCTCCTTTGTGTAGATAATTATAACTAGTTTACTTATTATATTAGTCTTCAACATACAGAATTGAGTCTTTATTTTGATGCCCCGTAGCTTCTAAATGCTCAATCTCTTTCTTTCTTTCTTTCTTTCTTTCTGACGTTAATCTGATTACTTCTAAAGAAATTGATGGCTCACATCGTTGCCGTCTTTAGAAGGACGTTAAGTTGATACGAAGTGCTGCAGTTTGCAGTAGAATTGGGATATTTGCGCCTTTCGGCCCAACACATCCGACTTCAGTACAGTATTTTTAGTACCTTATAGCTTTCCTTCTTCAATTCCAACCTGCTTGGCCAGAATATTCAGGTTAGTCTGTTCCAGAAACACTGCGTAGAGATGGAATAGGGACTGGATGATTGTGGTTCACTGACACAAACCATCAGCTATGAGTCGCTGACAGCTTCAAGCTCTATTGCTGTTAGGCCATTGCCTCCAAATGTTCAATTAACAAATTAAAACAGATTTCATAATTCCGATAAAATGTTGAAAGAATGATGAATTGTTAATACTGGGATTATAGAAATGTTGGATTAATCGTGATCCTCTCTCTTATCGATCAAGACTCAATCAGAGTAGGATTCCAGACTCTCTCATGAAGTCAGCTGTCTGTTAAAGCGAATCAATTGCCCCATATAGTTTTTCTTCCAGGGAGGTGGGCGTGGACCACATTGCTCTTCTCAGGTCCGTGTACTGGGGGCAATCCTGTAGAACATGTTTTGTAGTCATATTGTCCAGTGTACAATAGCATAGGCTGGTTGTACCTATTTTGAATTTGGTGAACATGTGATTTCTCATTCTATTGTGGCCAGTGCGTAGGCGAAGTATGATGACTTGATCCTTCCTTGATAGTTGGTGGTATCCGTCACTCTCGTTATGCTTTGAATCGTGATCCTAGAAAGAAAATAAGGGAGCCGCGATAGCTCAGTGGTTAGTTAATTGGACTACAAAGTACAAGAGGTAAGGTTCGATCCCAATCGACGGCTTCTGGTTCACCCAGCCTTTAATGGGTACCGGATTTTTTTTTCTGGGAAAGTAAAGCGGCACGGGCGTAGTACCGACCACATTATCCCAAAGATCATGTGCCGAAGGTCTGTAAAATGTATGGTCACTAACACCATATTCCCTATATGCCACTTGAGTTACGGGGGTACTTTACTTAGAAAGAATATAAGATCTCTGTTGGGCCAGCAAATAGATGGAACAATCAACATCTATGCTCATCGTCAACCACGATGATTCTTGACAACTTTGTGGTCGACATAGGTACAATGAGGCGTCAGTTGTAAATCAGCGCTATTGCAGAGTTAAATACCACGTACTCTGTCATGCAATCAAAGATGAGAGCGTTCAGTCACACCACCTGGTGACGTATAATATCGTGCCAATATCTTTTTTTAGACCTTCTGTACATTATGGTTAGGGTAATGTGGTCGGTATTATGCAAGTGTCGTCTTTTTTTTATCAGAAAAGTCAAGTACTCATCTAAGACTGGGTGAACCTAGAAGCAGTCGATTATGATCTAACCCGATCTTTTGCCCCGTTCTGTTATATTCATGGAATCGGTTTCACTGTAGTCGGGAATTTGCATATCCGTTCCACTCATATCACAGTTCCCGCCAAATCGCGTTGGATAATTCTGTTGATAAGATGGACGACCGTGCAACCGTAATCCTCAACATAGACGACGATTCCAAAAGACTTCCATCAGATAGAGAGTACACAGTCACTTCCTCACTCCAGCCTCCTCGAAAACACACACTTAAAACTAACAGAGCAACCGAAACGGTTTAAGTGGCAATGTTAGTCTTTGCAAGAACAGGGCGACTTGCAGCCGTGTTATATCGTCGGTTAAGACGGTAGCAGGGTCCAACCTTTCGTCTATAGTCGTCCAGTTCTATAATCCCAGTTCAGCGCTATTGCAGAGTTAACAAATTAAAACAGATTTCATAATTCCGATAAAATGTTGAAAGAATGATGAATTGTTAATACTGGGATTATAGAAATGTTGGATTAATCGTGATCCTCTCTCTTATTAATTTTAATACTATTTCTACAACCAGTGATCTACCGCGACTCCTCCGTCCAGAGAGAAGTTGACCAAAAACTTCCGACTGTCGTCGCCTCCAGCACGAACTTTGTAGCGATGGCGACATTCCTCGACGTTAACAGAGAGTGAGTTCTTGTCACCATTTTAACTGGTGACTGGGAGAATCACAGGAGAACTTTTACAAGCCTCGGGTGATGCTCGTGATGACGTTTGAATGTGGACCTGCGTCGAGTGTTACTGAAACTACATTACCTCTGCCCGTACAATAATGTTGATTACAATAATTAATTAATACCTCAACAACAAATTGAAGATTTTATTAGCAAAATTAACTTAAACTTATTTAAATGAAAAAATTATAGTATGTTTGCATCGGATCAGTTAACCAGAATTGATCAAAATCTCACACTGCCTATAAATAGTCGCCCTGAAAACCGACAATTAAGTCCAGCCACGCGAGAAGTAAATGAAAAGAAAAGGCAATCCCGGAACTTAAAATGCTATATTGTAGTTAGATGTGTTTAGTCGAAAAGTGCAAATATAGCAGTTTCCTGTTAATGACGAATTAACGCAACTGTACTCATTTAAAGCCTTTTCAGTCGGAGACATCGAATAGAAGAAACAGTCGAACGAGGGCAGAAAGCTAAGAAGAACATTTGAGTTTTCAGTTCTGGGAAATATTCTGCTGGTATGCTCAGAGTTATCGGGCTTGAAAATAGGATTGTGTAAGGTCATCAAGTACACACCAACGTTTCGACTCAAAGTGTCTTCAGAGGGGACAAACATAAACAAAAATAATATCTCTACTGAGAATGACTTCAGAGGGAACAAGCATAAACAAAAAAAAACGTTTCTGCTCAGAATGTCTTCAGAGGGAACAAACATAAACTAAAAAACGTTTCTGCTCAGAATGCCGCAAAGGGAACAAACATTCACAAAAACCAACGTTTCTACTCAGAATGTTCTCACAGATGATGTAAACAAAAATAAAAGCAACATTTGTAACAAAACAGCTTACAAATCCTAGGACTTCCACAAAAACAAAGGTATTTAGCCGGAAATGACTACATTTGTTTTCGTGTCTATTCTTACTTAAAAGAGAACAACACAAAGCTAACATTAATTTACGATAACAATATTTAACATTATGCTTACCTGCTGTCAGAAATGCTGGCCAAATAACTTAACATTAAGAGCAATTCTCAAGGAGTGGGGAAATCCAACTTCATTTTAACATACCAATTTGGCTTCAACTTGTTTATTCACAGAATTGTTTTTTTAATGAGTGAAAATTTGTGAATTCTGTCAATTTGGCCAGAGAATTTTAAAAAAAGATTCACTTAAAGCTGGCAATAGCCTTATTACAGAATCACCGTTTTTGCGTTGCCTAGGAAAATGGGAAAATCGATTGCGGTTCCTGAAGTTATTATTTCATTGTCGGTTTGTTTTTCTTGTTGAAATGTCAAACTTGTTTTCTTGTCTCGTTTGAAGAGATGACAAGAAATAAACAAAAGAAATCCATAGTCGCGTGCCCATTCAAAAATGGGATAATTATACAAGATATTTTGAATAGGTAAACAAGATAAATCCAGAGTGTTGTGTGCGTTTCATCGTGTGTAAATTATGCATTAAATATGGTATCAGTCGAGGTCATATATAATAATCATCATCATGTGCCATACCGGTTGGCGTAGGCGATCATGTCCTTCCACAATTTTCTATCCACAGTGCATCGTATCAGTTCTGTTGTTGACTGTTTTCCATGCCATGACACAAAGCTAACCAGTATTTTCTCTCTTTGTCGTTCGCGATCTCTCTTTCCTTTTATTTTGCCAGTTGTAACCAAGTATTCCAACTTTCCTCTTCTCATGATATGCCCGAAAAATGTTGATTGCTTCTTTCTGATGTTTTGTAGGAGCTCGCTTTTTCTGTGGGCCTGTTTGAGAACTTCCTCATTGGTCTTTTTAGCTGTCCAGGGAACTTTCAACATTCTTCTGAGAAATCCCATCTCTGTGGTCTCTAATCGTCGTTTCATTTGTTTGTCTACTGTCCATGATTCGCTCATATAAAATAATATTAAAATTAAAAATAGATGGTTACACAGTTTGATAATATGAACGAGCTTCTGTTTCCAGACAATTAAATACTGTTACACGGAAAAGTAGAAGACCTGATAGGGCACATGATTAGTCCTAACAACACAGACATCGAATCATCATCAAGTACTGGGCATGCTGGTGTAGGTGATCATGTTTCTCCATAACTTTCAATCTCGACAGATATTTATCATTTCTCTTGTTGACCGTCTGTCAAGCCATTCTCTTAAGCTGCCTGGTATCTTTTCTCATTGCTTACCTCTATCTCTTCGTCCCTCAATTTTCCCAGTTGTCATAATATATTCCAGCTGGTCCTTTCTCATTATATGGCGATAAAAATGATGATTGTTTCTTGCTATTGTTGGAAATTAGCTCTCTTTTTACTTTGGCCTCTTTCAGAATGTTTTCATTACTCTTCTTAGTTATCCATAGTATTCTCAAAATTCCTCTGTAAAACCACATTTCTACAGTCTCCAGTGAAGATTCTTGTCTGTTGGTCTATTGTCCATGATTCACGTCCATTTATTAGGACTGGTTATACATACCATTTAAGAACTCTTTTTCTTGTTTCTATTGTCAAAAATGGATTGCACTGTATCTTCTTCCTTTTTTATTATTTAAAAAAAACAACTGATTTTGCCTGAGCTATTCTGCCTCTCACCTGTGCTGTACAGAGACATCTGATGCAAAATGGAAATCAGCATTTATAATAACGGAAGTGATGTATACCACAGAAGAGAATCAGAATATCAACATAACGACAGAGGACACACATTTAAAGCAGGTGGAGGAAAGATAAATACCTAGGAAGTCTTTTGTCGTACAACAAACAAGGTAAATCCTGAGTATTTGGGTGTCTCGGAAGCCTAGTTGGGAAAACCACTTGACTAGGGGCCTCGGAAGCCTAGTTGGGAAAACCACCCGACTAGGGGCCTCGGAAGCCTAGTTGGGAAAACCACCTGACTAGGGGCCTCGGAAGCCTAGTTGGGAAAACCACCCGACTAGGGGCCTCGGAAGCCTAGTTGGGAAAACCACCTGACTAGGGGCCTCGGAAGCCTAGTTGGGAAAACCACCTGACTGGACTACCGACGTTCGAACAACCCATGTGAATTGTACTTGTGGTTGCAAAAAAAAAAAATACCCCCACGGTCGACCCATTGACAGAAATGCGTACCAGGGTATTACCCTGGGAAGGTGAGGAATGTCGCCTCGCATCGTGAGTTTCGATGCTTGAAGCGACACTATCCAGGAATCTCCGAACATGTCTGGATAGTCGGCCGAGCACATATGGGTGGAAACTCGCGTGCTTAGACGTCTGTTTAAGTCTCGTACTTTACCTTTACAACAAAACACAAAGAGCGGAAATAGAATAAAACTGAAAGAAAGCTTGTCAAATCATCGGACAACTATCATCACTGGTGTCCAACAGAAAGAAATAACACAATAAACAAAACGGGCATCTAGACATGAACCCTAATCTTAAGAACATTGAGAAAAATAACCACCTTGGAAATTAAATGTGTTAGACTCATGGCAGGAAACTACTTTTTGAGATAAGATTTGAAGTAATGCTCTGAGGGAAAAGCTAGGAATAATTCCCACCATTTAATTTATAAAGAAAATACAGAAGAAACTGTTTGGCCAAGCGATGGGACTAAAAGATCAAAATATGACACCAGCAACCATCAATAAAAGCTGTATAAACACCAGATCCATGGGTCGAGAAATTTAATAAAAAATGGATTGCTGAAATATTAAAAACTCCGGAATACGTAACAGCAGTAGAGAGGCCAAAGGAGAGCAAACCATATTTCTCCTCGACGTTAAAAGGCAAACGAAAAAGAGGAAGAGAAGATACAAGAAGTTACACACAATTTTATTGCAGAAAGATGTGGATACAACACTTTAATATAAACATTAAATTACTACAGCACTTACATTTTTTAATGAAATGACTAACCATTCTGTCGGGCCGAATTGCGGAGATATCGCGGCTGTTCCGTAAATGAGCGACACAACGCATCTAGGTCAATTTACCAGGTGAACCTTACAACTTCCGGTACCGCTTGGCCTTATGCCTTTTGACGTGTGCTGTAGCTGCTATGATAAGGACTGCAGCTGGCTTTCTTTGTTTGGATCCTTCAATGAGATGAATTTTTAATTCGTATTATTTCACTGGCACGGCTGGTTGATCAGTTATGGATTTTAATTCGTATTATTTCACTGGCACGGCTGGTTGATCAGTTATGGATTTTAATTCGTATTATTTCACTGGCACGGCTGGTTGATCAGTTATAGATTTTAATTCGTATTATTTCACTGGCACGGCTGGTTGATCAGTTATGGATTTTAATTCGTATTATTTCACTGGCACGGCTGGTTGATCAGTTATGGATTTTAATTCGTTTGCAGTGATACCGGGGCCTTCGACTAACCAAAACTAGTAAAGAAGAATACTACAATTATTTAGTCTTTTGTTGTGAGTGAGATATGTGACTACTTTGTCTATGGACAAGGCGTACGTGGTGAAGTATTAATGGAAAAAATTAGGACGATCGTATCAAAGACTAGCCTGTTATGAGTTTTAAAAAAAAAAGTAAAGTGCCCGGTCACGCCAAGTGGCCTATAGGGAATATGGTGTTAGTGACAATAAATTTTACAGACTTTCGGCACGTGATTTTTGAGGTAATGTTGTCGGTATTACGCCCGTGCCGCTTTACTTTCCCAGAAAAAAATCCAGTACCCATTAAAGGCTGGGTGAACCCGGAAGCCGTCGGTTTGGATTGAACCCTACCCCTTGTCCTGTGTAGTCCAGTTCACTAACCACTGAGCTGTCGCTGCTCCGAACCTGTTATGCGACAGCTGAGTTAATGGAGTAGTAGACTTGTGAGTTTCCGGGATTTGAACACAAGTCGATTAGAGAGAGGCGACTGCAGAAGAAGAACGAATGAGGCAACGGGGGACGGAGAGGAAAAGAAGTAAGATGAAAAAGGGAATGAATAAAAATAAACAACAGAAGAACAGAAAGATTAAGAAGAGAGTAAAAGAATAAGAAAGATAATAACAGGAAGAAGATAGAAAGAAAATAAGAAAGTAAAAGAAGAGAATCAAGAACAGGAAGAAAATAGAATAAGACAGTGAAAAAGAAAGGAGAATAAGAAAATGAAGAAAAAGAAGAAGTGAGGAAAAGGTTCATAAAACGTGTGGAAATATCGTTCGACATTAAAACTCTCATTGCACCTGAGATGACAGCACGTCATCAGTGGATCTAACCTATCGCGCACCCGTCCACTACGAGTCAGCGGATGCGCTCCCCTTAACTCCCAACCCTCAACCCACGTCACCAAACCAAAGATAATTTGTTAAAAAGAACATGTTTGTTTAGAAAGATACCACCCAATGATAATTATCAATAATTTAAATGCAATTCCTGCCAACAGTGTGACACTGTTTTCTTGTAGAAAGGTAATGAAGTGACGCGGAAACAAAGTATTGTAGCAGCTGTATAGACTATATTAGGATAGATAAGATAGATAGGATAGATAGGGTTAAGATAACAAACGATGAAGTTTTAAAACAACTAAAGATAAAAAGAGAACTACTAAATACAATTAAGACAAGACAAATGAAATTTTTGGGGCATGTTAAAAGACACAACAGCCTACTAAAAGTAATATTGGAAGGAAAAATACATGGTAAAAGAGGTAGAGGCAGACCAAGACTAACATGGACGAGTAACATCAAAAGATGGACAAGTCAATCTATGACAGCCTGCACCATCAAAGCAAGAAACAGAGTAGAATGGCGATTCATGGTAGCCAACCTTCGTTGCGGAGAAGGCACTCGATGATGATGATGTATAGACTATTAGTTTCAGTAAAAGTCATAGAAAGTGTATTTTCTATGTTTGGCCTATTTCTAACTTTTCGTCGCCTTTGTTTTAATATTTATATTTATTTTATTATTATTCATAGACAGTAAACCAACAAATGAAAAGACGATTAGAGGCCACAGAGATGGAATTTCTTAGAAGAATGTTGAAAGTTCCCTGGACAGATAAGAAGAACAACGAGGACATCCTCAAAGAGGCCAACACAAAAAACGAGATCCTAAAAAAACATCAGAAAGAAACAATCAACATTTTTCGAGCACATCATGAGAAGAGGAAAGTTGAAATACTTGGTTACAACGGCAAAATAGAAGGAAAGAGGGATCGCGCAGGACAAAGAGAGAAAATAGTGGATAGTATGCTGTCATGGCATGGAAAACAGTCAACAACAGAATTTAAAGGTTGCAATGTGGATAGATGGTTGTGGAAGGACATGATCGCCTTCGCCAACCGGCATGGCACATGAGGATGATCTTATTCTTCATTGTGCAGTATGAGCTCCAACAAACACTTTCAAAGCGGTTCTGTGTTTTTTGCCATTATTTTAAAATCATTCCATGTCTTTCCTATCCTTTGTCATCTCTGCACCCACCTGTCCTCTCCAGGTATGGCTTGGCCTTCCCCTTTGTCTCCTCTCACCGAGGATTGCAAAAAAGGCCTTGTGTAATGCTCTCCATTGTGTAATGCTCTCCCTTGTGTAATGCTCTCCCTTGTGTAATGCTCTCAGCTGGTGTCCGCAATGTAAGAGAAGGGGGAAAGAAAGGAAGGAAAGAAGGAAGGAAGGAGGGATGGAGTGAGGAAGGAAAGATGGAAAAAGGGAGGGATGGAGCGAGGAAGGAAGGAAGGAAGGAAGGAAGGAAGGAAGGAAGGAAGGAAGGAATAATAGTACGTGTAATGAAATAACGTGAAAGTAATCTATGTTTTTTTTTTTTAAAGAAACGTATATTTTTAAAAACCACAACAGCGAAATAAACACAATGACTTGAACTATAAAAATTCATTTCAATCTAAATTCCAACATATTTTGATCATATTCTCATTATTCCTAAAAGCCCACACACAATAACTCTCCGTTTCACATGAATCTTTGTGTGTGCATGTCTAAGTCAGTCATATTTCATATCTTTATGTGCATGTCTATGTTAGTCATGTGTCATATATCTTGATGTGTGTCGGAGTTAGTCATGGCTCGTATCGCTGTGTACATGTCTGTGTTGGTCACATCTCATATGTTTGTGTGTGCATGTCTGTGTTAATCACCTCTAGTGACTCGGGCAGATGGTGCTTGTAAACCTGGGAGGGCCGACCATCTAAGGGCAGAATCCCCCTACAGAAAAGACAATCTGCTGCCTTGCAGAAAGATTGGGGACAATCAAAGGCTAAGGAAAGCAAACATGAAAAAATGCTGGCTGAAATCGGATGCACTGGGCCACTGGCGCAGAACACAGTGCAACGTATTAACGGGTGTTCAGTCAGAGTAGATCTGGCGGACTCTAAATGGGACGTTCTGTCTGTGGGAGCGATCAACACACTTAACCTGACAGCTGACTTCATGTGGGAGTCTGGAATCCTACTCTGACTGAGTCAGTGGCTGAGCAGGCCCAGTAATTGATGATGATGATGAAGTCCAATATAAAGAGTCTAAACGCTAATATAAAGAGTCTAAACGCTAATATAAAGAGTCTAAACGCTAATATAAAGAGTCTAAACACTAATATAAAGAGTCTAAACGCTAATATAAAGAGTCTAAACGCTAATATAAAGAGTCTAAACGCTAATATAAAGAGTCTAAGCGCTAATATAAAGAGTCTAAACGCTAATATAAAGAGTCTAAACGCTAATATAAAGAGTCTAAACGCTAATATAAAGAGTCTAAACGCTAATATAAAGAGTCTAAGCGCTAATATAAAGAGTCTAAACGCTAATATAAAGAGTCTAAGCGCTAATATAAAGAGTCTAAACGCTAATATAAAGAGTCTAAACGCTAATATAAACGGGAGTCTCGATTCGAAAAAAGGTTGACAGAACACCGAATTAGAACATCCAATTTGCTACTGACAGATAAAGTGTAGGAAAGCAAACGTAATGCTATTCCGACAGGAATGATCCATTGTTCCGTTGTATGTTGAAACAAATTGTGCTAGAAATAACTTGGGTCGAATCATTCCATCAATGTCGGTAAAAGACGTGGAATGTACACAAATAAATAAATGAATAAACACGGAGCTTTCGACCATAAAAGTCTTCTTTATGAAAGCATGAAAAGAAAGAGAAAATAATAAAACCGTGATTATTGGGACGAAAATATGCCATGAAGATGTTTCAGGACATGGGCAAAATTTAAATTGTGCAATTCTACAGGAAATTAACAACAACAGACAAAAATGACTACAGACAACCGATCCTTAGACAGGATATTAAAGTTTTTAGTAGGAAAGTGATGTTCCTGAAAACTGGCGTGATGATTTTAATGAGGTTATTCTTATTTACAAAGTGAAACTCTTTACTGTAAAATAAAGGTGAAGTACGAGTCTTGAATCGGCGTCATAGCAAGTGAGATTTGATCCATATGTGCTCGGCAGCCTATCCATAAGTGTTCGGAGACTTCTGGATAGTGTCGCTTCAAGCATCGAAACTCACAATGAGAGGCGGCATTCCTTACCTTCCCAGAATACTATACTCTGGTGCTCATTTCTGCCAGTGGCTGTGTAGACTGCAGGGGTATTTTTTTTTTTTTTGGGGGGGGAGGAGGAGGGGGTGGGGGTGGGAGGGGTGTGGAGGGGGTATTTGTTTTATTCTTTAAGAATACATTCCATGATGTTGAAATCGTATATGTATTAGAGCGGGGAACAAGCAAATGATTGCAATGCTGCGGTAAAGCTTATCATCATCATCATCATGAAATCTATCATGTATTAGAGCGGGGAACAGGCAAATGATTGCAATGCTGCGGTAAAGCTTATCATCATCATCATCATCATGAAATCTATCATGTATTCGAGCGGGGAACAGGCAAATGATTGCAATGCTGCGGTAAAGCTTATCATCATCATCATGAAATCTATCATGTATTAGAGCGGGTGGCCGTATCGATAACTCATCGGGCTTCAAACCAAGAAAACGCCGGTTCTAATCCCGGAAGAGTCGAAGTCTTTCGGGTGTGAAATAAAAATAAGACTCGAGCACCTCGTAGCGACTGCACTGGGCATGGGGTCTTTACTTTTCGATCCTATATTTCCAAAGTCAATTCTGACCTATGAAAGCGAATCATGGACAGAGGACAAAAAAATTTAAAGACGATTATAGGCCACAGAGATAGGATTTCTCATAAGAATGTTGAAAGTTTCCTTGACTTCTAAAAAGACAAACGAGGAAATTTTCAAAGAGGCCAACATAAAAATGGAGCTCCTAAGAAACATCAGAAAGAAACAATCAACATTTTTCGGGTACATCATGAGAAGAGGAAAGTTTGAATACTTGGTTACAACTGGCAAAAAAAAAAAAAAAAAAAACAGATAAAGAGAGATCGCGGACAAGAAAGAGAGAAGATATCGGATAACTTGTTGTCATGGCGCGGAACACTTCAACAACAGAATTGATGCGATGTGTTTTGGATAGAGAATTGTGAAAGGTCATGATCGCCTACACGAACCGCTAGGGCACATGATGATGAAATGTCCCAGAACTCACTAATGCGGTAATGTTGTAAAGATAGTGCTCAGCTTTGTTTCTGTATCCAATATGACAGCTAGAATTAAATTTCCAACAGAAAAACTGGTGATGATTACTGTGGACAGTGATACTAAAATTGTCCGTGCAGACCGCCGTGACATATCTCGATGTTAATAAATAAAGTCAAGTAAGGACGGGAATACGCAAGAATGGGCAATAACAATATATACAAAAATGTAATTTGTTCAATTTGACAGGGAATTAATAATTAAAGAAAAATATAGAAAATTGATTCTTAGACAGGAAATGAATTAGAAATGTTTTTTTTTTACCTTTTCTCTCTTGACATGATATCTTTTCTAGTAATTTTCTTTTCTTTTATATTAATGTTCTTACTTCGTTAAATCTTGTCCCAATAGCACAGATCTATCTATCTATCTATCTATCTATCTATCTATCTATCTATCTATCTATCTATCTATCTATCTATCTATCTATCTATCTATCTATCTATCTATCTATCTATCTATCTATCTATCTATCTATCTATCTATCTATCTATCTATCTATCTATCTATCTATCTATCTATCTATCTATCTATCTATCTATCTATCTATCTATCTATCTATCTATCTATCTATCTATCTATCTATCTATCTATCTATCTATCTATCTATCTATCTATCTATCTATCTATCTATCTATCTATCTATCTATCTATCTATCTATCTATCTATCTATCTATCTGTCTGTCTGTCTGTCTGTCTGTCTGTCTGTCTGTCTGTCTGTCTGTCTGTCTGTCTGTCTGTCTGTCTGTCTGTCTGTCTGTCTGTCTGTCTGTCTGTCTGTCTGTCTGTCTGTCCGTCTGTCTGTCTGTCCGTCCGTCCGTCCGTCCGTCCGTCTAATCAATCTAATCTACCTACTTACCTAACAATCTTTCTGCCTGCCTGCCGGGTTGCTTCAGTCTCTGTTTGTCTAGTTGTTATCCGTCAATTGGTCCCTCTGTTTCTGTCTGTCCGTCCGTCTGTCTATCAATGTGTCTGTCTCTCTGTCTGTCTGTCTGTCTGTCTATCGATGCATTATTTAAATTATTTATTAATCGATTGGTTCTTTCATTCTTTCTTTCTGTCGTTCATCCGATGACTACTAAAGATTTGATGAAACTCTTCGCCGTCCGTCCTTATCTGCCTATCTATCTATTTATCTATCTATTTATCTATCTATTTATCTATCTATTTATCTATCTATCCGTCCGTCCGTCCGTCTAATCAATAAAATCTACCTACTTACCTAACAATCTTTCTGCCTGCCTGCCGGGTTGCTTCTGTGTCTGTTTGTCTAGCTGTTATCCGTCTATCCGTCAATTGGTCCCTCTATCTCTGTCTGTCCGTCCGTCTGTCTATCTATGTGTCTGTCTCTCTGTCTGTCTCGGCGTTATTTTTAGCATTTTCATCTCAAGAACCACAGAATAGCTTCATCACACGCGTCATTCCAAGCACACATCTGCAGAATCCAAGGTTAATTGTGAAACAAGGGAGATAACAACTCTACGCTGTATCTCGTCTCATTAAAATTACCGTTCCTGAAAACCACAAATCAACCTCCAGCGGACGCTAATGAAGAAATTAGCAGGGGAATATGTTCTTTGGATGACGGTTCTGAAATTCTAAGAACAAGAAATCGTGGTTGAGTCTTCAAGAGTTATGTGCTCCAAAGTAAGGGTTCCCTCCCCTGCCTTGCTAGGCATGTGAGGAATTTGGTGTTAATGCTCATAATTTTTCTATGATCACGGTACATTTTTAGGTGATGTGGTCGGTATCACGCCAGGCCGCCTTTACTTCCCAGAAATATTTCTGGTGCCAATTTTTAGAGGCTGGGTGAACCCCCGGGTAGAACCCGGACCCTTTTAATCAGGAAGCGAGCACATTAACCACTCAGCCATAGGGGAGCCTGTGTGGGACAATCAATATGAAATGACAAGACAAATGAACCAGACCAAACATTCTGCAGCTCCTAGCTACAATGTCAACATCCGGAAGCAAGATGGCGTGGATATTATAAAGTAATTTTTTTTTTCGTTCGCCAACTTTTATCTCTGACGAAGTCCCTAAAGACAAGGAACTGAATTGTGCGTGTTAATCCACATTTCTCTGGCAAACATGTGCACATGGGTCCCTCGCCGCACAGGCAGATAACTCCGACTTCGGAGGTACTCATATATTTTCCGTCGATGAGCAATTCACGTTTCCTCGCTGCTGAGACCAGGGGTGGTTGCCGAAGAGAGAAATCATAAATAAAAATCCCAACCGGTGTAGCCAGGATTTGAACCCACAACCTCTCTGTCTCGTGGCCGGCGTCTTGTCTCGAAACCAACCACTCCCCCCGTAAATTAATTGACAACAAATGTATCTCCGAAACAAATTATTTCACTCGTCTCATAAAATGAACGTGTCCTGGACAAACTAAAACTGTGATCATCAAGTACCGGGCCTGCTGGCGTAGGTGATCATTTTTCTCCACAACTTTCGATTTCGACATTTATTTATCATTTCTGTTGTTGACCTGGCCATTCTCTTAAGCTGTCTGGTATCTTTTCTCTTTGCTTTCCTCTATCTCTTCGTCCCTCAATTTTTCCAATTGTTACAATATATTCCAGTTGTTCTCTTCTCATTACATGGCCAAAAAAAATTATGATTATTTCTTTCCAATATTGGAAATTAGCTCTCTTTTTGCTTTGACCTCTTTCAGAACATTTTCATTACTCTTCTTAGCTGTCCATGGTATTCTCAACATTCTTCTGTAAAATCAGACTCCAGTGATTTTCTTGTCTGTTTTCATATTGTCCATGATTCACATCCATATGTTAAGACTGGCTCTACATAACATTTAAGAACTCTTTTCCTTGTTTCTATTGTTAAAAATGGATTGCACAGAATCTTCCTCAATTTTTTTTTTAAAAGCTGCTTTGGCCTGAGCCATACTGTATCTCACCTCTGTTCTACATCTTCTGTCTGAGGTTAACAAAGTTCCCAAATATTTAAATTCATTTACCTGTTTTAATATTGTTCCACTTGTCTTTATTTTGCACTGAGGTGATGTCTTTTTCTTTGTTGTTACCATTACTTCTGTCGTTCTGCTATTAAGGCTGAGTCCTTTATTTTTGCTTTTTTTCACTATAATGTCTATTTAACATTTCTTGTAACTCATTTTCACTCTTCGCGATTAAGGCTGTATCATCAGCATACCTTAGATTATTTATATTATGACATCCAATTGTTATTCCAGGCATGCCCCTTATGGATCTTAAAATAATCTTACTATACATATTAAACAAATTTGATGACAGCACACAACCTTGCCTAACACCCTGTTTTATTTGTTGAAACATTCCCAATTGGTTTCCACTTCTTATGGCCGCTGTTTGTTGCCAGTACATGCTCTTTATTGTTTCCTCACTGTCCATAAGAACTGGAAAATTGTGATACCGGGCACAGTTGTTTGTCATTGATGCTTTAGTTAATAGGCTTATTTATGTCTTTCCATGAAGATAAAAGTTCACGCGTCGTCTAGTAAGGCCTCGTCTAGTAAGTAAAGTACCCCCGTCACGTCAAGTGGCGTATTGGGAATATGGTGTTAGTGACCATACATTTTACAGACCTTCAGCACATGATTTTTTGGGTAATGTGGTTTGTATTACGCCCGTGCCGCTTTACTTTCCCAGAAACAAAATCCGGTGCCCAATTAAGGCTGGGTGAACCTGGAAGCCGTCTATTGCGATCGAACCCTACCTCTTGTCCTTTATAGTCCAGTTCATTAACCACTGAGCTATCGCGGCTCCCATGCTACGTCTATTAAACATGGGAAGTGATTATAAGACGCTGAATCTTATAATTGAAATATTGTGTGGTTAAATTGGAATATTGCATCTCTGAGAGCTCTCAGGTTTGCCAATCTTTGATCTTTTTTTTTCTTATGAACATTAGCCACTAAGATATTAATGATGGAGAAAAATTGGCTTAATTAAACCTTTTTGTTTAGTGGTGTCATAAGCTGAAATTTAAAATATGAAGGACAGATGTAGTGAACTGAAAGGTGCAGATATTGTGGTTTGCCATTTAACTTGCGACGCAACTCATCTACGCCCACGATTGTTGACGAAGTAGAGAAGATGGAGAGGAGAAGAAGAAGCAAGAAGAGGTGGAGAGAAGAAGAAGAAGGTGAAGAAGCAAGAGGAGATGGAGAGGAGAAGAAGAAGCAAAAGGAGGTGGAGAGAAGAAGAAGAAGCAAGAGGAGGTGGAGAGAAGAAATAGAAGGAGAAGAAGGAGAGGAAGCAAGGGAACATGGAGAGGAGAAGAAGAAGCAAGAGGAGGTGGAGAGAAGAAGAAGAAGAAGAGGGAGAAGAAGCAAGGGGACATGGAGAGGAGAAGAAGAAGCAAGAGGAGATGGAGAGAAGAAGAAGAAGCAAGTGGAGGTGGAGAGAAGAAGAAGCAAGAGGAGGTGGAGAGAAGAAGAAGCAAGAGGAGGTGGAGAGAAGAAGAAGAAGCAAGTGGAGGTGGAGAGAAGAAGAAGAAGCAAGTGGAGGTGGAGAGAAGAAGAAGCAAGAGGAGATGGAGAGAAGAAGACGAAGCAAGTAGAGGTGGAGAGAAGAAGAAGCAAGAGGAGATGGAGAGAAGAAGAAGCAAGAGGAGATGGAGAGAAGAAGAAGCAAGAGGAGATGGAGAGAAGAAGAAGCAAGAGGAGATGGAGAGAAGAAGAAGCAAGTAGAGGTGGAGAGAAGACGAAGCAAGTGGAGGTGGAGAGAAGAAGAAGCAAGTAGAGGTGGAGAGAAGAAGAAGCAAGAGGAGATGGAGAGAAGAAGAAGCAAGTAGAGGTGGAGAGAAGACGAAGCAAGTGGAGGTGGAGAGAAGAAGAAGCAAGAGGAGATGGAGAGAAGAAGAAGCAAGTAGAGGTGGAGAGAAGACGAAGCAAGTGGAGGTGGAGAGAAGAAGAAGCAAGAGGAGATGGAGAGAAGAAGAAGCAAGTAGAGGTGGAGAGAAGACGAAGCAAGTGGAGGTGGAGAGAAGAAGAAGCAAGAGGAGATGGAGAGAAGAAGAAGCAAGAGGAGATGGAGAGAAGAAGAAGAAGCAAGTAGAGGTGGAGAGAAGAAGAAGCAAGTGGAGGTGGAGAGAAGAAGAAGCAAGTTAAGGTGGAGAGAAGAAGAAGAAGCAAGAGGAGATGGAGAGAAGAAGAAGCAAGTTAAGGTGGAGAGAAGAAGAAGAAGCAAGAGGAGATGGAGAGAAGAAGAAGCAAGTGGAGGTGGAGCGAAGAAGAAGCAAGTGGAGATGGAGAGAAGAAGAAGCAAGAGGAGATGGAGAGAAGAAGAAGCAAGTGGAGGTGGAGCGAAGAAGAAGCAAGTGGAGATGGAGAGAAGAAGAAGCAAGAGGAGATGGAGAGAAGAAGAAGCAAGTGGAGGTGGAGCGAAGAAGAAGCAAGTGGAGGTGGAGCGAAGAAGAAGCAAGAGGAGATGGAGAGAAGAAGAAGCAAGTGGAGGTGGAGCGAAGAAGAAGCAAGTGGAGATGGAGAGAAGAAGAAGCAAGTGGAGGTGGAGAGAAGAAGAAGCAAGTGGAGATGGAGAGAAGAAGAAGCAAGTGGAGATGGAGAGAAGAAGAAGCAAGTGGAGATGGAGAGAAGAAGAAGCAAGTGGAGGTGGAGAGAAGAAGAAGCAAGTGGAGGTGGAGAGAAGAAGAAGCAAGAGGAGATGGAGAGAAGAAGAAGCAAGAGGAGATGGAGAGAAGAAGAAGCAAGAGGAGATGTAGAGAAGAAAAAGGAGATGGAGAGAAGAAGAAGCAAGAGCAGATGGAGAGAAGAAGAAGCAAGTGGAGGTGGAGAGAAGAAGAAGCAAGTGGAGGTGGAGAGAAGAAGAAGCAAGAGGAGATGGAGAGAAGAAGAAGCAAGTGGAGGTGGAGCGAAGAAGAAGCAAGTGGAGATGGAGAGAAGAAGAAGCAAGAGGAGATGGAGAGAAGAAGAAGCAAGTGGAGGTGGAGAGAAGAAGAAGCAAGAGGAGATGGAGAGAAGAAGAAGCAAGAGGAGATGGAGAGAAGAAGAAGCAAGAGGAGATGGAGAGAAGAAGAAGCAAGAGGAGATGGAGAGAAGAAGAAGCAAGAGGAGGTGGAGAGAAGAAGAAGAAGCAAGTGGAGGTGGAGAGAAGAAGAAGCAAGAGGAGATGGAGAGATGAAGAAGCAAGGGAGATGGAAAGAAGAAGAAGCAAAAGGAGATGGAGAGAAGAACAAGAAGAAGAAGAAGCAAGAGGAGGTGGAGAGGAGAAGAAGCAAGAGGAGATGGAGAGAAGAAGAAGAAGAGGAAGAAGAAGCAAGAGGAGGTGGAGAGGAGAAGAAGAAAGAGAAGAAGCAAGAGGAGATGGAGAGTAGAAGAAGAAGAAGAAGAAGAAGCAAGAGGAGGTGGAGAGAAGAATAAGAAGAAGCAAGAGGAGATGGAGAGAAGAAGAAGAAGAAGAAGAAGCAAGAGGAGATGGAGAGGAGAAGAATAAGCATGAGGAGGTGGAGTGAAGAAGAAGAAGAAGAGGGAGAAGAAGCAAGGAGACATGGAGAGGAGAAGAAGAAGCAAGAGGAGATGGAGAGAAGAAGAAGAAGCAAGTGGAGGTGAAGAGAAGAAGAAGCAAGAGGAGGTGGAGAGAAGAAGAAGCAAGAGGAGATGGAGAGAAGAAGAAGAAGCAAGTGGAGGTGGAGAGAAGAAGAAGAAGCAAGTGGAGGTGGAGAGAAGAAGAAGAAGCAAGTGGAGGTGGAGAGAAGAAGAAGCAAGAGGAGGTGGAGAGAAGAAGAAGAAGCAAGTGGAGGTGGAGAGAAGAAGAAGAAGCAAGTGGAGGTGGAGAGAAGAAGAAGCAAGAGGAGATGGAGAGAAGAAGAAGAAGCAAATAGAGGTGGAGAGAAGAAGAAGCAAGAGGAGATAGAGAGAAGAAGAAGCAAGAGGAGATGGAGAGAAGAAGAAGAAGCAAGTAGAGGTGGAGAGAAGAAGAAGCAAGAGGAGGTGGAGAGAAGAAGAAGCAAGTGGAGGTGGAGAGAAGAAGAAGCAAGAGGAGAAGGAGAGAAGAAGAAGCAAGAGGAGATGGAGAGAAGAAGAAGCAAGAGGAGATGGAGAGAAGAAGAAGCAAGTGGAGGTGGAGAGAAGCAGAAGAAGCAAGTGGAGGTGGAGAGAAGAAGAAGCAAGAGGAGATGGAGAGAAGAAGAAGCAAGAGGAGATGGAGAGAAGAAGAAGCAAGAGGAGATGGAGAGAAGAAAAAGGAGATGGAGAGAAGAAGAAGCAAGAGGAGATGGAGAGAAGAAGAAGCAAGTGGAGGTGGAGAGAAGAAGAAGCAAGTGGAGGTGGAGAGAAGAAGAAGCAAGAGGAGATGGAGAGAAGAAGAAGCAAGTGGAGGTTGAGCGAAGAAGAAGCAAGTGGAGATCGAGAGAAGAAGAAGCAAGAGGAGATGGAGAAAAGAAGAAGCAAGTGGAGGTGGAGAGAAGAAGAAGCAAGTGGAGGTGGAGAGAAGAAGAAACAAGAGGAGATGGAGAGAAGAAGAAGCAAGAGGAGATGGAGAGAAGAAGAAGCAAGAGGAGATGGAGAGAAGAAGAAGCAAGAGGAGATGGAGAGAAGAAGAAGAAAGAGGAGGTGGAGAGAAGAAGAAGAAGCAAGTGGAGGTGGAGAGAAGAAGAAGCAAGAGGAGATGGAGAGAAGAAGAAGCAAGGGAGATGGAGAGAAGAAGAAGCAAAAGGAGATGGAGAGAAGAAGAAGAAGAAGAAGCAAGAGGAGGTGGAGAGGAGAAGAAGCAAGAGGAGATGGAGAGAAGAAGAAGAAGAGGAAGAAGAAGCAAGAGGAGATGGAGAGGAGAAGAAGAAGGAGAAGAAGCAAGAGGAGATGGAGAGTAGAAGAAGAAGAAGAAGAAGAAGAAGCAAGAGGAGGTGGAGAGAAGAAGAAGAAGAAGAAGCAAGAGGAGATGGAGAGGAGAAGAATAAGCATGAGGAGGTGGAGTGAAGAAGAAGTTGAAGCAAGATGAGATGGAGAGGAGAAAAAAGCAAGTGGAGGAGGAGAGAAGAAGAAGCAAGAGTAGGTGGAGAGAAGAAAAAAAAGCAATAGAAGGAGGAGAAAAGAAGAAGAAGAAGCAAGAGGAGAAGGAGAGAGGAAGAAGAAGCAAGAGGAGAAGAAGAGAAGAAGAAGAAGAAGCAAGAGGAGATGGAGAGAAGAAGAAGAAGAAGAAGCAAGAGGAGAAGGAGAGGAGAAAAAAAAGTAATAGGAGGAGGAGAGAAGAAGACGAAGAAGCAAGAGGAGATGGAGAGGAGAAAAAAAGCAATAGAATGAGGAGAGAAGAAGAAGAAGAAGGAAGAGGGGGTGGAAAGAAGAAGAAGAGAAACAAGAGGAGATGGAGAGAAGAAAAAAGAAGAAGAAGCAAGAGGAGATGGAGAGAAGAAGAAGCAAGAGGAGGTGGAGAGAAAAAAAAGAAGGAAGGAAGAAGCAAGAGGAAGTGTTGAGAAGAAGAAGAAGCAAGAGGAGGTGGAGAGAAGTAAAAAGAAGAAGAAGAAGCAAGAGGAGATGGAGAGAAGAAGAAGCAAGAGGAGGTGGAGAGAAGAAGAAGAAGGAAAAGGAGCAAGAGGAGGTGGAGAGAAGAAATAGAAGGAGAAGGAGCAAGAAGAGGTGGAGAGAAGAAATAGAAGGAGAAGAAGCAAGAAGAGGTGGAGAGAAGAAATAGAAGGAGAAGAAGCAAGAGGAGGTGGAGAGAAGCAGAAGAAGCAAGAGGAGGTGGAGAGAAGCAGAAGAAGCAAGAGGAGGTGGAGAGAAGCAGAAGAAGCAAGAGGAGGTGGAGAGAAGCAGAAGAAGCAAGAGGAGGTGGAGAGAAGCAGAAGAAGCAAGAGGAGGTGGAGAGAAGAAGAAGAAGCAAGAGGAGGTGGAGAGAAGCAGAAGAAGCAAGAGGAGGTGGAGAGAAGAAGAAGAAGCAAGAGGAGGTGGAGAGAAGCAGAAGAAGCAAGAGGAGGTGGAGAGAAGCAGAAGAAGCAAGAGGAGGTTAAAAGAAGAAGAAGCAAGAGGAGGTGGAGAGAAGAAATAGAAGGAGAAGAAGCAAGAGGAGGTGGAGAGAAGAAAAAGAAGCAAGAGGAGGTGGAGAGAAGCAGAAGAAGCAAGAGGAGGTGGAGAGAAGCAGAAGAAGCAAGAGAAGGTGGAGAGAAGCAGAAGAAGCAAGAGGAGGTGGAGAGAAGAAGAAGAAGATGAAAAAGCAAGAGGAGGTGGAGAGGAGAAGAATAAGCATGAGGAAGTGGAGAGAAGTAGAAGAGGAAGCAAGAGGAGATGGAGAGGAGAAGAAGCAGCAAGAGGAGGTGGAGAGAAGTAGAAGATGAAGCAAGATGATATGGAGAGGAGAAAAAAGCAAATGGAGGAGAAGAGAAGAAGAAGCAAGGGGAGATGGAGAGAAGAAAAAGAGATGGAGAGAAGAAGAAGCAAGAGGAGATGGAGAGAAGAAGAAGCAAGTGGAGGTGGAGAGAAGAAGAAGCAAGTGGAGGTGGAGAGAAGAAGAAGCAAGAGGAGATGGAGAGAAGAAGAAGCAAGTGGAGGTGGAGCGAAGAAGAAGCAAGTGGAGATGGAGAGAAGAAGAAGCAAGAGGAGATGGAGAGAAGAAGAAGCAAGTGGAGGTGGAAAGAAGAAGAAGCAAGAGGAGATGGAGAGAAGAAGAAGCAAGAGGAGGTGGAGAGAAGAAGAAGAAGCAAGTGGAGGTGGAGAGAAGAAGAAGCAAGAGGAGATGGAGAGAAGAAGAAGCAAGGGGAGATGGAGAGAAGAAGAAGCAAAAGGAGATGGAGAGAAGAAGAAGAAGAAGAAGAAGCAAGAGGAGGTGGAGAGGAGAAGAAGCAAGAGGAGATGGAGAGAAGAAGAAGAAGAAGAAGAAGCAAGAGGAGGTGGAGAGGAGAAGAAGAAGGAGAAGAAGCAAGAGGAGATGGAGAGTAGAAGAAGAAGAAGAAGAAGCAAGTGGAGGTGGAGAGAAGCAGAAGAAGCAAGAGGAGGTGGAGAGAAGAAGAAGCAAGAGGAGATGGAGAGAAGAAGAAGCAAGAGGAGATGGAGAGAAGAAGAAGCAAGAGGAGATGGAGAGAAGAAAAAGGAGATGGAGAGAAGAAGAAGCAAGAGGAGATGGAGAGAAGAAGAAGCAAGTGGAGGTGGAGAGAAGAAGAAGCAAGAGGAGATGGAGAGAAGAAGAAGCAAGAGGAGATGGAGAGAAGAAAAAGGAGATGGAGAGAAGAAGAAGCAAGAGGAGATGGAGAGAAGAAGAAGCAAGTGGAGGTTGAGCGAAGAAGAAGCAAGTGGAGATGGAGAGAAGAAGAAGCAAGAGGAGATGGAGAAAAGAAGAAGCAAGTGGAGGTGGAGAGAAGAAGAAGCAAGTGGAGGTGGAGAGAAGAAGAAGCAAGAGGAGATGGAGAGAAGAAGAAGCAAGAGGAGATGGAGAGAAGAAGAAGCAAGAGGAGATGGAGAGAAGAAAAAGGAGATGGAGAGAAGAAGAAGCAAGAGGAGATGGAGAGAAGAAGAAGCAAGAGGAGGTGGAGAGAAGAAGAAGCAAGTGGAGGTTGAGCGAAGAAGAAGCAAGTGGAGATGGAGAGAAGAAGAAGCAAGAGGAGGTGGAGAGAAGAAGAAGCAAGTGGAGGTTGAGCGAAGAAGAAGCAAGTGGAGATGGAGAGAAGAAGAAGCAAGTGGAGATGGAGAAAAGAAGAAGCAAGTGGAGGTTGAGCGAAGAAGAAGCAAGTGGAGGTGGAGAGAAGAAGAAGCAAGTGGAGGTGGAGAGAAGAAGAAGCAAGTGGAGGTGGAGAGAAGAAGAAGCAAGTGGAGGTGGAGAGAAGAAGAAGCAAGTGGAGGTGGAGAGAAGAAGAAACAAGAGGAGATGGAGAGAAGAAGAAGCAAGAGGAGATGGAGAGAAGAAGAAGCAAGAGGAGATGGAGAGAAGAAGAAGCAAGAGGAGATGGAGAGAAGAAGAAGCAAGAGGAAATGGAGAGAAGAAGAAGAAGCAAGTGGAGGTGGAGAGAAGAAGAAGCAAGAGGAGATGGAGAGAAGAAGAAGCAAGGGAGATGGAGAGAAGAAGAAGCAAAAGGAGATGGAGAGAAGAAGAAGAAGAAGAAGCAAGAGGAGGTGGAGAGGAGAAGAAGCAAGAGGAGATGGAGAGAAGAAGAAGAAGAGGAAGAAGAAGCAAGAGGAGGTGGAGAGGAGAAGAAGAAGGAGAAGAAGCAAGAGGAGATGGAGAGTAGAAGAAGAAGAAGAAGAAGGAAGAGGAGGTGGAGAGAAGAAGAAGTTGAAGCAAGATGAGATGGAGAGGAGAAAAAAAGCAAGTGGAGGAGGAGAGAAGAAGAAGCAAGAGTAGGTGGAGAGAAGAAAAAAAAGCAAAAGAAGGAGGAGAAAAGAAGAAGAAGAAGCAAGAGGAGAAGGAGAGAAGAAGAAGAAGCAAGAGGAGAAGAAGAGAAGAAGAAGAAGAAGCAAGAGGAGATGGAGAGAAGAAGAAGAAGAAGAAGCAAGAGGAGAAGGAGAGGAGAAAAAAAAGTAATAGGAGGAGGAGAGAAGAAGACGAAGAAGCAAGAGGAGATGGAGAGGAGAAAAAAAAAGCAATAGAATGAGGAGAGAAGAAGAAGAAGAAGGAAGAGGGGGTGGAAAGAAGAAGAAGAGAAACAAGAGGAGATGGAGAGAAGAAAAAAAGAAGAAGAAGCAAGAGGAGATGGAGAGAAGAAGAAGCAAGAGGAAGTGGAGAGAAAAAAAAAGAAGAAGGAAGAAGCAAGAGGAAGTGTTGAGAAGAAGAAGAAGCAAGAGGAGGTGGAGAGAAGTAAAAGAGGAAGAAGAAGCAAGAGGAAGTGTTGAGAAGAAGAAGAAGCAAGAGGAGGTGGAGAGAAGAAAAAAGAAGAAGAAGAAGCAAGAGGAGATGGAGAGAAGAAGAAGCAAGAGGAGGTGGAGAGAAGAAGAAGAAGGAAAAGGAGCAAGAGGAGGTGGAGAGAAGAAATAGAAGGAGAAGGAGCAAGAAGAGGTGGAGAGAAGAAATAGAAGGAGAAGAAGCAAGAAGAGGTGGAGAGAAGAAATAGAAGGAGAAGAAGCAAGAGGAGGTGGAGAGAAGCAGAAGAAGCAAGAGGAGGTGGAGAGAAGCAGAAGAAGCAAGAGGAGGTGGAGAGAAGCAGAAGAAGCAGAAGAAGCAAGAGGAGGTGGAGAGAAGCAGAAGAAGCAAGAGGAGGAGGAGAGAAGCAGAAGAAGCAAGAGGAGGTGGAGAGAAGAAGAAGAAGCAAGAGGAGATGGAGAGAAGCAGAAGAAGCAAGAGGAGGTGGAGAGAAGAAGAAGAAGCAAGAGGAGGTGGAGAGAAGCAGAAGAAGCAAGAGGAGGTGGAGAGAAGCAGAAGAAGCAAGAGTAGGTGGAAAGAAGAAGAAGCAAGAGGAGGTGGAGAGAAGAAATAGAAGGAGAAGAAGCAAGAGGAGGTGGAGAGAAGAAAAAGAAGCAAGAGGAGGTGGAGAGAAGCAGAAGAAGCAAGAGGAGGTGGAGAGAAGCAGAAGAAGCAAGAGGAGGTGGAGAGAAGCAGAAGAAGCAAGAGGAGGTGGAGAGAAGAAGAAGAAGATGAAAAAGCAAGAGGAGGTGGAGAGGAGAAGAATAAGCATGAGGAAGTGGAGAGAAGTAGAAGAGGAAGCAAGAGGAGATGGAGAGGAGAAGAAGCAGCAAGAGGAGGTGGAGAGAAGTAGAAGATGAAGCAAGATGATATGGAGAGGAGAAAATAGCAAATGGAGGAGAAGAGAAGAAGAAGCAAGGGGAGATGGAGAGAAGAAAAAGGAGATGGAGAGAAGAAGAAGCAAGAGGAGATGGAGAGAAGAAGAAGCAAGTGGAGGTGGAGAGAAGAAGAAGCAAGTGGAGGTGGAGAGAAGAAGAAGCAAGAGGAGATGGAGAGAAGAAGAAGCAAGTGGAGGTGGAGCGAAGAAGAAGCAAGTGGAGATGGAGAGAAGAAGAAGCAAGAGGAGATGGAGAGAAGAAGAAGCAAGTGGAGGTGGAGAGAAGAAGAAGCAAGAGGAGATGGAGAGAAGAAGAAGCAAGAGGAGGTGGAGAGAAGAAGAAGAAGCAAGTGGAAGTGGAGAGAAGAAGAAGCAAGAGGAGATGGAGAGAAGAAGAAGCAAGGGGAGATGGAGAGAAGAAGAAGCAAAAGGAGATGGAGAGAAGAAGAAGAAGAAGAAGAAGAAGAAGAAGCAAGAGGAGGTGGAGAGGAGAAGAAGCAAGAGGAGATGGAGAGAAGAAGAAGAAGAAGAAGAAGAAGAAGCAAGAGGAGGTGGAGAGGAGAAGAGGAAGGAGAAGAAGCAAGAGGAGATGGAGAGTAGAAGAAGAAGAAGAAAAAGCAAGAGGACGTGGAGAGAAGAAGAAGAAGAAGCAAGAGGAGGTGGAGAGAAGAAGAAGCAAGAGGAGATGGAGAGAAGAAGAAGAAGAAGAAGAAGAAGAAGAAGCAAGAGGTGATGGAGAGGAGAAGAATAAGCAAGTGGAGGAGGAGAGAAGAAGAAGATGAAGCAAGATAAGATGGAGAGGAGAAAAAAAGCAAGTGGCGGAGGAGAGAAGAATAAGCATCAGGAGGTGGAGAGAAGAAGAAGATGAAGCAAGATGAGATGGGGAGGAGAAAAAAAGGAAGTGGAGGAGGAGAGAAGAAGAAGCAAGAGGAGGTGGAGAGAAGAATAAAAAGCAATAGAAGGAGGAGAAAAGAAGAGGAAGAAGCAAGAGGAGAAGGAGAGAAGAAGAAGAAGCAAGAGGAGAAGAAGAGAAGAAGAAGAAGAAGAAGCAAGAGGAGGTGGAGAGAAGCAGAAGAAGCAAGAGGAGGTGGAGAGAAGCAGAAGAAGCAAGTGGAGGTGGAGTGAAGCAGAAGAAGCAAGAGTAGGTGCAGAGAAGCAGAAGAAGCAAGAGGAGGTGGAGAGAAGCAGAAGAAGCAAGAGGAGGTGGAGAGAAGAAGAAGAAGCAAGAGGAGGTGGAGAGAAGCAGAAGAAGCAAGAGGAGGTGGAGAGAAGAAGAAGAAGCAAGAAAAGGTGGAGAGAAGCAGAAGAAGCAAGAGGAGGTGGAGAGAAGAAGAAGCAAGAGGAGGTGGAGAGAAGAAATAGAAGGAGAAGAAGCAAGAGGAGGTGGAGAGAAGAAAAAGAAGCAAGAGGAGGTGGAGAGAAGCAGAAGAAGCAAGAGGAGGTGGAGAGAAGCAGAAGAAGCAAGAGGAGGTGGAGAGAAGCAGAAGAAGCAAGAGGAGGTGGAGAGAAGAAGAAGTAGATGAAGAAGCAAGAGGAGGTGGAGAGGAGAAGAATAAGCATGAGGAAGTGGAGAGAAGTAGAAGAGGAAGCAAGAGGGGTGGAGAGGAGAAGAAGCAGCAAGAGGAGGTGGAGAGAAGAAGAAGATGAAGCAAGATGATATGGAGAGGAGAAAAAAAGCAAATGGAGGAGAAGAGAAGAAGAAGCAAGAGGAGGTGGAGAGGAGAAAAAAAGCAATAGAAGGAGGAGAAAAGAAGAAGAAGCAAGAGGAGATGGAGAGAGGAAGAAGAAAATGAAGAAGCAAGAGGAGGTGGAGAGGGGAAGAATAAGCATGAAGTGGAGAGAAGTAGAAGAGGAAGCAAGCGGAGATGGAGAGGAGAAGAAGCAGCAAGAGGAGGTGGAGAGTAGAAGAAGATGAAGCAAGATGATATGGAGAGAAGAAGAAGAAGAAGCAAGAGGAGAAGAAGAGAGGAAGAAGAAGAAGCAAGAGGAGATGGAGAGAAGAAGAAGAAGAAGCAAGAGGAGAACAAGAGAAGAAGAAGTAGAAGCAAGAGGAGATGGAGAGAAGAAGAAGAAGAAGCTAGAGGAGAAGGAGAGGAGAAAAAAAAGTAATAGAAGGAGGAGAGAAGAGGAAGAAGAAGAAGGAAGAGGGATGGAAAAAAGAAGAAGAGAAAAACGAGGAGATGTAGAGACGAAGAGGAAGAAGAAAAAGCAAGAGGAGGTGGAGAGAAGAAAAAGAAGCAAGAGCAGGTGGAGAGAAGAGGAAGAAGAAGAAGAAGCAAGAGGAGGTGACGAGAAGAGGAAGAGAAACAAGAGGAATTGGAGAGAAGAAAAAAGAAGAAGATGCAAGAGGAGGTGGAGAGGAGAAAAAGAAGAAGAAGATGCAAGATAAGGTGGAGAGGAGAAAAAGAAGAAGAAGAAGCAAGAGGAGATGGAGAGAAGAAGAAGAAGCAAGAGGAGATGGAGAGAAGAAGAAGAAGCAAGAGGAGGTGAGAGAGAAGAAGAAGAAGAGGTGGAGAGAAGAAGAAGAAGCAAGAGGAGATGGAGAGAAGAAGAAGAAGCAAGAGGAGGTGGAGAGAAGCAGAAGAAGAAGAAGCAAGAGGAGATGGAGAGAAGAAGAAGCAAGATGAGGTGGAGAGAAGAAGAAGAAGAGGAAGAAGAAGAAGAAGAAGAAGAAGAAGCAAGAGGAGATGGAGAGAAGAAGAAGCAAGATGGAGAGAAGAAGAAGAGAAGGAAGAAGAGAGAAGAAGAAGAAGAAGAAGAAGAAGAAGAAGAAGAAGAAGAAGAAGAAGAAGAAGAGATGGAGAGAAGAAGAAGAAGCAAGAGGAGAGTGGAGAGAAGAAGAAGAAGAGGAAGAAGAAAGAGAAGATGAGAGAGAAGAAGAAGAAGAAGAAGAAGAAGAAGAAGAAGAAGAAGAAGAAGAAGAAGAAGAAGAAGAATAACCAAGAAGAGGTGGAGAGAAGAGGAAGAAGCAAGATGAGGTGGAGAGAAGAAGAAGAAGCAAGATGAGGTGGAGAGAAGAAGAAGAAGAAGAAGAAGAAGAAGAAGAAGAAGAAGCAAGAGAAGATGGAGAGAAGAAGAAGAATAAGCAAGAAGAGGTGGAGAGAAGAAAAGAAGTAGAAGAAGCTAGAGGAGATGGAGAGAAGAAGAAGAAGAAGAATAAGCAAGAAGAGGTGGAGAGAAGAAAAAGAAGAAGAAGAAGCTAGAGGAGATGGAGAGAAGAAGAAGAAGAAGAAGCAAGAGGATGTGGAGAGAAGAAGAAGAGAAACAATAGGAGATGGAGAGAAGAAGAAGAAGTAGAAGAAGAAGAAGCAAGAGGAGATGGAGAGAAGTTGAAGAAGCAAGATGAGGTGGAGAGAAGAAGAAGAAGAAAAAGAAGAAGAAGAAGCAAGAGAAGATGGAGAGAAGAAGAAGAAGAAGAATAAGCAAGAAGAGGTGGAGAGAAGAAAAGAAGAAGAAGCTAGAGGAGATGGAGAGAAGAAGAAGAAGAAGAATAAGCAAGAAGAGGTGGAGAGAAGTAAAAGAAGAAGAAGAAGCTAGAGGAGATGGAGAGAAGAAGAAGAAGAAGCAAGAGGATGTGGAGAGAAGAAGAAGAGAAACAAGAGGAGATGGAGAGAAGAAGAAGAGAAACAAGAGGAGATGGAGAGAAGAAGAAGAGAAACAAGAGGAGATGGAGAGAAGAAGAAGAGAAACAAGAGAAGATGGAGAGAAGAAGTAGCAAGAGGAGGTGGAGAGAAGAAGAAAAAGCAAGAGGATGTGGAGAGAAGAAGAAGAGAAACAAGAGGAGATGGAGAGAAGAAGAAAAAGCAAGAGGATGTGGAGAGAAGAAGAAGAGAAACAAGAGGAGATGGAGAGAAGAAGAAGAGAAACAAGAGGAGATGGAGAGAAGAAGAAGAGAAACAAGAGGAGATGGAGAGAAGAAGAAAAAGCAAGAGGATGTGGAGAGAAGAAGAAGAGAAACAAGAGGATGTGGAGAGAAGAAGAAGAGAAACAAGAGGAGATGGAGAGAAGAAGAAAAAGCAAGAGGATGTGGAGAGAAGAAGAAGAGAAACAAGAGGAGATGGAGAGAAGAAGAAGAGAAACAAGAGAAGATGGAGAGAAGAAGTAGCAAGAGGAGGTGGAGAGGAGAAAAATAGCAGGATGAGGTGGAGAGAAGAAGAAGCAAGAGGAGTTCGAGAGAAGTAGAACAACAACAACATCAACAACAGCAACAATAACAACAACAATAACAACAATAACAACAACAACAAAACGACAATGATGAATATGCCCTTGTTCTTTCTACAGGCTACAATTAAAATACACAAAATCAGCAGGGAGTTAAAATGACAAATTACCGCAGATCCTCGACATCCTGCTTCCAGCCGTCTGTATAAAGTAAATGGCTGAAATAAAGTAATTGTATATAATTATACGATGACGTCTAACGAATGTCGCTGTTACCGCCCGTTAATGTTTAAAGAAACGAAATAATTACTGCAGATGTAATAATTGACGGTAGTTAAATACTTGATGAAAAAACGCATTCTACATTCCTTCTGTCTCTAGATTTTGTTATTTAGTTTGTGGCTACATTTGGATTATACAGGGTGTCTCATTCGCTACAAAACCCAACATTTCCTCAGTGTCTCTCTCTCTCTCTCTCTCTCTCTCTCTCTCTCTGCGATTAGGACTCAATCAGAGTAGGACTCCAGACTCTCGAACGAAGACAGCTCTCTGTTTAAGCCTGTTAGATCCACTCCGATTGAATACCTGTAAAAACGTTGCACTGTGTTCTGCGCCAGTGGCCCAGTGCATCCGATTTCAGCCAGCATTTTGTTCAGGTTTGCTTTCCTTAGCCTTTGATTGTCCCCAATCTTCCTGCAAGGCAGCAGATGATCTTTTCTGTAGGGGAATTCTGCCCTTAGATGGTCGGCCTTCCCAGGTTTACGAGCACCATCTGCCCGAGTCACTAGAGGTGACTAACACAGACAGACATGCGACTTGTAATATGAGGAAACTGCAACAAGGAACACTTTTCATGTACAGCTTCCAACTGTTCCCGCCGCCTATCCCCATATACCGGTAAGTCACGTCCTCTTAAAAATGATGATCGTAGCACTTGATGATGTTAGGCCATCGTTGATGACTCCAATTCCGAACATAGAGACACACAGTCAGACGTCAAATTTTCCCCGTCGCACATAAAACATCAAACCGTAAGATTTGCGCACGGCCGGTTTAGGGAACCATTACGATGACGTAGCACACACCAATGTCGCCGAACAAATAATCTCGATCCCTTTAGATTTCTGTCTGATTACTCAATCGTAAGCATACTACGACGAATAAAACACGAAACAAATTCCCCAAAGAGACAAATCTGCGGCTCACGAAGTAGTTTACATTAATGTGTACATGGAAATAACTTGCGTCAAAGAATTTCAACAACGGTCATGATCAGCACTAATGTGACCTAAAGCGCAGATCAAGTCTAGACGGTGGAAGGTCTCACTCACAACACTTGATTTGTCAAAAACAGACTGTTGTCGGGATACGACCTCGCTTTAGCGACACAGATGGATCAAGCATATCATCATTTTGACTTTAACGCAGAAAAGTGCAATGAAGATTCGAAATTAATCAGACCCTGAGTGCATTTTCTGCAGCGATCGAGAGGACGTGGACTAGAACCGCCATCTTGGAGACGGAAGTCCCCCTCAGTGTCTCATTCACTACAACTCAGTGTCTCATTCGCTACAAAACCCAACATCCTCAGTGTCTCATTCGCTACAAAACCGACATTTCTCAGTGCATTCACTATAAAACCCAAATTTCCTCAGTGTCTCTCAACACAAACCTCGACATTTCCTCAGTGTCCCATTCGATACGAAACCCAACATTTCCTCAGTGTCTCATTCACTACAAAATCCAACATTTTCTCAGTGCATTCACTACAAAACCCAACATTTCCTGAGTGTCTCATTCATTACAAACCACGACACTTCCTCAGTGTCTTATTCACTATAAAACCCAACATTTCCTCAGTGTCTCATTCACTACAAAACCCAACATTTCTTCAGTGTCTCATTCACTACAAAACCCAACATTTCCTCAGTGTCTCATTCACTACAAAACCCAACATTTCCTCAGTCTCTCATTTACTACAAAACCCAACATAATCTCAGTGTCTCATTCGCTACAAAACCCAACATAACCTCAGTGTCTCATTCGCTACAAAACCCAACATTTCCTCAGTGTTTCATTCACTACAAAACCCAACATTTCTTCAATGTCTCATTCACTACAAATTCCGAAATTCCTCAGTGTCTCATTCACTACAAATCCCAACATTTCCTCAGTGTCTCATTCACTACAAAACCCAACATTTTCTCAGTGTCTCATTCACTACAAAACCCAACATTTCCTCAGTGTCTCATTCACTACAAAACCCAATATTTCCTCAATGTCTCATTCACTACAAATCCCGACATTTCCTCAGTGTCTCATTCACTACAAAACCCAACATTTCCTCAGTGTCTCATTCACTACAAAACCCAACATTTTCTCAGTGTCTCATTCACTACAAAACCCAACATCTCCTCAGTGTCTCATTCACTACAAAACCCAACATTTCCTCAGTGTCTCATTCACTACAAAACCGAACATTTCCTCAGTGTCTCATTCACTACAAAACCCAACAATTCCTCAGTGTCTCATTCACTACAAAACCCAACATTTCCTCAGTGTCTCATTCACTACAAATTCCAACATTTCCTCAGTGTCTCATTCGCTACAAAACCCGGCATTTCCTCAGTGTCTCATTCGTGACAAAACTCGACATTTCCTCAGTGTCTCATTCTCTATAAAACCCGACATTTCTTTAGTGTCTCATTCTCTACAAACCTCGACATTTCCTCAGTGTCTCACTCGCTACAAATCTCGACATTTCCTCTGTGGTGTCTCATTCGTTACAAAACCCGACATTTCCTCAATAATTCTTAACACCAGTGAAGATATTGCAACGAAAATGTGAACAGGATTGATTTCATTGTGTGGGGAATGACAATACATATGTGTTACGTGTATGTGTGTTTGTGTGTGTGTGTAGCGGTTAATTGTTGCTACACTGAATAGTGGAGCCGGCTTGACGCGCCTCTCTGCTGACTTCTTTTATTTGTGTTAAAGTTTCTACACATTACGGTTGTTGTTCGTGATTTTAAATGAAAATTCACACAAAATGTATTGACAATGTGTTGGCATAACAGTATAGGAGCGAGCTTTTGGTGGTAAAACCCATGAAAGAAATGCTGGATTCTGTAGGGAGTGATACACTAGGTATAGTCAACATTCGCGACCAGAACGACTTGCTAAACAAACAGGATTACCGGAAGTAGAACTGAGTATTACTCTACTTCCGGAATCGAACCTCGGTTTAAGAAATGTAATTAAAGTAAAGGTTCTCTACAAAATTAGGTTTAATTACAAAAAAAAAAAAAATTGTCAACTCCAAAGTTAAATCAGTCCTATTATGTGGCCGTGAAACATGGAGAATAACAAAAATGACAATCATGAAGATACAGACCTTCAATAATAGATGCCTGCGCAGAATAAAAGTATGGAAATGGCAGGACAAAAGTATTAATATAGAATTATGAGTCAAATTCCAGTGGTTAAAGAGATACAGCGAAGACGATGAAGCTGGATAGGACACATTCTGCGGAAGCCACCTGAGATTATTACAGAACATGCCCTTTTTTGGAAATCCCCACGTAAGAAACATAGAGAAAGTCCAAAATATTCTTGGAGAAGACAGATGGAAATAGAGGTGAAGATGATGGGGAAAAACATGGTATGATCTTAAAAGAATGACAAGAAACAGAACGGCTTGGAAAGTGTTGGTTGAAGACCTATGCTCCACAGAAAGATGGAAGAGGGAGAAGAAAGGCTCCCTTCATGTATAGCTAGGCATATAGTGGAAATGGTGATAGTAACTATATTTAGAGACTCGAGATAGACTCAAGATGCAACAAAGCATGTAAAATCATTGGACAGTTATCACCACTATTGTCCATGAAGGAAATAATTCTAGAGCCAAAACGGACACTCTACAATACAATCTTCATCCCAACGTTATGCTACCAATGCCAGTCCTGGACCCTACATGCAAGAACAATAAGAAAAAATAATCACGACCGAGGTGAAATGTGTTAGACGAACAACAGAAAACAGCCGGAGAAATAATATCAGAAAAGAACTGAGAACAAAGCTAGGAATAATTCCCACCAAAGAGTACACAAATAAGCAACAAATAAAATGGTTCAGCCAAGTGATATGCAGAAAGATCAAAACACTACGCAACGAGCCTTAAATAAACGTACAGGAACAACAAACTCAAGGGCCCACAACGAAACAGATGGATTCATGGAATATTAGAAACACTAGGAAACATAATAGCAGGAGAGGCAAACAGAAGAGTAAAAAACATCAAAAGTTACCCAACCTCGACGCTGAAAAGCAAATGATAAAGGAAAGAAGAAGAAGAAGATTCATATTTTCGAAGACCACGGCACATTTTTGAGGTTATGTGGTCGGTATCACGGCAGGCCGCTTTTACTTTCCAGAAAAAATATCTGGTACCCATTTTTAGAGACTGGGTAAACGCTTGAGCCTTGTCGGTCCCAAAAAATCCGTCATTTCTCGGAATCGAACCCAGACCGTTCCGTTCCGGAAGTGAACACACTAACTACTCAACCACCGAAGCCCCCAAGAAATTTATAAACAAAAAAAGTGTCAAAAATAAATGGGATATTTTTTGTAAATAATAACGAGCAAGATCACTTTTATTTATTTATCTGATTTGCTTGTTTGTTTGTTTGTTTGTTTGTTTGTTTGTTTGTTTGTTACAGAAAAGTAGTCTGCAAGTTCTCAGACTCAACTATCTCGTGTGGAAGCCTGCCAGTGAACCATACCTGATGGCTTGCGGCAGAATCTACTCTGGGTGACCCAGAACCATCTAGACCTTACTCCACCACTTCGTGGTGCCTCTAGAAACAAGCTAAATAATATTGTCTGGCAAAACGAGTAGAGACCGAGAGAGAATGCAACCCTGTACTCACAAACGCCATTCTGATGTTGGATGCAAAGGTGAAGGTCAAGTACGAGACTTGAATCGGCGTCTCAGCACGCGAGTTTCCACCCATATGTGCTGGGCCGCCTAATCAGAAGTGTGCGGAGACTTCCGGATAGTGTCGCTTCATGCATCGAAAGGCAGCATTCCTCACCTTCCCAGAATAATAACACACTCGTACTCATTTCTGCCAGCGGCTGGGTCGACCGTGGGGGTATTTTTTTTCCCCAACTCACACTGCTCCCAGCGGGAATCGAACACGATTTGTCTGAAGGTCAGAAGCCCTGTCGGGTGGTTTCCCCAACTAGGCTACCGAGACCCACTAAGTGGATGTTTGAGCCGAAAGGTGGAAGCATCACAGTTCTACTGCAAACCACAACCTATCGCATCCACTCCCATTTAACGTCATTTTAAGGGCGGACGACGAAGAGGTTTACTCCTAAAGTCATCTGGTGATAGCAAGCAGGTATGTATCGTTGTTATAGATGACGGATACAAAACGTCAAGTCTAAATGGTTCGTTCTATGACTTAGAGTTTAGAGCTATGTGACAAACGTAGATAATTGCTTCAAACTTTGCTGACGTATGATCACATTGAGTATTTACACATTAATGAGGGGACTTTCATTATAACTGACGCCCCGGAAGCTAAATGTAATCACCACCATAGGACTTGCTAGTAGAAGGGATTCTTCGTTTTTCCAACGTTCTGCCTCGAGTGATAATTACGAGTCTGTTATTGAACTTCTTTCAAAAACACACTTCGCCTTCTTCTTCATCATCTCAAAACCGGCCTACCAGCACCAGAGCTAGAAGTTGTCAGCGACCCACAGCTGATGGCTTGCGCCAGGATCGGTGAACCAAAACCATCCAGATCCTGCTCCACCTCTCCGCGGTACCTCTAGTAACAGACTAACCTGTCTAGTCTGGCCAAGCGTGCAGGGATCGAAGAGGGAAGACAACCCGGTACTCAAAAATGTCGTGTTGAAGTCGGATGTGTTGGGCCGAAAGGCGCAAATATAACAGTCATACTGCAAACCACAACATAACACAGACACGTCCACTACGACCATGTAAAGGCGGATGATGAAGAGGAATATTCTAGTCTACCATGATACTTTAGAATACTTTAGTCATCGGGCGAACGCAACCAACCGACCGACCAACCAACCAACCAACCAACCAATCAACCAACCAACCAACCAACCAACCATCTCAAAATCCTTGAGGTCGTTGGGGCAATATTGACAGACTTCATCAACCTTCTCCATTTCTCTCTATCTTTAGTCCATCTTTGGGACTCTTCCAGTCAAGGTCTGTTCATTCTTTTTTTGCATGTTATTTTTCCATCTCTTTATAAGTTTATCGCTCCTTCTTGCTCTTACGCAGTTCCTTGTAGAATGGATAAGTATCGCACTTACAACCGAGTAACATTGTCATGTTGTATACCGCTTAATATGTTGACTCTGAAGCTGTATATCCTCATCGATGCCCGTAGGACTGCAGGACAAACTCTAGACTGAGTTGAAGTTTAAAACAATTCTTAATCTCGCGCTCTCTCTCTTTTTCTCTCTCCCTCCCTTTATATCCCTCTTCTTTCCCTCCCTGTCTCTCTTCCTCAATCTCCCTCTCCCTCTTTCTCCCTCCCTCTCTCTCTCCCATTTCTCTCCCTCTCTATCTATCTCTCTCTCCCTCTACTCTTCCTCCCTCTCTCTCCCTGTCTCTCTCCCTCTCTATCTCTCTCCATCTCTTTCTATCCCTCACTCTCTCTCTCCCTCTCTCTCCCTCCCTCCCTCTCCCTCCCCCTCTCTCTCTCTATGTATCAACTTCATTACTTCTTAATGTGTTCCCATCGTATAACCATGAGATGCGCTCTTCCAACATCCCCCCACCAACAAAACATTGATACTTGTGTGGCATTTTAGACGCTTACATGAACATTGACTTCACTCAGACTCTCCATGTTATCAAATGTTTCTACTGATGGCTAATGTCTGCATGCAGCTGCTTGATTGTCTTCGACGGGCATCCATGCTTTATGATTGTCTGTGACATACATCTATGCTCTATGATTGTCTATGATTTACATCTATACTCTATGATTGTCTATGACCTACATCTATGCTCTATGATTGTCTATGACTTACATCTATGCTCTATGATTGTCTATGACTTACATCTATACTCTATGATTGCCTATGACTTACATCTATGCTCTATGATTGTCTATGACTTACATCTATACTCTATGATTGTCTATGACTTATTGAGTTGAGTTATTGAGTTATTTGCGGGTCATCATCATTGCACTCCGAACATGTCCATAGGTGCTCAGATCCCCTCCTCAGCAATTCCCGCAGTGTCCAGCGACTGCCGACTCCAGTTCTATGTTGGTTGATAAGTCTTCTTACACGGCCACCAAGTTTCTCATTTCTGGCTGTGCCCATCTTAACTCCCATTTCCATCATCCGAAGAAGTGACGTGGATCTGTGTTTGTCGAAGTCCTGTGCTCTTCCCACATCTAGGAGGGCATTGATGATGTCCGCCCGATCCATTGGTTGCCCGTCCTCAACGACAGCGCAGCTAGCCAACCTGTCCGCTCTTTCATTTCCCCGTACTCCCGCATGTCCAGAGACATAGACAAAGGTGACCTTACGTATTTTGGATTGCTGCAATGACTTTACCCATTGCATGCGTACAGAGCGCGCCTCCACTTTTTTTTATCATGCTCATCGAATCACTCAGTATACATGCGTGGATGTAGTCTTGTGACTCTAACCATTTATATCACACAAGATATGACTTAGTGACGCTGCAACATGTCACTGTGAAGAGCCAAACAAAATCCAGAGCATACACTACATGACTACATCACTCTGAGCACCCTACGAACACAAATATGGCCCACAGAAACAATCCTACATAACAAGCTATGGGGAACCTGTGATGACCTCAAACGCTCGTCTTGTTCGTGACACAAGCTTTCTAAATGTCTAAAGGTCTAAAGAGCCAAAATGTCTAAACGTTTAAATGTCTAAGTGTCTAATTGTTTAAAAGTCTAAATGTCTAAATGTCTAAATGTCTAAATGTTTAAATGTTTAAATGTCTAAATGTCTAAATGTCTAAATGTTTAAATGTCTAAATGACTAAATGTATAAATGTCTAAATGACTAAATGTTTAAATGTCTAAATGTTTAAATGTCTAAATGACTAAATGTTTAATTGTCTAAATGTCTAAATGACTAAATGTTTAAATGTTTAAATGTCTAAATGTTTAAATGTCTAAATGACTAAATGTTTAATTATCTAAATGTCTAAATGACTAAATGTTTAAATGTTTAAATGTCTAAATGTCTAAATGTCTAAATGTTTAAATGTCTAAATGTCTAAATGTCTAAATGTTTAAATGTCTAAATGTATAAATGTCTAAATGACTAAATGTTTATATGTCTAAATGTCTAAATGTTTAAATGTCTAAATGACTAAATGTTTAATTGTCTAAATGTCTAAATGACTAAATGTTTAAATGTTTAAATGTCTAAATGTCTAAATGTCTAAATGACTAAATGTTTAAATGTCTAAATGTCTAAATGTTTAAATGTCTAAATGTATAAATGTTTAAATGTCTAAATATCTAAATGTCTAAATGTTTAAATATCTAAATGTTTAAATGTCTAAATGACTAAATGTTTAATTGTCTAAATGTCTAAATGACTAAATGTTTAAATGTTTAAATGTCTAAATGTCTAAATGTCTAAATGACTAAATGTTTAAATGTCTAAATGTCTAAATGTTTAAATGTCTAAATGTATAAATGTTTAAATGTCTAAATATCTAAATGTCTAAATGTTTAAATATCTAAATGTCTAAATGTCTAAATGTCTAAATGTCTAAATGTTTAAATGTCTAAATGTCTAAATGACTAAATGTTTATATGTCTAAATGTCTAAATGTTTAAATGTCTAAATGACTAAATGTTTAATTGTCTAAATGTCTAAATGACTAAATGTTTAAATGTTTAAATGTCTAAATGTCTAAATGACTAAATGTTTAAATGTCTAAATGTCTAAATGTTTAAATGTCTAAATGTATAAATGTTTAAATGTCTAAATATCTAAATGTCTAAATGTTTAAATATCTAAATGTCTAAATGTCTAAATGTTTACATGTCTAAATGTCTAGCAATAGCAGAAACAGAAGAACGTATAACGATAACGAATGTATACGTTACCTTTCTGAAAAGTCACAAAATGAGAAAATGAACTAAAGTACCAGCGACAAACAACCATACTATATCAAATAGAGCAACTCGATATTCTGCTTTATTGACTGCACTTTGCTACTACTACAAGCCTCATTTCATTTTCTGGAACACGGACTGTTTCCCGCTTTACATTATTGCATTTTTATTTCTGCGTTGTGTCTCCCGTCTGATATTTACAGTTCCAGACTCCTAAATATAATTACACCCTGCAACGTTTTCATGTGAGGAACGCTAAAGCTACACTTGCAGTGATGTAAATGTAAAAAAAAAAAACGGCAAACGGTTCTGGAAATAGCCAGGCACTCATCACTGTAATCATTTTGACGACTTCATATTTATTGTACATTATTGAAAGCTTAATCAAATGTGCGCGTGTTGTTGGATACACGCTATATTAAGCAAACAGCAATTGAGAGATATATATGTCCGTGTCTGCTCATGTGAATGGATGTATTTGTTCTGCCTTATTGATTCCGGTAGATGCTGTGGCTGGGTTGTTAATGTCCTCGCTACTGTCAAGAGGGTGCCGTTCCAATTCACAGAAGTAGTAGTTTTTTTTTTTTTTTTTCAGGACAAGGACTGGGTCAAGGTATCGACAACTCTGGCATTTGCCAGGGGAATCAAGAATCACCAACAACAAAAAGTGAAAGTAATAAATAAAATCGCCCGTGCGCTGTCGGGGCCCGATTAAGTTAGAACTTAGGTTAAATACAAAAATAAAAATTTTCAACTCCAATGTTAAGTTAGTCCTATTATATGGCTGTGAAACATGGAGAACAACAAAATTACAATCATGAAGATATAGACTTTCATTAATGGATGCTTACGCAGAATAAAAGGGTGGAGATGGCAGGACAAATTCACTAACATAGAATTATGGAAATGTACCAGTCAAATACTAGTGGATAAAGAGATAATGCGAAGAAGATGGCGCTGGATAGGACACACACTAAGGAAGCCAATTGAGAGTATTACACAACAGGCCCTTTTTTGGAATCCCCAGGGGAAAAGACAAAGCGGAAGACCAAAGAATTCTTGGAGAAGACAAATAAAAGCAGAGATGAAGATGACGGGGAAGACATGGAATGATCTTAAAAGAATGGTAAGAGACAGAACGACTTGGAAAGTGTTTATTGAAGACCTATGCTCCACAGGGAGCTGAAAGGTAGAAGAAGAAGATGAATAAATAAAATATTTAAAAGGGCGCGAAAGTTAAGCTTCCCCAGTTCCCCAGCAACGTTAGGGTCGTCTCAGGGACCAACACAGCTCCGAAATTCAACAACTGAAAATGTGTACCAGAAGAGAGATTTTTTTCCTCCTTGAGAGAGTAGGAAGGTCTGATGAGATATCTGCTACATCGCCCCCATGTGGCATCTACCGTCTGGTAACTGAAAAATATGAGCACTAACACCGGTCACTAACGCCTTAAGACGTAGAGAACGCTCATACTTCATTATAGTTACCGTTCTGGGTCGAGAGAAAATGCAAGCCAAAGCTTTTTGGTGCATCTCAGCTTTATGATAAAGCCCACCACGAGGTTGACTAATTTATTGATCCATCGTCTTTAAAGTCTTACCCTTTTAATGTACATCTCTCTCTCTCTCTCTCTATATATATATATATATATATATATATATATATATCGCCAACCGACCACTAATATCTTCAGTAATAAGGAAAAGTCGATGGTCATATGTTGGACATGTGATGAGAAGAGGTAATAACCGAATAGCAAAGCAAGCCCTCATGTGGGAAACAACAGGTAAGAGAAAAAGAGGAAGACCCAGAGAGACACTGAGAATAACATTGATGAGATAGGCAAGATCAGTAGGAATCGGCTCCCTCAATGAGATATTATCTCAATGAGAACATATTCTGCTCTTCTAACACGCTGGCAAGGATACAGTGTCTCTCAATCGGGGATAATCTAGACCGATCATATACTGCTCTTCTAACACGCTGGCAAGGATAGTGTCTCTTAATCGGGGATAATCTAGACCAATCGCTACCCTCCGCTCTTCTAAAACTCTAGCAAAAATCCAGTAGCTATGAACTTTAAACGCTCTAAAAGAGGCATCTCTTTAAGCCAAAATGGAGGCAAAGCAAAATGACAAAAACATGACCGATGATCAACATTGGATGAAGCTCAACAGCGAATCAGCATCGACTTGCTATTGACTTCTACATTTTTACTTTAGTTTCATTTCATGTTGTAACTTGAAATGCATTCTTTTAACTGTCCGCTTTTATATATTTAAAATAAATAAATGGCGTGGCCTCGTTAGAGGAAGGAAATAATTCGATACAATCTGTACAGCTATTTATTTGAGTTTCCTTTGTTTTTGTGGTGATATACACATTCTTTACATGAAATGATTTTTATTAATTTGTATAAAAGAATATATTAAATGGTTTGCCCCGGGTCGTGATAAAACAGAAACATCTGAATGCAATCCATGCGGATATTAAACAAAACACTAAACAAACAACATGAGATAGAGTTCTCGAAACAAAAAAATGGACAGACGCAGACGGAATAAAAATCATCATCATCAAGTACCGGGCTTGCTGGCGTAGGTGATCATGTCTCTCCACAACTTTCGATCACGACAGTTATTTATCATTTCTGCTGTTGTTGTCAAGCCATTCTCTTAAGCTGTTTGATATTTTTTCTCTTTGCTTAACTCTATCTCTTCGTCCCTCAATTTTTACATTTGTTGCAATATATTCCAGTTGTTCTCTTCTCATTACATGGCCAAAAAATTATGATTGTTTCTTCCTAATATTGGAAATTAGCTCTCTTTTTGCTTTGGCCTCTTTCAGAACATTTTCATTACTCTTCTTAACTGTCCATGGTATTCTCAACATTCTGCTGTAAAACCACATTTCTACAGACTCCAGTGATTTTCTTGTCTATTGTCCTATTGTCCCTGATTCACATCCATATATTAAGACTGGCTCTACATAACATTTAAGAACTCCTTTTCTTGTTTCTATTGCCAAAAATGGATTGCATAGTATCTTCCTCATTTTTTTGGAAAGCTGCTTTTGCCTGAGCCATTCTGCATCTCACCTCTTTTGTACATCTTCCGTCTGAGGTTAACAAAGTTCCCAAATATTTAAATTCATTTACCTGTTTTAATATTGTTCCACTTGTCTTTATTTTGCACTGATTTCATATCTTTTTCTTTGTTGTTACCATTACTTCTGTCTTTCTTCTACTAAGGCTGAGTCCTTTATTTTTGCTTTCTTTCACTATAATGTTTAACATTTCTTGTAACTCATTTTCACTCTTAGCGATTAAGACTGTATCATCTAAAATAGAAAGAACACAACAAAGATCAGAATAAAACACGCAAATGATCTGTCCACCTAACTCTTAAAGACAAAGAAAAAAGGAAAGAACAAGAACCAACCAATAAAATGGATCCCCACAGAGACGGACAAGTGAGAGAGATTGTTGCTGTTGCCGTGTCAAAGCTCAACAAAGTATATCGACCACGAACAACGCTGTCGATCCGTTGCCAAGGAGAAGTAGAAGAAATGTCACTCAGAATGTTTAAGATTATAAACAGAGATTGTCAAAGAAGTGAAGGCATTTCGTTGTGTGTTGGGGAATGACAATCAATAAATCGATATCGATCTCGAGTGTCGTGTCTTGTATTGTGAGTGATCGATTCCTTTCAGAACTACTTGCCAGTAGGCCACCTCAATACCTTCATATCATCTTTATTTTACCAGCAAAACTATTACGTAAGCTCGATTTTTACAACATTTCTTCTTCTGCTTCTTCTTTCACCTTCTCTCTCTTCTTCATCTTAATCTTCTTCCTCTTCCTCTTCTTGCTCTACTTCTTCTTCAACATCCTCTTCTTCTTCAACTTCTTCCTCTTACTCTTCCTCTTCAACTTCTTCCTCTTTTTTCTCTTCCTCTTCTTCTTCTACTTCTTCCTCTTTTTCCTCTTCCTCTTCTTCTTCAACTTCTTCCCCTTTTTCCTCTAATTCTTCTTCTTCAACTTCTTCCTCTTCCTCTTCTTCTACATCTTCTTCAACTTCTTCCTCTTCCTCTTCTTCTTCAACTTCTCCCTCTTTGTCTTTAACTTCTCCATCTTCTTCCTCTTCCTCTTCTTCTACATCTTCAACTTCTTCCTCTTCCTCTTCTTCTTCAATTTCTTCATCTTCTTCAACTTCTTCATCTTCTTCATCTTCTTCTTCCTCTTCCTCTTCTTCTTCAACTTCTTCATCTTCTTCAACTTCTTCATCTTCTTCCTCTTCCTCTTCTTCTTCCTCTTCCTCTTCTTCTTCAACTTCTTCATCTTCTTCAACTTCTTCATCTTCTTCCTCTTCCTCTTCTTCTTCCTCTTCCTCTTCTTCTTCCTCTTCCTCTTCTTCTTCAACTTCTTACTCTCCTTCCTCTTCATCTTCATCATCATCATCATCCTATAACGCTCTGTATTGTTGTTACTCCAATCTGTTGTGACCTGTTCGAATCTAAAAACTATTACCTGCTCTTCACTCATGTACTACCATCACTGTCAGTGTGTCATAGCGATTCCGAGTCAAGAGCAAAGAAGGTCAAGGCAGCACTATGAGACCATGGATCAAAGAAATATAAATCAGAACGAGCATTATTCATGAGTAACAAGCTAGAGACCAGGGCATTACACATTCTCCTTTGATGCTGTAAAATAAACAAAGTGGAGGAGGCTCAAAGAGGTTGAACTAAAATCACAAACAAAAATGTTATACTAGGTTTTTGTCAAGTTTTATTGTGAGAGTCTGCAGATGTTTACCTGCAGAAGATGCAGAAAAACAGTTTGAAGAAAAACACTACCTTATGCCCATAAACAAATGTTAAGTTAAAAAACAACTCACAAATAATGACTAGAAAACAATGTGAGAAAATATATCGACCGCGACAGAATAATTTAGGGAGCCGCGATAGCTCAGTGGTGGGGGGCTGAGATAGCTTAGTGGTTGGGAGCTGCGATAGCTTAGTGGTTGGGAGCTGCGATAGCTCAGTGGTGGGGGGCTGAGATAGCTTAGTGGTTGGGAGCTGCGATAGCTTAGTGGTTGGGAGCTGCGATAGCTCAGTGGTTGGGAGCTAAGATAGCTCAGTGGTTGGGAGCTAAGATAGCTCAGTGGTTGGGAGCTAAGATAGCTCAGTGGTTGGGAGCTAAGATAGCTTAGTGGTTGGGAGCTGCGATAGCTTAGTGGTTGGGAGCTGCGATAGCTCAGTGGTTGGGAGCTGCGATAGCTTAGTGGTTGGGAGCTGCGATAGTTTAGTGGTTGGGAGCTAAGATAGCTTAGTGGTTGGGAACTGCGATAGCATAGTGGTTGGGAGCTGCGATAGCTCAGTGGTTGGGAGCTGCGATATCTCAGTGGTTGGGAGCTGCGATAGCTCAGTGTTAGGGAGCTGCGATAGCTCAGTGGTTAGTGAACTGAACTACAAAGGACAAAGATCGGGTTCGATCCCGACCGACGGCTTCCTAGTTCGCCCAGCCTTAAATGGGTACCGGATATTTTTCTGGGAAAGTAAAGCGGCACGGACGTAATACTGACCTCATTACCCCAAAAATAATGCGCCGAAGATCTGTAAAGATTATTGTCACTAACACCATATTCCCTATACGGCACTTGACGCGGGCTTTTCGCTTCTTTACTACAGAATAAGTTGGCGAAATCCAAGCAAAGAAATTGGTGTGAATTCGTCACAGAAAATAATACCAAATAAATATACAAATTATATAGGTCAATGAGATTTAATAGAAACACAAATTAAAATGAAATATGAGGTGAAATTAACAAAAATATATAGAAACAAAATAGGAAAAAAACAGTATGGTTAAAGCTTCACGTAACATGTGGACAACACGAATCAGAACGACGCTTCGGCGAAAGGCCTTCAATAGGAACAAACATACAATACACGTATAAATATGTATTTAAAATAAAATATAAATAATTTTTAAAAATCGAATTTGAAATAAAAATGAAAGTAAAATATGAATAAAACCTTCCGTGATGTGAAGCAGACATGACAGGATGTTATTCATATTTTCCTTTCATTTCGACATCTAATGTGATTTTTTATTATTTATTTTTGTATTTTAAATACATATCTATACGTGTGTTGTATGTTTGCCCCTTGTTGAATGCCTTTGTGCAGAAATGTCGTTCTGATTTGTGTTGCCCACTTGTTACGTGAAGCTTTAAGCATACCGTTTTTTTTCCTCGATATCATCATCATCATCATCATCATCGAGTGCCGTCTCCGCATCGAAAGTTGGCTACCATGAAGCGCCATTCCACTCTGTCTCTTGCTTTGATGGTGCAGATTGTCATAGGCTGACTAGTCCATCTTTTGATATTACTCGTCCATGTTAGTCTTGGTCTGCCCCTGCCTCTATTATCTTGTATTTTCCCTTCCAATATTACTTTTATTAGGCTGTTGTGTCTTTTAACATGCCCTACAAATTGCATTTGTCTTGTTCTAATTGTGTTTAGTAGTTCTCTTTTCATGTTTACTTGTTTTAAAACTTCATCGTTTGTTTTCTTTTCGTTACATCCAATTCAACCTATTCTTCTATAAATCCACATTTCAAAGGCTTCAATTTTCTGTTCTCTATTTTCTGGTCCAATGTCCATGTTTCTGCACCATACATGAAGACTGAGAAGATGTAACTATATTTTGTTTTATTTCTCCTCATTATTAGCTTCACTGCAGCTTCGCGTTTTGATGCATTTATGTGCATTTTTTTTTCATTTGACCTTTAAAATAAATATGACCTGAAATGGAGGTACATTATGGTGTATGTGGCAAGAATTAACAAGAAAGGAAGATAAAAATGATCATTTTAACCAAGTGCGATTCAAGTTGTTCAGAAATTGACGAAGAAAACCCCGAGCGTTATCATTTTTCTCCTTTGGAAATGTGTTACATTAAAACACGGTTAACAGCTTTCCTGGCTGCTGATTGGCCAGGGGAAGAAGCGGGAAATGATGGTGTGTCCCAGTTTGGCTGCCCGTCCCCTTGACCTTCCTGTTCCGATATTTCCGATCCGGGAGCGTGAGTCATATGCGTCCTTTCTCATGATTGACTTCTCTCCTGGAAGGTGACGACACCAGCTCACATCTTAACGGGTCACACGCATTTCCCTGGATCATGCTGACGACTGACTGACTTGTCAACTTCTTCAAAATAAAGGCGAAGATTCCAGACCACTATTAAATGTCCTATTTCGTCTTTAATCTTTACCAAATAATTTTAGAACGAGAGGTATCCCACTTTGACACGCCAATCTTCTTCCGTCTCTACTTTTATATTAAATTTTCTTCTTTTCGTTGTTCTTTTTCCTTCTTTAACTTCATCTTTTTTACCCCATTTCTTCATTTACAGCATCTTTTTATTTCATCCTTCTTGTCCTTTTACTTAATCTTATTTAGTCTCCTCTTTAATGTTAGTTTTATTTTTCTTCTCTGTATCTTCTTCTTGTTTCATTCATCCCTTGTTATATACTTTACTTCTTTCTCTTTTTCTTTCTCTCTTTCTTTATGTTTTTTTCTTATTTATTTTTCGTTCCGTCTCCTTTGCACATTTTGTTCCTTCTTTCTTCTCCAACTTTTCTGTTCACTGTGTTCTCCTCTACATGAACAGCACATACACATTAATGAACCGCGCATACACATTAATGAACAGCACATACATATTAATGAACAGCACATACATATTAATGAACAGCACATACATATTAATGAACAACACATACATATTAATGAACAACACATGAGCAACATATGCACATTAATGAACAACACATACACATTAATGAACAACATATGCACATTAATGAACAACACATGAACACAACATACATATTAATGAACAACACATGAAAAACATATGCACAGTAATGAACAACACATGAACATATGCACATTAATGAACAACACATGCACATTAATGAACAACACATGCACATTAATGAACAACACATGAACAACATATGCACATTAATGAACAACACATGCACATTAATGAACAACACATGAACAACATATGCACATTAATGAACAACATATGAACAACATATGCACATTAATGAACAACATATGAACAACACATACACATTAATGAACAACATATGCACATTAATGAACAACACATGAACACAACATACATATTAATAAACACCACATGAACAACAGATGCACATTAATGAACAATACATGAACAACACATACACATTAATGAACAACACATGAACAACGCATGCACATTAATGAACAACACATGAACAACACATACACATTAATGAACAACACATGCACATTAATGAACAACACATGAACAACACGTACACATTAATGAACAATACATGAACAACACATACACATTAATGAACAACACATGCACATTAACAAAGAAGAAATCCAGACAAACACTTCAGTGAAACTAACAAACAAACGTCGAATTCTGCAAAGAAACGTTGCTGAACACGACATCAATGGAAGATATACGGAGAAAAGCATACAAACATCATCATAATCTTCATCATCAAATACCGTGCAGTTGGAAATATCGTCTTCTAGAACGTCTTCTAGAACGTCTTCTAGATAGTCTTCTAGATAGTCTTCTAGATCGTCTTCTAGATCGTCTTCTAGATCGTCTTCTAGATCGTCTTCTAGATCGTCTTCTAGATAGTCTTCTAGATAGTCTTCTAGATCGTCTTCTAGATAGTCTTCTAGATAGTCTTCTAGATCGTCTTCTAGATAGTCTTCTAGATAGTCTTCTAGATCGTCTTCTAGATCGTCTTCTAGATCGTCTTCTAGATAGTCTTCTAGATCGTCTTCTAGAACGTCTTCTAGATAGTCTTCTAGATAGTCTTCTAGATCGTCTTCTAGAACATCTTCTAGAACGTCTTCTAGAACGTCTTCTAGATAGTCTTCTAGATCGTCTTCTAGATCGTCTTCTAGAACATCTTCTAGAACGTCTTCTAGAACGTCTTCTAGATAGTCTTCTAGATAGTCTTCTAGATCGTCTTCTAGAACATCTTCTAGAACGTCTTCTAGAACGTCTTCTAGATAGTCTTCTAGATAGTCTTCTAGATCGTCTTCTAGATCGTCTTCTAGATCGTCTTCTAGATCGTCTTCTAGATCGTCTTCTAGATCGTCTTCTAGATAGTCTTCTAGATCGTCTTCTAGAACGTCTTCTAGAACGTCTTCTAGATAGTCTTCTAGATAGTCTTCTAGAACGTCTTCTAGATTGTCTTCTAGAACGTCTTCTAGAACGTCTTCTAGAACGTCTTCTAGATAGTCTTCTAGATAGACTTCTAGATCGTCTTCTAGAACGTCTTCTAGATAGTCTTCTAGATCGTCTTCTAGAACGTCTTCTAGAACGTCTTCTAGATAGTCTTCTAGATCGTCTTCTAGAACGTCTTCTAGAACGTCTTCTAGATAGTCTTCTAGATCGTCTTCTAGAACGTCTTCTAGAACGTCTTCTAGATAGTCTTCTAGATCGTCTTCTAGAACGTCTTCTAGAACGTCTTCTAGATAGTCTTCTAGATCGTCTTCTAGATAGTCTTCTAGAACGTCTTCTAGAACGTCTTCTAGATAGTCTTCTAGATCGTCTTCTAGAACGTCTTCTAGAACGTCTTCTAGATAGTCTTCTAGATCGTCTTCTAGAACGTCTTCTAGAACGTCTTCTAGATAGTCTTCTAGATCGTCTTCTAGAACGTCTTCTAGATAGACTTCTAGATAGACTTCTAGATCGTCTTCTAGAACGTCTTCTAGATAGTCTTCTAGATAGACTTCTAGATCGTCTTCTAGATAGACTTCTAGAACGTCTTCTAGAACGTCTTCTAGATAGTCTTCTAGATCGTCTTCTAGAACGTCTTCTAGAACGTCTTCTAGATAGTCTTCTAGATCGTCTTCTAGATAGTCTTCTAGAACGTCTTCTAGAACGTCTTCTAGATAGTCTTCTAGATCGTCTTCTAGAACGTCTTCTAGAACGTCTTCTAGATAGTCTTCTAGATCGTCTTCTAGAACGTCTTCTAGAACGTCTTCTAGATAGTCTTCTAGATCGTCTTCTAGAACGTCTTCTAGAACGTCTTCTAGATAGTCTTCTAGATCGTCTTCTAGATAGACTTCTAGAGCGTCTTCTAGATAGACTTCTAGATCGTCTTCTAGAACGTCTTCTAGAACGTCTTCTAGATCGTCTTCTAGATCGTCTTCTAGATAGACTTCTAGATAGACTTCTAGAACGTCTTCTAGATCGTCTTCTAGATCGTCTTCTAGATCGTCTTCTAGATAGACTTCTAGATCGTCTTCTAGATAGACTTCTAGATCGTCTTCTAGATAGACTTCTAGATAGACTTCTAGATAGACTTCTAGATCGTCTTCTAGATAGACTTCTAGATAGACTTCTAGATAGACTTCTAGATAGACTTCTAGATCGTCTTCTAGATAGACTTCTAGATAGACTTCTAGATCGTCTTCTAGATAGACTTCTAGATCGTCTTCTAGATAGACTTCTAGATAGACTTCTAGATCGTCTTCTAGATCGTCTTCTAGATCGTCTTCTAGATCGTCTTCTAGATAGACTTCTAGATAGACTTCTAGAACGTCTTCTAGATCGTCTTCTAGATCGTCTTCTAGATAGTCTTCTAGATCGTCTTCTAGAACATCTTCTAGAACGTCTTCTAGAGCGTCTTCTAGATAGTCTTCTAGATAGTCTTCTAGATAGTCTTCTAGAACGTCTTCTAGATAGTCTTCTAGATAGTCTTCTAGATAGTCTTCTAGAACGTCTTCTAGAACGTCTTCTAGAACGTCTTCTAGATCGTCTTCTAGATCGTCTTCTAGATCGTCTTCTAGATAGTCTTCTAGATCGTCTTCTAGAACGTCTTCTAGAACGTCTTCTAGATAGTCTTCTAGATCTTCTAGATAGTCTTCTAGATAGTCTTCTAGAACGTCTTCTAGATAGTCTTCTAGATAGTCTTCTAGATAGTCTTCTAGATAGTCTTCTAGATCGTCTTCTAGAACGTCTTCTAGAACGTCTTCTAGATAGTCTTCTAGATAGTCTTCTAGATAGTCTTCTAGATAGTCTTCTAGAACGTCTTCTAGATAGTCTTCTAGATAGTCTTCTAGATAGTCTTCTAGATAGTCTTCTAGAACGTCTTCTAGAACGTCTTCTAGATAGTCTTCTAGATAGACTTCTAGATAGTCTTCTAGATCGTGTTCTAGATCGTCTTCTAGATAGACTTCTAGATAGTCTTCTAGAACGTCTTCTAGATCGTCTTCTAGATAGTCTTCTAGATAGACTTCTAGATAGACTTCTAGATAGTCTTCTAGATAGACTTCTAGATAGTCTTCTAGAACGTCTTCTAGATCGTCTTCTAGATAGTCTTCTAGATCGTCTTCTAGATAGTCTTCTAGATAGTCTTCTAGAACATCTTATAGATCGTCTTCTAGAACGTCTTCTAAATCGCCTTCATTTTAGCTGCCCATGATACTCTCAACATTCTTCTGTAAAACCAAATTTATGTCGCTACATCAATTTGTTGTCTGATTGTCCATAATCCACGTCTATATATAATGACTAGCCGGAGATAACACTAAAGAAATATTTTTCTTATTTACGATTAACAATACGGGGTTGGATATTTTCATTTAGGAAAAACAAATAAGTTAAAACTAGGTAATGTACAACTTGCTGCTCGGTATCAAGCCGCGACTTGTATACCTGACTAGACCGGTTCACTTAACCACTTCGCTATCTCCGCTCCAGGCTTATAGAACACGAGTGACACCATGCATGACTCCTCTTCAAGCATGAAACGAATGTCTGAGCGTTCATCAGTTAGGATGGAAGATACCTTTGAAATAAATAAGCGGAACTGATGTAAAGTTGATAGTGATGATTTCTTAAGAAAATATTAAAAAAAACACAAACACAGGTAAGCTTGGGGTTGAGTGATGGAGATGGTGCACATCTCGCGCAGGGGAGGTGAAAGTTTTAGAGTAGGTGTCATTGGAGTCAAGTTGCAAAAGTAGCAAGGTAGATGATAATGATTATGATTGTGGTGATGATGATGATGATGATGATAGCGATAATGATAGCGATAATGATGAAGATGATAATAGTAGTGATGGTGGTAATTGATGGTTATAATGATGAATGATGATGATGGTGATGGTGATGATGATGATTGTCATAGTGATGGTGATAATGATGATGATGATGACGATGATGGTAGCGATATTGGTGAAGATGATGATAGTAGTGATGGTGATGGTGGTAATGATAATGATGATTATAATGGTGAATGATGATGATGATGATGATGATGATGATGATGATGGTGATGATGATGATGATAATGATGAATAATTATTTTTTTAATGACATGACCGCAGGTTCATCCGGGCACGCCAAGTGGCGTCTAGGGAATATGGTGTTAGTGACCATAAATTTTACAAACCGTCGGCACATGATTTTTGGGGTAACGTGGTCGGTATTACGCCCGTAGTGTGACCATACTCTCGATAAAGACGACATCGCTAAGTTTGTTCTTCAATGCGTAAAAGAAGAGGAAGTGACTTATTGGTACAATGATTGTGTTGAATGTTGTACAATGATTGTGTTGAATGTTGTACAATGATTGTGTTGAATGTTGTACAATGATTGTGTTGAATGTTGTACAATGATTGTGTTGAATGTTGTACAATGATTGCGTTTAATGTTGTACATTGATTGTGTTGAATGTTGTACAATGATTGTGTTGAATGTTGTACAATGATTGTGTTGAATGTTGTACAATGATTGTGTTGAATGTTGTACAATGATTGTGTTGAATGTTGTACAATGATTGTGTTGAATGTTGTACAATGATTGTGTTGAATGTTGTACAATGATTGTGTTGATAGACTAAGGAGTCTAAAGGTGGGAAAGGGATCTATTCAAACCGTAGTGCTTAACGGGAAAAGCAAGTATATCTATAATCAATACCTTACAGGAACAGTCAGTCTGATTACACCACGAGAATTGCTGGTACGGACAGTGGAGCGGATATGGGGATGACCCGACTGCAGTGAAACTGATTACATGAATAGAATAGAATACTACAGCTTTCTAAAAAATGAGGAAGATACTATGCAATACATTTCTGACAATCGAAACAAGAAAACGAGTTCTTAAATGTTATGTAGAGCCAGTCTTAACATATGGATGTGAATCATGGACAATAGGACAACAGACAAGAAAATCACTGGAGTCTGTAGAAATGTGGTTTTACAGAAGAATGTTGAGAATAACATGGACAGCTAAGAAGAGTAATGAAAACGTTCTGAAAGAGGCCAAAGCAAAAAGAGAGCTAATATCCAATATACGGAAGAAACAATCATCATTTTTTGGCCATGTAATGAGAAGAGAACAACTGGAATATATTGTGACAACTGGAAAAATTGAGGGACGAAAAGATATAGTGAAGCAAAGAGAAAAGATACCAGACAGCTTAAGAGAATTGCTTGGCAGAAGGTCAACAACAGAAATGATAAATTGCTGCCGAGATCGAAAGTTGTGGAGAGACATGATCACCTACGCCAGCAGGCCCTGTACTTGATGATAATGATGATAAGTGTAGAATAGAATATAATAGACTATAATAGACTAGAATAGAATAGAATAGAATAGAATAGAATAGAATAGAATAGAATAGAATAGAATAGAATAGAATAGAATAGAATAGAATAGAATAGAAGGGACAGTGTACTCACAGAGGTCATTGGCCGTAATACCAGATTGTTCTATGCCGTCAGTTAGTATTTAAACAAATTCTGACGACAGAATCCGTTAGTTGAGACAGATTGATTGCTTCTATCAATAAACTCTGGCTTCAGTATTCCAGGCACGAAGCGAGGTCTACAATAGGAGCACTTGACCGAGAACGATGGGAGGGCGAGGGATAGTCCTGGCTTCTGGCTTGGCCAAGCTTGTTGCACTGTCCGGAAGAAATACAGATAAGTTCTCTCTCAAGTTCTCTCTCAAAGTTCTCTCTCAAAGTTCTCTCTCAAAGTTCTGTCTGAAGTTATCTCTCAAAGTTCTCTCTCAAAGTTCTCTCTCAAATTTTCTCTCAAGTTCTCTCTCAAAGTTCTCTCTCAAAGTTTTCTCTCAAAATTCTATCTCAAAATTCTCTCTCAAAGTTCTCTCACAAAGTTCTCTCAAGTTTTCTCTCAAAATTCTCTTTCAAGTTCTCTCTCAAAGTTATCTCTCAAAATTCTCTCTCAAGGTTCTCTCTCAAAGTTATCTCTCAAAATTCTCTCTCAAAATTCTCTCTCAAAGTTCTCTCACAAAGTTCTCTCACAAAGTTCTCTCTCAAAATTCTCTTTCAAGTTCTCTCTCAAAATTCTCTTTCAAGTTCTCTCTCAAAGTTCTCTCTCAAAATTCTCTTTCAAGTTCTCTCTCAAAGTTCTCACTCGCTACTTCCCGAGTCGAGAAAAGATCATCGTTATCTCATAACTCTTTGTTATCGCACTGAGGAAAGAGGGCAGGGAGAAATGGAGACTGGATAGTCTAGAGGCAAGACGTCGATCTCTGGACTGGAAGGACTCGGGTTCAAGACCCGCCACAAGCGGTGGCAGTAAAGTGCCCCCGTCACGCCAATTGGCATATAGAGAATATAGTGTTAGTGACCATACATTTTACAGACCTTCGGCACATGATTTTTGGAGTAATGTGGTCGGTATTACGCCCGTGCCACTTTACTTTCCCAGAAAAAAATTCAGGTATCCATTTAAGGCTGGGTATATCGGAAGCCAGCTCAGTGGTTAGTGAACTGGACTACAACGGACAAGAGGTAGGGTTCGATCCCAACCGACGGCTTCCGGGTTCACCCAGCCTTTAATGTGTACCGGATTTTTTTCAGGGAAAGTAAAGCGCACGAGCGTAATACCAACCACATTACCCCAAAAATCATGTGCCGAAGGTCTGTAAAAATTATGGTCACTATCACCATGTTCCCTATACGCCACTTGGCGTGACGGAGGTACTTTACTTTTTTTTTTTACTTATATCGGAAGCCGTCGGTTGGGTTCGAACCCTACCTCTTGTCCTTACAAGCGGTTGGACTTTTACAAAATACGGAAAATTAATCCGTGGTTTCTTCGTCACTTTACCCTCCCCTAGTCTCTTGGGTAGTGAGATCTGATGTGTAGCCCTCTTGGATAACGGCAATAAACAGAATGTGTTGTTTGCACTCGCGCACGTTAAAGAACACTTGGAAGTTAGAATCGTAAAGATTAGGTCATAAATATGGCCGCTGCCAGTGCAAAGTTGGCAGTTAAAACCTAACCCACGCCGTGGATTCCAGTGCTACGGAGTTCGTGCACATGGGCCAGGATTCTTCTCGGATTTTCTCGAGATTCTTGAGGAGGATATCGGAGCACCTATGGGTTCGTCAGGTGTGCAGTGATGATGATCCTAACAACAACGACATCAATATTTGTTACCTCAGCTCACTGTTTATGCACACAAAATACGAGCTTATTACAAAAGACATCCAATTTGGCAACTCATCAAAGAGAGAAGACAAGCCTGATGCCCCCCAAAAATGTGCTAGAGCCCGATGTATTGGGTTGAGATGTGCCAGATTCTCATCGATTTTCAGGCCAGATCTATCCAGACGACGAGACAACAAATGATGCGTTGAAAATGTTCCTGAAGGCCAAATAAAATGTCTTCTCCTTTCACTTTTTTTCTCTCTCACTCAAAGAGAAGATATATTCAACATCCGCCTTATTAGCACAAGCAGAAAGGGGGACGTTGACAACGCAATGTTCGTTATATAAGTATTTGGGGAAGAAGTGAGAGCTGTTTTGTTATGTCGTCTTTTGGACAAAATGATGTTCAATAGCATTGGGGAGTGGCAGTATTATGTTTGTTAGTGTTTTGACTTAATGATAGGTCAAAATTGGTATACTTCCAGCAGTGACGGATTTTAACTTGATGGTAAGTCAGAAGTGGTATCCTTCCAGCAGTGATGAATTTTAACTTGATGGTAAGTCAGAAGTGGTATACTTCCAGCAGTGATGAATTTTAACTTCGTGAGGTCCTAATCTAAATAAAACTCTGAGGTTTCCCTTCCCTCCTTTCTCCCCCCCCCCTTCCTCCCCCCCCTTCCCCGTGTAAAAAAAATAAACAGCTGAAGAATAATTGAAATCATATACAGCGGAGAGCTGGTGGTCGAATCATTAACGTGTCAGGTTCCAAACGAAGAGAACGCGGGTTCCAATCCCGGTAGGGTCAAAAGTTGTTTTTTTTCCCCTATCGGAGGTGAAATAAAAACTCAGACCCGAACACCTTAAAGCGACTGCACTTGTCTAGCGGTCTTTATTCTCCGACCCTATAACTACTCCCGGCATACCCCATAATGAAAAGTGCACTAAGTATATTTTTTGGTGTGTGTGTGTGTGTGTGTGTGTTTTTTTTTTATATTTACCAGTATGAAGAAGGTGTCCCAAAAATATTGTATGAACATCTTTTTTAGGCTCGTGTGGGCCCTAAGCTACAGCTTATAGGTAGATCTGACCCGGACTTTCAAGCTTAGGCTCTAAGTGACGAAGGTAATAACAGCGAGAAGAACCACTGGCCACCTCTCACCTCATAACGTTGTACCTGGTGCTGTGATGATTAATACTTCACTCCGCTTTAATACTTAACTTCATTTACTATATCGGGCGTCTTTTAATTTAATAAAATATTTAAACAAAAAAATGCACTGTTTTATAATACAATAAGAATGTCACAAACTGACATCTCAGAATAGACACCGGAATGTCACAAACTGACATCTCAGAATAGACACCGGAATGTCACAAACTGACATCTCAGAATAGACACCGGAATGTCACAAACTGACATCTCAGAATAGACACCGGAATGTCACAAACTGACATCTCAGAATAGACACCGGAATGTCACAAACTGACATTTTATCAGAAAAAAAAATGCTACATACAACTATTACACATAACCTCAATGTTACATACAACTATTACACAGAACCTCAATGTTACATACAACTACTACACAGAACCTCAATGCTACATACAATTATTACACAGAACACCCAATGCTACATACAACTATTACACAGAACCTCAATGTTACATACAACTACTACACAGAACCCCAATGCTACATACAATTATTACACGGAACCCCAATGCTACATACAACTATTACACAGAACCCCAATGCTACATACAACTACTACACAGAACCCCAATGCTACATACAACTACTACACAGAACCCCAATGCTACATACAACTATTACACAGAACCTCAATGTTACATACTACTACACAGAACCTCAATGCTACATACAATTATTACACAGAACCCCAATGCTACATACAACTATTACACAGAACCCCAATGCTACATACAACTACTACACAGAACCCCAATGCTACGTACAACTACTACACAGAACCCCAATGCTACATACAACTATTACACAGAACCCCAATGCTAAATACAACTACTACACAGAACCCCAATGCTACATACAACTATTACACAGAACCCCAATGCTACATACAACTACTACACAGAACCTGAATGCTACATACAACTACTACACAGAACCCCAATGCTACATACAACTATTACACAGAACCTCAATGCTACATACAACTATTACACAGAACCCCAATGCTACTTACAACTATTATACAGAACCTCAATGCTACATGCAACTACTACACAGAACCTCAATGCTACATACAACTACTACACATAACCTCAATGCTACATACAACTATTATACAGAACCTTAATGCTACATACAACTATTATACAAAATCTCAATGCTACATACAACTATTACGCAAGATAGAACTTCATAATGTTTCATACATCATTCCCAACATAAAAACTTTAAATACATCATTTACGTATAGAAAGACTATGTCATATCAATCTTTCATAGTTGCAGGAGCTGCTGAGTTAAGTGCTCTGTGCACACCGAGAGCTGTGTGTCTCATCCATTTTGATCATGTTTCGATATTCCAATTTTTTACGATGAATGATGATATCGTATGACAGCGAACAGTTGGCTGTTTTCACTTTCTGCGCGGTTTCGCCTTATTTCTTTTGGCGTGTGCTGAGACTGCTACGATGGGGACTACAGTTACCTTTCTTTGTTTGGGAGATGAGATATTAATTCGGATGATTACTCTGGCACGGGCGGTTGAGCAATTATGGATTTTAATTCGTTTGCAGTGATACCGGGCCTTCCATAACCAAATAAATCCTTCATAAAAGCAGAATAATTGAACGAAATATTTTTCGCAAAAAAATGAGATTTCTTTAAACATCAATAACATCCCCTCTCTCTTTTTTTCCCTCTCCATCTTCCAAAAGTAAAGTACCCCCGTCACGCCAAGTGGCGTATAGGGAATATGGTGTTAGTGACCATAAATTTTACAGACCTTCGGCACATGATTTTTGGGGTAATGTGGTCGGTATTAAGCCCGTGCCGCTTTACTTTCCCAGAAAAAAAATCCGGTACCCATTAAAAGCTGGGTGAACCTGAAGCCGTCGGTTGGGATCGAACCCTACCTCTTGTCCTTTGTTGTCTAGTTCACTAACCACTGAACTATCGCAGCTCCCCATCTTCCACCAAAGTTACACATTTATGTCATTCTCTTTTCAAAACAAGAATATATATATATCATCATCATCATTATCGAGTGCCGTCGCCGCATCGAAGGTTGGCTACCATGGACCACCATTCTACTCTGTCTCTTGATTTAATGGTGCAGATTGTCATAGGTTGACTTGTCCATCTTTTGATGTTACTCGTCTATGTTAGTTTTGGTCTGCCTCTGCCTCTTTTACCTTGTATTTTCCCTTCCAAGATTACTTTTAGTAGGCTGTTGTGTCTTTAACATGGCCCAAAAATTGCATTTGTCTTGTTTTAATTGTGTTTAGTAGTTCTCATTTCATTTTTAGTTGTTTTAAAACTTCATCGCTTGTTTTCTTTTCTTTCCATCCAGTTCTACCTAATCTTCTATAGATATGGCTCCTTGACATACTCCGGTAAACAATGGAAACTAAAGGTCACTGAACTTCAAAACTCGCGAACTGATTATTTTCAAATTCCATTTCTCCTTTGTTCTGCTCATGGAATCAGTATCAATGTTGTTAGGAATTACCCATATCCGCTTCACTCATGTTACAGCACCCGCAGGAGCGCGGTGACAAATTCTGTTAATATGGTCGAATACAGTGCAGACCTAATCTCAGCGCGCAGGCGACGATACCAAACGACTTCCATTGAGTAGAGAGTGTATAGTTACTTCCTTACTCCGGTTTAATTGAAAACGCACATTTAAGACAAAGAAAACAACTGTTTTTGGTTGCTGTCACTTTTGGTTTTTAAGCGACTGTTAATCTCTGCAACAATAAGGCGACATGCTGCCATTTTGACTTCGTTTTGTCGGTCGGCAGCCATTAGCAAGGTCGAACTCCAGTGCGAGCCAAGTCGGCTGCCTGGGCGACAATTTCAAACGATATCACCGAAAAGAGAGTGCCCACAGTCATTTGCAACTTCAATTCACTAGAAAAAATAGTTTTAAAAAAACAAACACATAGAAACCAGAGACAAACACTACAAAACTGTGTCAATGTTGGCACTCGCTAAAGGCACCTACAGCAATAGCCACCATCGTCATTGAAATCATCAAAGTCCATTAGAATGATAATGTAATATCAACACAATCGTATCACATAATTTGATAAATACAAACTCTATTCAACAAAAGTTAGCATTATAATACCGGAGACCTTAGGGTCTTTCATTATATGAGACTGGACAGCAGAATTCGGTCAATGTATGAAGGATGCACTGTGGACGCACTTTCAACAGCAGCTTTTCAAAAAATGAGAAAATTGCGTAATCCATTTTTAACAATGTAAAATAGTAAAAGAGTTCTTAACTGTTATGTAGATACAGTCCCAACATATGGATGTGAATCATAGACAATTGGACAACAGACAAGAAAATCACTGGAGGCTGTACAAATGTTATTTTACAGAAAAATAGTGAGAATATCAAGGACAGCTAAGAAGAGTAATGAAAACGTTCTGAAAGAGGCCAAACCAAAGAGAGAGAGAGAGAGAGAGAGAGAGAGAGAGAGAGCTAATTTCCAATATTAGGAAGAAACAATCATTAGTTCTTGACCATGTAATGAGAAGGGAATAGCTGAAATATATTGTAACGGAAAATTGAGGGACTAAGAGATTGATGGAAAGTCTCAAACTCAAAGAGGTCAACACAAAAAGGGAGCTCTTAAGAAACATCAGAAAGAAACAATCAACATTCGCCGCACGGGCAGATAACTCCGTCTTCGGAGGTACTCATATTTTTTTCCGTCGATGAGTAATTGACGTTCCAAGCCGGGCCTCGCTGCTGAGAGCAGGGGTGGTTGCCGCAGAGAGAAATCATAAATTAAAATCCCAACTGGTGCAGCCGGGATTTGAACCCACAACCTCTCAGTCTCGAGGACGGCGTCTTGCCTCGAGACAAACCAGTTCCCCCCGTAAAGTAATTGACAATAAATGTATCTCCGAAACAAATGATTTCACTCGTCTCATAAAATGAACGAGTCCTGGACAGACTAAAATTGTGATAGTGGGCACAATTGTTTGTTATTGATACTTTAGTTAATATGCTTATTTACATCTTTCCATGAAGATAAAACATCACGCGTTTTACCTCGAGGCCAGACAGTCCCCCACCAACAGAAATGATACGATGCATGGTGGATAGATAACTGTGGAAGAACGTGATCGCCTACGCGAACCGGCCCATACCATGATGATAAAGAGGACGTTTCTATATTGTTTTATTTGATCCTATCTTTTACCTGGTTGTATTGTGGTATATTGTGTGTTTTTTTTCTATATAAAGTTAAATATGTTCCTTTGGCAAGTTATTAAAGATCAACGCTGCAGGGTGTGTGTTACAGTCTAACCATATAGCTCTCAGTTTTCTTCGTTCCCTGTACTTATATCTAACAGCTAAGTGAAAATGTGTACCGTTTTCGGCATAAAAACAAAATGTTACACTCACCTCTAGTACAGAAACACAATGTCACATACACCTAATATAGCACAGAAACACAATGTCACATACACCAAATATAGCACAGAAACACAATGTCACATACACATAATATAGCACAGAAATACAATGTCACATGCACCAAATATAGCACAGAAACACAATGCCACATACACCAAATCCGAAATAGAGATACATAATTATATAATAAAATCACGAAGATCTAAGAGTGAAGAATAATATTGACGATGAAGGAGATGAATTAAGAAAGAAGATTTTTTAATAAAATAAAAAAAAAGAATAAAATGATGATAATAACGATGACTTTTCTCGGCGACAACAAATTCCTCTAGTATCTCTCTTATGCAACATTTCGCTACACATTCTTGCAGTCTGGTCAATCGATTGCCACGTCACAGACAGGCAGGCTGCCTTCTAATGACTTCTCTATGCCTTCTTTGTCCTGTCTAAAACCTCCATCTTGAGTCTGTTTTCAGCTTGTTCTACAAATATCCGATGTCAATAAAAGTCTCTCTCATAGAGACCAGAGTCTGCATGCACATTGTCCTAATGAAAAGACTACATTTCAATAAATATTTATTTTACTCTTTAGAAAAGACTGATGGCTCAACGAATGAAAGTTTACATCTAATGGATTTCTTTCTTTCTAATAATTGTGAATAAATGTCTGTGTGTATTTAATTAATTTAATTTTTTTTTTATGTTTATCTGAGTACGATCTCGGCCATGTTTGGGTTGTCGGTAAAGTCGGCGACTACAAAAGTCGATCGAGACTTTAATTTTATTTAATTAATTTTTTTTTTTTTAATTCTGAGTATGATCTCTAGAATAACAATAGGAGGTCATAATATAAATAATGTAAGGTATACTGACGATACAGTCTTAATCACTAAGAGTGAAAATTAGTTACAAGAAATGTTAGACATTATTGTGAAAGAAAGCAAAAAGAAAGGACTCAGCCTTGATAGCAAAAAGACAGAAGTAATGGTAACAACAAAGAAAAATCCATCACCTCAGTGCAAAATAAAGACAAGTAGAACAATATTAAAACAGGTAAATGAATTTAAATATTTGGGAACTTTGTTAACCTCAGACGGAAGATGTACAAAAGAGGAAAGATGCAGAATGGCTCAGACAAAGGCAGCTTTCCAAAAAATGAAGAAGATACTATGCAATCCATTTTTGACAATAGAAACAAAAAAAAAGAGTTCTTAAATGTTATGTAGAGCCAGTCTTAAAATATTGATGTGAATCATGGATAATTGGACAACAGGCAAGAAGATCAATGGAGTCTGTAGAAATGTGGTTTTACAGAAGAATGTTGAGAATATCATGGACAGCTAAAAAGAGTAATGAAAACGTTCTGAAAGAGGCAAAGGCCAAAGAGAGCTTTCCAATATTAGGAAGAAACAATCATCATTTTTTGACCATGTAATGAGAAGAGAACAGCTGGAACATATTGTAACAAGTGGAAAAATTGAGGGACGAAGAGATAGAGGGAAGCAAACAGAAAAAAATACCAGACAGCTTAAGAGAATGGCTTGGCAGAAGGTCAACAACAGAAATGATAAATAACTGTCGTGATCGAAAGTTGTGGAGAGACATGATCACCTACGCCAGCATGCCCGGTACATGATGATGATGATTTATATCCCGACTGGCTCTACGTAACATTTCAGAACTGATTGAGACCAGGATCGGTGATTTTTTATTGAGACTTTACTTTTATTTAATTAATTTTTTTTTAAAAAACTTTTCAGTTTACTAATTTTTATTTTTTTTTTCTTGCGTTCGCCCGGTGACTAAAGGAATGCACCTCTTCGTCATCCGCCCTTAAAAGGACGTTAAGTGCACGTGTTTGTGTTGTGTTGTGGTTTGCAGTATAACAGATATCTGCGCCTTTCTGCTCAAAACATCCGACTTCATCACGACATTTTTGAGTACCTGGTTGTCTTCCCTCTTCGATCCCTACTCGCTTGGCCAGTCTAGACAGGTTAGTCTGTTACTGGAGGCACCACGGAGAGGTGGAGCAGGGTCTGGACGGTTCTGGTTCACCGATCCTGGCCCAAGCCATCAACTGTGGGTCGTTGACAACTTCCAGCTCTTCTGCTGTGAGGCGCGCCTTCACCTCCACTTCTTCTATCCTTCCTCTGTTGCCGTTGGCGTCGAGCGGAGAAACAATCTGCGATTCTTTGCTCTTCTGTTGGCCTCTTCTGGTGTTATTCCTCTTAGTGACTCTAGTATTCCTTTTATCCATCTCTTCCTCGGTCTTCCTCTTAATCTGGCGTTTTCGTAGCGTTTAATTAAGGCTCTTTGAGATTCACCTCCACTAATTTGTATTAATTATAATTTCTTAAATTCTCTTAAAATGTAGTACATCTCCCTTTTTGTTTTATCATTTCATTTCTTAACCCACTTATTATTTCTTCGTGATTTACATGTCTCGCTCATCCTAGATGTAGTAGAGTTTATCTTTATTTTGTTGTCCGTTTGAGTTGTTCTCGTTCTCCGAAGAAGGCCGCATGTAGGCCGAAAAGTCAGTATTTTGTTGTGTTCCTTTTTTTTGTGAAGGTATTACTATACCTTGTTGGAGTGTACATTACACCCCACCACTTGCTCTATGCTACCAGCTTTACCGCAGCACTGTGGTTATTTGCCTGTTCTATAAGACTTTACTTCGTCTGATGAAATGTATATAAGTTGTCTCACTCGATTAAAAAAAAAAGTAAAGTACCCCCGCCACGCCAAGTGGCGTATAGGTAATATAGTGTTCTATCTATCTATTGACCTTTCTAGCCGTAACCGGCCCATAGGGCGTAGACCAAGATACACCTTTTCCTATATGAATTTTTTGTTCTAGCAGTTTTCTTTTAAAGATATTTTATCAAATCTCGCCATCTGTCTCTGTTCTGTGCAAGCAGTTCTATCTCATTGAGGGAGCCGATTCCTGCTGCTCTTGCCTCTCTCATCAATGTTCTTCTCAGTGTCTCCCTGGGTCTTCCTCTTTTTCTTTTACCTGTTGTTTCCCATATGAGGGCTTGCTTTGCTATTCGATTATTATCTCTTCTCATCACATGTCCAACGTATGACCATCGTCTTTTCTTTATTACTGAAGATTGTTTTGAATTCGTTCCATGCTATACCAAGTATTTTCCTTAGACATTTATTTTCGAATGCGTTCAACTTTGTTTCTATATCTCTCACAATATAGTGTTAGTGACCATAAATTTTACAGACCTTCGGCACATGATTTTTGGGGTAATGAGGTCAGTATTACGCCCGTGCCGCTTCACTTTCCCAGAAAAAAATCCGGTACCCATTAAAGGCTGGGTGAACCGGAAGTCGTCGGTTGGTATTGAACCCTACCTCTTGTCCTTTGTAGTCCAGTTCACTAACCACTGAGCTTGTCTCACTCGATCCCGAACCGAAATTTCCTCAATAATTTTAACATTGATGTCGATATCGTCACGAAATTTGAACGGGAAATCGTTAATTGTGTTAGATATGAACAGAAATGTTTCCATAGTGTATGTGCCTAATTGTTGTGACACGCTCGTCTCTCTGCTGATCTCTGTCATTGGCTGAGGAGGCTTACACAATACGGTTGTTATTTATGAGTGTTAGTATACAGTACGTGTGAGTTTTGGACTTCCGGTCAATATAGCGGATGGGAGTTAAGATGGGCACAGCCAGAAACGAGAAACTTAGTGGGCGTATAGAAAGACTTATCAAACAACATAGAACTGGAGTCGTCAGTCACTGGACACTGCGGAACTTGCTGAGGAGGGGATCTGAGCACCAATGGACATGATCCCCAAAATAACTCAGTGGCGGATAGGCATCAGGAACTGTTAAGGCTGTCTGAAAAGTATTCCTTGTTGCAGTTTTTTCATATTCCAAGTCAGGCTTGCTGCCGAGCTACTGAGTTTAGTGCTCTGTGCACACCGTAAGCTGTGTTTTTCATCCGGATCGTGTTTAGATATTCTGATAGCTTACGATGAATGATGATATCGTATGACGAAGGGCAGTTCGGTTGCGTTCTAATTCGGTGCGGCTACGTCTTATGTCTTTTGACGTGTGCTGTGGCTGCTATGATGGGGACTGCAGCTACCTTTCTTTGTTTGAATCCTTCAATGAGATGAGATGTTAATTCGGATGATTCCACTGGCACTGGCGGTTGAGCAATTATGGATTTTAATTCGCTTGCAGTAATGCCGGGCCTTTCAACTAACTACAACTACGTGTTAGTTCACACAGGATAGCTGGAAAATGTGTTGACATACTCCGTCGAAGCGAGTGTTTAGTGGCAAAATTGTTAAAGAAATAACGGGTTCGATAGCTAGGGAGACGTCCTATAATTTCTTCACATTGGTACCAGTAACGAGACGTGCCACTTTTACTAAGACCCAGGTGCAGAAATAAAACCGGAAAACTCTCCAACCAGCGTGACGCTTTCAACTATAGGAGCTATAGACAGTTGACGTCACTCTAACTCTGACCATAACCATCCCTGGTTGAAAAGCTGACATCATCATGCTTGTTGGAGGTTTTCCAGGAATTGCCTCTCAGCCCGCAGGCCTAAGTATATCTACAGTTGGCTGTGGTCAAACAGTGACGGTGAGTCGATGTTTCCCAATTTTCAAAAAAGCCAGAAATATTCTATTTCCGCAGAACGTGCGCGGGGTTTTCCCGATTAAATAGCCACAGATGTCAATATACAAACGATCAAACCAAACCAGAGGTTTGGGGTCGCACCGCACAAATTAGAAATGGTCGGGAAGGAAAACAGAACCGTCATAGTGACATACAACGGCAATACATCAACGATATATCGATCTCCACGTAAAGAACCTTCACAAAGGAGATTATATCGGGTGCCAGTCAATCAATCACCGCCATTCAGATCCCTTTAGGGTATATAGGTCGCAGACAAGGTATCTCCATCCATTCTTGTTCTTTGACACTATTTCCTCTGTTAAGTTCATTGTCCTGACTGTTTTTTTTTTAATATTATGGTTTCTCTTTTCTGTTCCTTGCATTATCGAGCCTTCCCAGTTTTTTTTTCATTCCCTGTTTGTTAAGTGTGTTAACATGTTAAAGTTAACCTCAGAAGGTAGATGTACAACAGAGGTTAGATGCAGAATGGCAAAGGCAAAGGTAACTTTCCAAAAAATGAGGAAGATACTGTGCAATATATTTTTGACAATATAAATAAGAAAAAGAGTTCTTAAACGTTATGTAGAACCAGTCTCAACATATGGATATGAATCATGGACAATAGGACAACAGACAAGAACATCACTGGAGACTGTAGAAATGTGGTTTTACAGAAGAATGTTGAGAATACCATGGACAGCTAAGAAGAGTAATGAAAACGTTCTGAAAGAGGCCAAAGCAAAAAGAGAGCTAATTTCCAACATTATGAAAAAAACAATCATTATTTTTTTGGCCATGTAATGAGAAGGGACCATCTGGAATATATTGTGACAACTAATAAAGCTGAGGGGCGAAGAGGTAGAGGGAAGCAAAGGGAAAATATAAAAGACAGCTTAAGAGAATGGCTTGGCAGAAGGTCAACAGCAGAAATGATAAATAACTGTCGAGATCGTAGCATCAGGTTCTCATAATGTGCCACTACTACTACTATTACTATTACCATTACTACTACTACCACCATTACTACTACTACCATCATTACTACTATTACCATTACTACTACTAACATTACTACTACTACTACTATTACAATTACTACTATTACTATTACTAAAATTACTATTACTACTACAACTACATATTTAACTCAAAGAACACAAATTTAATGTAAAGGTCCCTAAAAAACACAAACTGGACGACCTTAACTAAACGACATTCAAGCGAAACATCAAGTACACCGCACAGACTACGATCGCTAGATCAGATAACCCAATTACACAACGACACACTTTCACAGCGGCAATTAGAGGAACAAAGCCATCGTGAGACTCTCTAAGAGACTGTAATATGTTCCGTGGTAGTATCCACTTAGTTTTCCCAGAGTCATATTTTTAGACTGGCAACTGCTACAACATATTTGATGATACAGAGTTGAGATCTTTTCATAATTATAACACATAGATCACAACACGACGTACTGGCAATGTCTTGACATGGCTTCGTGTAATCAATAATCACAGACGAAGATATTTTGCTTTACGCAGGTTTATTATATCGTCGGTTGTAGAAGTGATGTTTAGTGGAGTACATCTAGAATTATAAACTCCAATATTAATGTACTTGATCTGGAAGCGCTCAAGAGGTTAACACCGATATTTATTTGAGCCATCTCTTAGTACATATTGTCTGTGACATTTCTAATTCTAACCTTCATTCTAACAAATATTACAACTCGTCTTGCTTTACACCTACTATTCTCTATCTATGTTTTGACTTATTTAATGCTACCCTTAATCTATTTACTGTTGTTCTCTGGAGCCCAAAACTTCCAAATATAACTTAAAACACTTCTCAACTAAACTACGTCTGGTCTAACTTGATGTTCACTATGTGATTCTCTATCTCATTCTAACTTATATCTATATTGATCTTGTTATTTAGCTCTATGTTTCTAAATCTGGATATTCCTCTCCCTTGGTGTTTCCGGATTATATGTGTGCAGGTTGCTCTGATGTTCCTTAAATCATTCTAAACTCTCTAATTCTGCTCATTGCTCATGCATGAGGTGAAATAACTTTCTCTAATTTCCAATTTAGTTTTTTTTTCCATTTAGTGGTTTCCCAGCTAATGGTTGAATGCGAAGTTCAACTCTAGATGATTTTTGTGTCAAATTTGGCAAAACAATACTCCATCTTAACATTGTAGTTAACCTCTGAATTAAAAAAAAATGCTAACATGAACCCTAAGAATGACATCTCTCTCGCAACCTAAACATGCCCCGAGTTTGTTTATCAACCTTATTTTCAGGGCATGTGACAATCAAGTCAAGTTTACATCTATTCTCCTACTTCTCCAATAACAGCTACAATTGTTCATCCCAAAACTTGCTACTGTTCTTCTGTCTCTTATGTCATAATTGTACTTCTGCTGCTATTACTTAACTCTTTCCGAACGTTTTGACGCATCATAAGCAATGCCGATTTCGGTCATGTACGTTTAGCCGCACAGTGCGTCATACTCAATTTGATTAGTGTAAACTGTTGTCAAACCATATTTTTTAATATGTCTTGTATCAACTTGGTATTGGTGAAATATAATTCCTTGTTCAATTATCTAAAAATCCATATATAATATATTAAGTGTTGGATAAATATAAACATGTAGATTGATATTTAAGAACATGAACAATTTTGTCTACGGAATCTCTACCGCTAAATTGATAAACACCTTCCGTACTGAAAGAGTTAATTTATGGGTAACTACTAAGCTATCTGATCCAAGCTATATCTCTATCTCCCATTATGTGATCTATTCTATCCTAGACTATATATTATTACAGCGCGCTACACGAAGGGAGGAATGACGAATGAGCGGGTAAGTGGAGGTTATATGTAGAATGTTATTAGAAGGCGTCACCTGTATCTTCTTTATCATCTGTTGACATTTGAGACTATGATCACCCATATGGCTGCTACGAGTGCAGTGAAATCTAATTCTAAGTTAGCTAACTAGATTTAAATTAAGAACAAATTTGCAACGTCTACTTTCGTCTGACGAATATAATTTTTTTCTCGGCCGTCCTAGGACTAAGAATTCAGATAGCATTTTGGTTCGAAGCGATTAATAAATCAGAGCTGTCACAACCAGGATTTGCAACAAACAGATGATCACAGACCACTCCCAAACGATTGGCTCTGAAAGCAGACCAACCACGCTAGCTAAGATAGTAGGGATCAAGAAGGAAAGCAATCCAGTACCAAAATAATTATGACAAAGTCGAATGTATTTGGGCTGTAAATATTACAATTCTACTGCAAACGCCAACACAACGTGTACGCGCCATTTAACGTCTTTTTTTAAAGCGCCATTTAACGTCCTTTTAAGGGCGGATGATGAAGAGGTGTATTCCTTTAGTCATCGGGCGAACGCAAGCAGCAAGGAGCAGCAAATCAACAGCAATCTATAACAACGCAGTCATTGCTATAGAGCAACTGCAGCAACTACCTCACACAGAGAATCTCTTCAACACCATCTGTATGAGAATGTATGATTCACACATCTCTAGGGGTGGGTGCGGGGTGGGAGTGACTAACTGAGGGCCAAGATAAAGAGGAGGGGCAGGAGGAGGTGGAGGAAAGGATGGGGGTGAGCAGAATTGAAAACGAGGTTCCTGGTCACGTGGTACCTTCTCGCGAGCTTTAAACAAAATTCAGGATTATTGATTTTCTACGTCATTAGGCCATGAAAACAATCTCCGAGCAATGAATATAAGACGATTCTGGCTGCCATAAATAATGAAGTGAATCCTGAACGAGCATTGGGGTTCACGTAGTTACGGTGAACCAATGTGCCATTTTTTGCCTTTAAGATTACGATTTAAATGGCCAGCTTTCTGTAAAGCAATTATTTTAACATACAGATTTTAGCGAATAATTTCAAAATTATATTTTGATAGAAGATAAAACTAGACTCCGCAGAAATGAGATAAATAAGGAATGCGTATGAAGTGATCACAAAGTACAACATTATAAATGAGACCATAAACGAAGAGCATAAAATGAATCTTTTCTGCAGTGACTAACGTGTTCTTTTATAACAATGTAACTTTGAAATTAGGGAGCCGCGATAGCTCAGTGGTTAGTGAACTCGACTACAGAGGACAAGAGGTAGGGTTCGATCCCAACCGAAGGCTTCTGGGTTCACCCTGCCTTAAATGGGTACCGGATTTTTTTCTGGGAAAGTGAAGTGGCACGGGCGTAATACCGACCACATTACCCCAAAAATCATCTGCTGAAGGTCTGTAAAATTTAAGGTCACTAACACCATATTCCCTAAACGCCACTTGGTGTGACGGGGGTACATTGAAATTGTTTGCTAAAATCGTAATGCTAAACACAAGAATAGGAATCTTTAAACAATTTTAACTTGAAAAATATAACCATATCAAAGCAGATAACATCAGTACTAAAACTACGAATTGCTAAATGTTATATTTAATCAATGTTCCTGAATGGAGCAGAAACATGGACAGTAAATAAGAAATCGGAGCAGAATATTAAAGCATTTGTAATGTGGATCTATAGGAAAATGAGGAGATTTGGGTGGAACTAAAATGGGACAAACAGGGATGTTCTGAGTCAGATGAAAATGAAAAAAAAGAACTACTTAACACAATTCGAAAAAGACAACTGAAACTTTTGGGACATGTGAAGAGACATAAAATCCTGCTAGAAGTCATTTTGGAAGGAAAACGACAAGATAGACAAGACACAGGCAGATCAAATTTACAGTGCGTCAAGAGACAGGCAGACCAAATTTACAGTGCGCCAAGACACAGGCAGACCAAATTTACAGTGCGCCAAGAGACAGGCAGACCAAATTTACAGTGCGTCAAGAGACAGACAGATGAACCTAAGACGTGTACCATCAAGATAGAGAAGCAGTTTTATCCACCAAGCCAAGCGTGTTTGTAAAGAAACACCAGACATACCAAGAGCTGTTAACCCCCTACTGCCCATACCAGAACAGACTTCCTGGACAGATGAATCAGGATTATCAGTTCAAATACGGGCAGAAGTGAAAGGAATAGTTGACAAAGTGGAACAGAATAGTCTACAACGAAAAACAATAACTCTCAGTTTCCTGGATGAAGAATACCTACAAGACCTATGGATTCGTGCGCACACAGATGGATCAGCACAGAATGCAGTAAAGAATGGGGGAGCAGGTGCATATATAGAGTACCCAAATAACACTAGGGACATGAATACAATAGCAAAAGGGAAATATTGTCACAATTATGATGCAGAAATCCAAGCAATAAAGTTGGCATTAGAAAAACCGCTGAACAGTACTATTAGCCCTCAGCCTGTAGTGTTTTTATCAGATACAAGATCAGTACTCCAGGCACTACAATCCAGAAAATTACCACATCTGCAGACCTTATTGACTGAACTCAGCAAGCACCACAGGGTTGCCCTGCAGTGGATCCCATCTCACTGTGGAATACCAGGAAATGAGAAAGCAGATCAGTTGGCAAAGGAAGGTTCAACAGGCACACAACTAGATGCACCGGTTACATACCATCATAAGAAACAGATAATCAAATCAATCAGAGGACCACAAGCCCCAAATCAGGATGCCTTTCGTAATATGAGTAGATGTGAACAAGTTATCATTATATGCCTAAGAACAGGTCACAATCGACTCCATAGTCACATGTATACAAAATTCAAGATAGGCACCTCAACTACTTATACATGTGGACAGGCGCCCCAGACTGCTGAACACATACTTCAAGACTGCACTGAATGTAGTAGACTGAAGAAAATCCATTGGCCCATAGATACAACACTACAGACAAAACTTGTTGGGGCCACTGCAAGAATTACAAAAGATAGTAAAATTTTTAGAGGAAACGACATTGCAGATATAGAAAATACTTCAGACGAACGAAATAGATAGATAGATAGATAGATAGATAGATAGATAGATAGATAGATAGATAGATAGATAGATAGATAGATAGATAGATAGATAGATAGATAGATAGATAGATAGATAGATAGATAGATAGATAGATAGATAGATAGATAGATAGATAGATAGATAGATAGATAGATAGATAGATAGATAGATAGATAGATAGATAGATAGATAGATAGATAGATAGATAGATAGATAGATAGATAGATAGATAGGTAGATAGGTAGGTAGGTAGGTAGGTAGGTAGGTAGGTAGGTAGGTAGGTAGGTAGGTAGGTAGGTAGGTAGGTAGGTAGGTAGGTAGGTAGGTAGGTAGGTAGGTAGGTAGATACCATCAAGACAAGAGACAGAGCTCAAAATGGCGCTCTTTTTTTTTCTTCTAATTCTTCTGCTTATTTTCCTCTTCTTCTTCTTTTCCTTCTTCTTTTTTCTTCTTATTTTTCTCGTTCTTTTTCGTATTCTTCTTCTTTTCATTCTTATGTCATTCGGCAAAGTAGAAGCCTATCAATTCTTTAATATTATCTTATCTCCCCATCTATTTCTCTGCTTACCTCTCCTTGCTCCTTTCATAATGGTTTGCTGGGTCAGATGATCTCTACAAGTGGCCAAACCATTTCATTTTGCGTTTCTTCACAATAGTCATGAGATCATGAAACACTCAGATTGTTTGTTATATCTTCATGCGAACATTATAAGTTACACACAGAAACAACAAACATACAACGAGAAAAATGCTTTGTTCCCAGGAGAGATCATCTTGTGATTTCATAACATAAAAGGTATTAAAAATGAGAAGACGGGAGTAGAATGTAAGATTGACCAAATGTAAGATTGAATGACAATATCACGGAAAATCTGCAGCAGCATCAAATAGCAAATGATTGGTTCTATGAAAGATGCGAGTCATCAAAATAGCAAATGACTGATTCTATGAAAGATGCGAGTCATCAAATAGCAAATGACTGATTCTATGAAAGATCCGAGTCATCAAAATAGCAATGATTGATTCAATGAAAGATGCGAGTCATCAAATAGCAATGATTGATTCAATGAAAGATGCGAGTCATCAAAATAGCAATGATTGATTGAATGAAAGATGCGAGTCATCAAATAGCAAATGACTGATCCTATGAAAGATGCGAGTCATCATATAGCAATGATTGATTCAATGAAAGATGCGAGTCATCAAATAGCAAATGACTGATCCTATGAAAGATGCGAGTCATCAAATAGCAATGATTGATTCAATGAAAGATGCGAGTCATCAAATAGCAATGATTGATTCAATGAAAGATGCGACTTCAAGTACCTTTTTTTTCCTTTGTATTATATTTGAAATTTATTTCTGTCTGTCTGTGCGGTTTCGCCTTATGTCTTTTGGCGTGTTCTGAGACTGCTATGATGGGGACTATAGCTAGCTTTCGTTGTTTTGGAGATGAGTTAGTAATTCGGATGATTCCACTAACACGAGCCGTTGAGCAATTATGGATTTTAACACGTTTGCAGTGATACCGTGGCCTTTCATAACCATAACCATATATTTGAAATTGAAGTCAAATAAGAAGAGAGGAGGAGAAGAAGAAGAAGAAGAAGAAATGGAGGCGAAGGAGGAGGGGGAGGATGATGAGGAAGAAGGGGAAGAATAACAAGGAGAAGATAAGTAAGAAAAGAACAACAAGAACAATAACTATAGCAACAACAAAAGAACAATTTGTTATATTTAACACCTTCAATAGAAAAAGTGCTTGTACAGGTCAATAATGTCTGTGGATGTAGAGTGTTACATTCGTTTATACTGATGGGTCTTTTGATGATAAAGTTACAGTCTGATTACTTGTATTGCCATTTTAACACATTTGGGGGGGGGGGCGGCTGCATAGTAATTGCTTAATCGTTTCACGGTCAACGTGTAATGGGTTTGTCCTCACTTAGAGTAAGTAAATAAAAAAAGTCAAGTACCCCTTTCACGCCAAGTGGCGTATAGGGAATATGGTGTTAGTGACCATAAATTGTACAGACCTTCAGCACATGATTTTTGGGGTAATGTGGTCGGTATTACGCCCGTGCCACTTTACTTCCCCAGAAAAAAAATCCGGTACCCATTAAAGGCTGGGTGAACCGGTAGCCGTCGGTTGGGATCGAACCCTACCACGTGTCCTTTGTAGTCCAGTTCACTAACCACTGTGCTACCGCGGCTCCCCCACTTAGAGTCCCCGCCAATAAATAAATAAAAAATGAGCAGATCTTTTTTCTTCTTTTGCTTTTCTTCCTCATCTACCTTACAGCGTCGAGGGGAGATATAATTTGCGGTGTTTTTCTCTTCTGTTCACCTCTGCTGCTGGTATGTTTCCTAGTGCTTCTAATATTCCATCGATCCATCTTTTTTCGTGTCGACCCTTTGGGTCTGCTGTCCTCACAACGAACTCGTTGAAGGCTCGTTGTGTTGTATTTTGATCTTTCTGTCTTGTCACGTGACCAAACCATTTTATCTGTTGTTTCCTTATATTCTATGACTGGGGCTATTCCTAGCTTTATTCTCAGTTCTTCATTTCGGTTTGTTCTTCATTCATCTTTTAACCAGACTTTACATAAATCCTGACCACCGTCTTTTCCCGCCGTTTTTGGGATCTGTATTGTTTTTTCTGGCTTGGATTTGTGTATTGTATTTGTTAAGTTTGTTTGTTATACATGATGACGGCTTTTGCCGAAACGTTACAGTTTGTCTTGTTTTTATATTAGTTTAGAAGCTCCATAGCATTTTATGTTTGTTTTATATATTTTTAGTTTATGTTTTTAGATCTGAAACAAGCGATACGCGTCACATACTTGGACACAATAATAACATCAGATGGGAGATGCACCACAGAAATAAAAAGCAGAATAGCTCAGGCCAAAATAGTATTTCAGATAATGAAAAATATCTTATGCAACAAATCTATGTCAATAAGAATGAGAAAGAGAGTTCATCAGTGCTATATAGAGCCAATTCTGACCTATGGAAGCGAATCATGGACGGTAGACAAACAAACGAAAAGATGATTAAAGGCCGTAGAGATGGGATTTCTCAGAAGAATGTCAAACGTTCCCTGGACAACTAAAAAATACCAACGAGTACACTCTCAAAGTGGCCAACACAAAAAGGGAGTTCCCAAGAAACATCAGAAAGAAACAATCAACATTTTTCGCGCACATCATGTGAAGAGGAAAGATAGGTTACTTGGCTACAACTGACAGAATACAAGGAAAGAGAGTTCGCGGACGACAAAGAGAGAAAATACTTGATAGCTTTGTGCCATGGCATGGAAAACAGTCAACAACGAAATGCACTGTAGACAGACAATTGTGGAGGGACATGATCGCCTAAGCAACCGGTAAGGCACATGATGGTGAAGACTGACTTATGGAAGTATTTTCTGCCCACGACCAGGCATATCGGGGGGGGGGGGAGGGTTATTTCTTGTCAACAATTGACAGGAGTAGCTTCCTTTCTCCTTCCAAATAAACCACACACTAAAATTCACAAACATCCCAGTGGGACCGTAGGGACATTAACCGATAACAGATACGCCTTGTGGGAGCTCACCCTTGATGCATACTTGATGAGGTTAGATGACAGCGCCGTTACCAGATTTGAGGTGCTGAGTACTGAATCGTACTACGTGCCACTTCCGTTGGCTTCCCCTCATTCTGTAATTTGCTTTCACTCAAATCATTACGGAAATATGGTAGTATCACTCTTTATTTTTTGCATTCTTATAAGGTCAAGTCATGGACAGTAGACAAACAAATGAAAAGACGATTAGAGGCCACAGAGATGGGATTTCTCAGAAGAATGTTGAAAGTTCCCTGGACAGCTAAAAAGACAGACCAATGAGGAAGTTCTCAAAGAGGCCAACACAAAAAGGGAGCTCTTAAAAAACATCAGAAAGAAGCAATCAACATTTTTCGGGCACGTCATGAGAAGAGGAAAGTTGGAATACTTGGTTACAACTGGCAAAATAAAAGGAAAGAGAGATCGCGGACGACAAAGAGAGAAAATACTGGATAGCTTGGTGTCATCGCATGGAAAACAGTCAACAACAGAACTGATACGATGCACTGTAGATAGAAGATTGTGGAGGGACATGATCACCTACGCCAAGAATGTGGAGGGACATGATCACCTACGCCAACCGGTATGTCACATGATGATGATAGGGTCAAGTGAATTCGAGCGTTCTTTACAGAGATCGGTGACTTATTTCATGTTGAGAAAATTGTGCGGATATTTGGCTCCTTGTGGAAGGTTTTTCATTTCGCTGTTGTTGAATCGATTCTTGCTCACCTGTGTTTGATGTAGTAACAGCTCCCGTCACGCCAAGTGGCGTATAGGGAATATGGTGTTAGTGACCATAAATTTTACAGTTCTTTAGCACATGATTTTTGTGGTAATGTGGTCGGTATTACGCCCGTGCCGCTTTACTTTCCTAGAAAAAATCCGGTAACCAATAAACCTGGGTGAACCCGGAAGCTGTCGGTTGGGATCGAACCCTACCTCTTGTCCTTTCTAGTCCAGTTCACTAACCACTGAGCTATCGCGGCTCCCTTGTGTTTGATATGTTGTTTGTGTTTGATGTACTGCTTGTGTTTTGTTTGTTGACTGTGTTTGATGTGTTGTTTGTATTTGGTGTGCTGCTTTTGTTTGATGTGTTGTTTGCATTTGGTGTGCTGCTTGTGTTTCATGTGTTATTTGTATTTAGTGTGCTGTTTGTGTTTGATGAGTTGCTTGTGTTTTGTGTGTTGGTTGTGTTTGATGGGTTGGTTGTGTTTGATGTGTTGGTTGTGTTTGATGTGTTGTTTGTGTTTTGTGTGTTGCTTGTGTTTGGTGTGTTGCTTGTGTTTGATGTTTTGCTTGTTTTTGGTGTGTTGCTTGTGTTTGATGTGTTGCTTGTGTTTGGTGTGTTGCTTGTGTTTGATGTATTGCTTGTGTTTGATGTGTTGCTTGTGTTTTGTGCGTTGCTTGTGTTTGATGTTTTGCTTATGTTTGATGTGTTGCTTGTGTTTGATGTGTTGTTTGTGTTTTGATGTATTGCTTGTGTTTTGTGCGTTGCTTGTGTTTGATGTGTTGCTTGTGTTTGATGTGTTCCTTGTGTTTTGTGCGTTGCTTGTATTTGATGTGTTGCTTGTGTTTGATGTGCTACTTGTGCTTGATGTGTTTCTTGTGTTTTGTGCGTTGCTTGTGTTTGATGTGTTGCTTGTGTTTGATGTGCTACTTGTGTTTGATGTGTTGCTTGTGTTTGATGTGCTGCTTGTGTTTGATGTGTTGCTTGTGTTTGATGTGTTGCTTGTGTTTGATGTGTTGCTTGTGTTTGATGTGTTGCTTGTGTTGGATGTGTTGCTTGTGTTGGATGTGTTGCTTGTGTTTGATGTGTTGCTTGTGTTTGATGTCCTGCTTGTGTTTGATATGCTACTTGTGTTTTGATGTGTTGCTTGTGTTTGATGTGTTGCTTGTGTTTGATGTGTTGCTTGTGTTTGATGTCCTGCTTTTGTTTGATGTGTTACTTGTGTTTGATGTGCTGCCTGTGTTTGATGTGCTGCCTTTGTTTGATGTGCTGCTTGTGTTTGATGTGCCGCCTGTGTTTGATGTGCTGCCTGTGTTTGATGTGCTGCCTGTTTTTGATGTGCTGCCTGTGTTTGATGTGCTGCTTGTGTTTGATGTATTGATTGTGTTTGATGTGTTGCTTGTGTTTCATGTTTCGCCTCTGTTTGATGTGCTGCCTGTGTTTGATGTGCTGCTTGTGTTTGATGTATTGCTTGTGTTTGATATGTTGCTTATGTTTCATGTTTCGCCTGTGTTTGATGTGTTGCTTATGTTTGATGTGCTGCTTGTGTTTGATGTATTGCTTGTGTTTGATGTGTTGCTTGTGTTTGATGTGCTGCTTGTGTTTGATGTATTGCTTGTGTTTGATGTATTGCCTGTGTTTCATGTTTCGCCTGTGTTTGATGTGTTGCTTGTGTTTGATGTGCTGCTTGTGTTTCATGTTTCGCCTGTGTTTGATGTGCTGCTTGTGTTTGATGTGCTGCTTGTGTTTGATGTATTGCATGGGAAAATTAGTGTAGTTTCTGAACTAAACTCTCCATTGATGTTTTACATTTATTTTTTTATTTCATTCATTTTCCTCTCGTTCCGAAGACGGCACATAGGGCGGAAATCATAGTTCTTCACAATTGACGATCTACTTCTAGTTCTTCATTACTTCTTAGTCTCATTGTTGATCCTTCGCTAGTAAATGTTTTACATAGCGATTCTCTGTGTCTGCTATGTTTTATTTTCAAAGATGCTTCAACAGTAACACCTAGTGGGGAAGTCTTTCTTAATTCATTCTTAACATATAAAAAAAGTAAAGTACCCCCGTCACGCCAAGTGGCGTATAGGGAATATGATGTCAGTGACCATAAATTTTACAGACCTTCGGCACATGATTTTTGAGGTAATATGGTCGGTATTACGCCCGTGCCGCTTCACTTTCCCAGAAAAAAATCCGGTACCCACTAAAGGCTGGGTGAACCCGGAAGCCGTCGGTTGGGATCGAACCCTACCCCTTGTCCTTAGTAGTCCAGTTCACTAACCACTGAGCTATCGCGGCTCCCATTCTTAACACATGACCGATGTATTTCCAACACCTTCTTGTTACAAGGCTCGACACGTATTCTAGGTTACTCATAAACTTGTATTTCTAGCTATCTATTGACCTTTCGAGCCGTAACCGGCCCATAGGGCGTAGACCAAGATACACCTTCTCCTATATGAATTTTTGTTCTAGCAGTTTTCTTTTAAAGATATTTTATCAAATCCCGCCATCTGTCTCTGTTCTGTGCAAGCAGCTCTATCTCATTGAGGGAGCCGATTCCTGCTGCTCTTGCCTCTCTCATCAATGTTCTTCTCAGTGTCTCCCTGGGTCTTCCTCTTTTTCTTTTACCTGTTGTTTCCCATATGAGGGCTTGCTTTGCTATTCGATTATTATCTCTTCTCATCACATGTCCAACGTATGACCATCGTCTTTTCTTTATTACTGAAGATATTAGTGGTTGATTGGCGATTTCTCTAATTTCCTCGTTTGTTTTGAATTCGTTCCATTCTATACCAAGTATTTTCCTTAGACATTTATTTTCGAATGCGTTCAACTTTGTTTCTATATCTCTTGTTGTTTTCCAGCTTTCACACGCATACGTAAGGGTTGATAGTACATTTGATTTGAATAGCCTAAGTTTTGTGTTTGTGCTAATGAGTTTTGATTTCCACAACTTTTCAAGGCTTCTGAAAGACATTGCTGCTTTAGCCAGTCTGATTCTAATTTCTTTGCTCGTATCCCCTTCTCGATCAATGTGACTTCCAAGATAGATGAAGTGATCGATCTCTTCTACTGGTTTGTTTTCCATGTATATTTTGTCACTTGTTGGAATTAAACTTTTCATGACTTTAGTCTTTTCATGATTGACCTCAAGCCCAATTTTGCTGGCTATTGATGATAGTTCATTTGTGTTTTCCTGCATCGTTTTTATCTGATTGCGTCATCAGCAAAGTCCAGGTCCTCCAAATGGTCTCCTTGTATCCATTCGATGCCTTTATTACCAGTGCAGCATTTCTTCATTATGAAGTCCATAACAATTCCAAATAACAAGGGCGATAAAATACATCCTTGTTTAACCCCAGTTTCTATTGGGAAACATTCGCTCAGTCCTTCCTCTGTTCGAACTGCACATGTGTAACCATCATACATGTCTTTGATAATATTTATGATTTTTGATGGTAAGCCATATTGCTTCAGAATTTTCCACAAAGAATCTCTATGAATACTATCAAATGCTTTTTTGAAGTCGATGAAGTTAAGTACAAAAGGTTTTTGCTTTTCAATGTGTTCCTCCAATATAAGTCGTAGAGTGAAAATGTGGTCAAGACAGCTTCTCCCTTTTCTAAACCCAATAAAAACTTGTATTTATTCATCTTATAATTTCGTTCGTCCTTTTTTTTCTATTCTCATTGTTCTTGTGGATGTACTCACATGCAACACCCACTACTAAAACATCACAAGCAATAACTGCATCTGCAAGACTTTCAAAATAGCCCAAATATCAGTCTAAAATAAAATGAAAATTGGACTATTATGAACACTGGTCAATTTAAAACAAGGAGATCTGCTGGAAGTAAAAGATCTGGTTCATTTCATCGATCGACCAGCTTCTATGATCAAAAAGCCTCAAATGGATACCATTGGGGGACTTCCGGTCAATATGGCGGATAAGCGGAAGAAACCGTTGAGGCACTGTCTGAAAAGTTTTCCCTGTTGCAGTTTCCACATATTCTAAGTCTGATTGCTACTGAGTTTAGAGCACTGTGCACACCGTAAGCTGTGCTTTTCATCCGGATGGTGTTTCTATATTCAGATTTCTTACGATGAATGGTGATATCGTATGACGAAGGACAGTTGCGTTCACCTTCGGTGCTGATACGCCTTATGTCCTTTGACATGTGCTGTGTTTAGTTTGATGGGAACTGCAGCTACCTTTCTTTGTTTGGATATTTGATAAGATGATTCCACTGGCATGGGCGGTTGAGCGATTATAGATTTTCATCCGTTTGCAGTTATACCAGGGCTTTTGTATAACTATAATTATGGATACCAAAGATTTATCTGATTTTTAAAAGGCGGCCTGACATAGTGCTGAGCACATTAACGAAATATGTGTCAGTATAAAAGAAGACACTAACACCACATTTCCTAATAGTAGTTTCATTGGTTCTGTTCTTGTTCCTCCTGTCTGTGTAATATAAACTTATGAAACACAAATTCGGAAATTGAGAGGAAAATATAACCTGTGAAAATGGATGTTAATATAAGACCAGCTCCCAGTGGATCACAGGTCTTCAACAAACACTTTCATCTCCCTGTGTAGCATAGGTCTTCAACATACACTTTTAGCTCCATGTGGAGCATAGGTCTTCAACATACACTTGTAGCTCCCTGTGGAGCATAGGTCTTCAACAAACTCTTTCCAAGTCGTTCTGTTTCTTGCCATTCTTTTAAGATCATCCCATGTCTACCCTATCATCTTCATCTCTGCTTCCATCTGTCTTCACGAAGAATATTTTGGTCTTCACATTTTGTCTTTTTCCTTGAGGATTCTTAAAAAGGGTCTGTTGTGTAATACTCTCAGTTGGCGTCCCGAAGCGTGTGTCCTATCCAGCGTCATCGTCTTCGCTGTATCTCTTTATCTATCGGTATTTGACTGGTACATTTCCATAATTCTATGATCGTAATTTTGTCCTGCCATTCCCATCCCTTTAATCTGCGTAAGCATCATTAATGAAAGTCTGTATCTTCATGATTACCATTTTTGTTGTTCTCCATGTTTCACGGCCATATAATAGGACTGACATAACATTTGAGCTAAAAAAATTATTTTTGTATTTAACCTAATTTCTTTAGACTTCCATATGTTTCCTGGTGCAATGAATGCTCCTCTTGCTTTTGATATCATTCTTTTGGTATCATTCCCCGTTCCTTCTTTTTTTGTCTAGATTGCTGCCTTCATATGTAAGATTGTGCGTCCTGTCGGAAGACCACATTCATCATCATCGCGTGCCTTCTCCGCAACGAAGATTGGCTACCATGGATCGCCATTCTACTCTGTTTCTTGCTTTGATGGTGCAGGCTGACATAGATTGACTTGTCCATCTTTTGATGTTACTCGTCCATGTTAGTCTTGGTATGCCTCTGCCTCTTTTACTTTGTATTTTTTCCTTCCAATATTACTTTTAGTAGGTTGTTGTGTCTTTTAACATGCCCCAAAAATTTCATTTGTCATGTCTTAATTGTATTTAGTAGTTCTCTTTTTATTTTCAGTTGTTTTAAAACTTCATCGTTTGTTATCTTTTGTTTCCATCCAATTCTACCTATTCTTCTATAAATCCATATTTCAAAGGCTTCAATTTTCTGTTCTATTTTCTTGTCTAATGTCCATGTTTCTGCACCATACAGGAATATTGAGAAGACGTAACATTTTGCCATTCTTAGTTTCAGCCCTGCCGATATTTGTTTTGTTGTTAGTATATTTTTCATGGCATTAAAATTACTTTTTACCATACCTATTCTTTTGTTTATTTCAGTTTTGCATTTTTCATCATTGGTTATAGTATGTACCAGGTAGTTGTAGCTCGGGACTGTCTCCTCAACTGTGATATTTAATTGCAGGTCTTGAGAATTTTCTTTGTTTATGATCATATTACAATTCAAAAATTTGGACCCAAAAAATCATCACCTTTGAAACTGATCCTCACACAGAGTTTCTTGCGTCATGAGAGAAATGGAAAATATCGTCATGTGGGCGGGCATTCAAGTTAAACTACCTCTCATTTCAATAGATTCTTGCACTGGACGCAAACAATTGTAGTAATAGGAACGCCCTCGCGTGAACTGAGCTTTCTCATACCACTTACCGCCACTTTAACCCTTGCCATGTCCTCGACAATCAACTTAACATGTCTACAGATTTAATCAACAACGCTGGCAGTTGATTCTCATATTAGAGAAAGTTCTTCATTAACATCGTATGTTGTTCCGTGTGGCGTAGGCGCTCACTAGGCTTGATATTTCTCAGTACATCACTGAATAACTAGAGTCAATTCTTCCTCTTCTTCTTCTTCTTCTTCTTTCTATTTCTTTTTTCAAGTTTTTTTTTCCTAGTTCTTTTTCTTCTCCTTTCTGTTTCTTCTTTTCCTCTTTATCTCATTTCTATTTCTTTTTTCCTCTTCATCCCCTTTCTATTTCTTTTTTCCTCTCTTCATTTCTATTTCTTCTATTCCTCTTCTTCTTCTTTCTATTTCATTCTTTTCCTCTTTATCTCCTTTCTATTTCTTCTTTTCCTCTTTATCTCCTTTCTATTTCTTCTTTTCCTCTTTATCTCCTTTCTATTTCTTCTTTCCTTCTTTATCTCCTTTCTATTTTTTTTCTTTCATATTCTTCTTTTACCTATTTCTTATATTCCTCTTCTTCCTCTTTTTATTCTTTTCCTCTCCTTCTTTCTATTTCCTTCTTTTCCTCTTCATCTCCTTTCTATTTCTTCTTTTCCTCTTTATCTCCTTTCTATTTCTTCTTTTCTTCTTTATCTCCTTTCTATTTTTTCTTTTCATATTCTTCTTTTACCTATTTCTTATATTTCTTCTTTTATTCTTTTCCTCTCCTTCTTTCTATTTCCTTCTTTTCCTCTTCATTTCCTTTCTATTTCTTCTTTTCCTCTTCATCTCCTTTCTATTTTTTTCTTTTCCTCTTCATCTCCTTTCTATTTCTTTTCTATTTCTTCTTTTCCTCTTCATCTCTTTTCTATTTCTTCTTTTCTTTTTCTTCTTTTCCTCTTCATCTACTTTCTATTTCTTCTTTTCCTCTTCATCTCTTTTCTATTTCTTCTTTTCCTCTTCATCTCTTTTCTATTTCTTCTTTTCCTCTTCATCTATTTTCTATTTCTTCTTTTCCTCTTCATCTCTTTTCTATTTCTTCTTCTCATCATCATCTTCTTCTTATTTTTTTAGGTTTAAACTCGCGACTTTCTGAGCATGAACTGTAATCCTCCCACCTTAAGTTCTTCATTAGTGATTTCCGATTGCAAGAAGTTTCTACCTGTCTTTTAGCCATTCATTCTGTCACTCTATATTTAATTGTTGCTGCAAGACTGAATTACGTTTGATTATCGGTTCCTAGAAATTCTGAACTTACTTTTAGCCATTTATTCTACCACACTCCATTAACCAGTTGTTACAAGACAAACGCCATATCTAATTCCAGGCTCCCAAGAGTTCTAGGTCATCTTTTAACCGTTCAATGTGCGCCACTTTCAGCAACGATTATTAACAAACTTCAGATTTCGATCTCTCTTTCTTTCACCCTCTCTCACTTTCTCTTTCTTTCTCTCTCGCTCTCTATCTCTTTCTCTTTTTGTCTCTCGCTCTCTATTTCTCTTTCTTTCTTTATTTCTCTTTCTCTATCTTGCTCTCTCTCTCTCTCTTTCTCTTTCGCTCTCTATTTCTTTCTTACTTTCTCTTTCTCTATCTCGCTCTCTCTCTTTCTATCTCTTTCTATCTCTTTCTATCTGTATCTCTCTCTTTCTCTCTCGCTCTCTATCTGTTTCTTTCTCTATACCTCTCTTTCTCTCTTTCTCATTTTCGTTCTCTATCTATTTTTCTCTGTCTCTCTATATCTTTCCCTTTCTCGTTCTCTCTCTTTCTCTTTCTCTCTCTCTTTCTCTCTCTCTCTCTTTCTCTCTCGTTCTCTCTCTCTCTCTCCTAAAAATTCTATTATCTAAAAGACCACAAATTAGGTGATCTTGAAACCGCCCTGCCAGCTATTTCATTTCGACAATTATTTCACAATTGTATAGGAAATGCAGGATAATTAACTGTGTTCAAAAGTGAACTAATTAGCAACAACGGACTGTTACAACAGGGAACATACATCTCATAAACTCACCATTAAAGTGAATGGGTCAGCTTTAAAACATGTCAATAAATTAATTACCTATGAATGATAATGGGATCAGATGAAAGTTTTATAACCGATGTAAGATACTGAATAGCTCTATGAAATGATGTATCCACAGACGCCCTATAGTTTCTGGTTTCTCGGGCAATCTGAACTTCGGCGCACATTTTAATATTTATTTATTGTTTACACTTTTTTTTTTGGTGAAGATCCTTGATGGCACCCTTAAGCACATGGCACGCCCCGCGCAACTGCCTGAGGTGTGTACTTTGAGTCGGCCCTGGCTGCATTCCTACGGATGGAAAATTGTTAACGAAACCCATCAATGTTAATGAAAGAAAGGAAATGAGTTATTCATTCTCTGGGGGTCAGTCTGGGCAATCGGACGTGAATCATGGACAATCTTTTGGGCGTGAATGCGTTGTGTCGCTAGTTTACGGCAGACCCACGATACCTGCCTCTTTCGGCCCGACACATCCGTCTTCGGCATGGATGGGTAGATTTTCTTACCAATTTTTTGCCCTGACAGCGGGCATTTTTGGTCTACCCTTTTCGACTTTAAACTTTCTGGGGGTTCTTTAACGTGCGCGAGTGCACACGGGACCTTCTGTGTTTTGCCGTTTTCCGAAAGGGCTAGAGATCAGATCTCACTACTCACAGACCAAGGGAGGGTAAAGCCACGAAGACACCATGAGTTCGATATTTAAAAAAAATTTCACTGCCTGTGATGGGAATCGAACCCGAAACCTTCCTGTCCAGAGAGGGAAGTCTTACCGGACAGAACAGTGTTTCCAGCTACGTCATTTGTATATACTTTTATAGATACATTTACAGAAGAATGTTGAGAATACCATGGATAACTAAGAAGAGTAATGAAAACGTTCTGAAAGAGACCAAAGCAAAAAGAGAGCTAATTTCCAGTAATAGGAAGAAACAATCATCATTTTTTGGCCATGTAATGAGAAGAGAACAACTGAAATATCAAGAGATAGAGGAAAGCAAAAAGAAAAGATACCAGACAGCTTAAGAGAATGGTATGACAGAAGGTCAACAACAGAAATGATAAATAACTGTCGTGATCGAAAGTTGTGGAGAGACATGATCACCTACTCCAGCAGGCCCGGTACTTGATGATAATGATGATTTACGTTTCCAAGGTATGGTGACAGCTTCACAAAGAAGGGACACAACACGATACTGACGTTTCGGCCTGTGGCCTTCTTCAGAATTCGTTTACTGACATCAAAACAAATAACACCAGGGCTAAAACTAAGAATAGCAAAATGTTATATCTTCTCAATATTCCTGTATGGTGCAGAAACATTAGACCAGAAAACAGAACATAAAATTGAAGCCTTTGAAATGTGGATCTGTAGAAGAATAGGTAGAATTGGATGGAAAGAAAAGAAAACAAACGATGGCGTTTTAAAACAAGTAAAAATGAAAAGAGAACTACTAAACACAATTAGAACAAGACAAATGAAATTTTTGGACCATGTTAAAAGACACAACAGCCTACTAAAAGTAATCTTGGAAGGGAAAATACAAGGTAAAAGAGGCAGAGGCAGACCAAAACTAACATGGACGAGTAACATCAAAAGATGGACAAATCAACCTATGACGTTCGTTCGTTCGTTCGCTTTCGTCAGCTTTGACCTCTGACGAAGTCCCACCCACTCAATTTTGTGGGACTGAATTTTGCGTGTAAAGTCTGTTTTATCCCATTACAGGATGCCCCTCGCCATGCAGGCAGATTTACTCCGACTTTAGAGGTACTAATTTTTAGGGAATTAGTAAAACCCAGGTGTCATCGCCAGGGTACGAACCCCGGCTGTTGCCGTGGTAAGCCAACCGCCTATCGATTGCGCTAACCGGACACCCTCAATCTATGACAATCTACACCATCAAAGCAAGAGACAGAGTGGAATGGCACTCCATGGTAGCCAACCTTCGACGCGGAGACGGCACTCGATGATCATGATTTACGTTTCACTCTTTAGCCTCTAGCTCCTCATCATTTTCTAAAGTTATGATTTTATACATCTCTACACTCATCCTACCTCCCCACATGTAACACATCTTTCCTTTTTTTCACCATCCGATCTTTCATCTCCCGTCCACCTTCCCTAACTTTGTCATCCAATATGTAGTTAAAGATATTTGTTGCTCACCGTTTGTTGTCATTGTCCCTGTATTCTGAAGAAGGCCACAGGCCGAAACGATAGTATTGTGTTGCGTTCCTTTTTTTTTAAAGCTATCACCATACCTTGGAGTGTTTATCACACCCACTACTGGCTCCTTACCTCTAGACCAACGGTCCCTCAATGGACAATCAAGAAACAGACAATAATGGTTTTATTATGGTTATAGTTGTGGTAGGCCCCGGTATCACTGCAAACGAAATAAAATCCATAATTGCTCAACCGCCCGTGCCAGTGGAATCATCCGAATTACTATTTCTTCTCCCAAACAAAGAAAGGTAGCTGTTGTCCCCATCATAGCAGTTTAAGCACACGCCGAAAGACATAATGGCGAAACCGCACAGAAAGTGAACACAGCCATATGTTCTCCATCATACGATATTATCACTCACCGTAAACAGTCGGAATATGGAAACACGATCAAAACAGATGAAACGCACAGCTCACATCGTGCACAGAGCACTTAACTCGATAGCTCCTGCATCAAGCGGGTTTTTCTTTTGATGCCATAGTAACGTGGTTTTACAGAAGAACGTTGAGAATACTATGGACAGCTCAAAAGAGTAATGAAGAGTTTCTAAAAATAAACTAAATCTAAAACATAAAAGAAAGCTTCTTGCCAACATTGGGAGAAGAGATTCATCATTATTGCTAATGTAGGGATGAGAGGGGACAACTGGAAAAATCAAGGGAAAAAGTGCTAAAAGGTAACAGAGAGAAAGTACACCAGATCATCATCATGTACCATACCGGTTGGCGTAGGTGATCATGTCCCTCCACAATCTTCTATCTACAGTGCATCGTATCAGTTCTGTTGTTGACTGTTTTCCATGCCATGAGACCAAGCTATCCGGTATTTTCTCTTTTTGTCGTCCGCGATCTCTCTTTCCTTTTATTTTGCCAGTTGTAACCAAGTATTCCAACTTTCCTCTTCTCATGATGTACCCGAAAAATGTTGATTGCTTCTTTCTGATGTTTTTTAAGAGCTCCCTTTTTCTGTCGGCCTCTTTGAGAACTTCCTCATTGGTCTTTTTAACTGTCCATGGAACTTTTAACATCTTTCTGAGAAATCCTATCTCTGTCGCCTCTAATCGTCTTTTCATTTGTTTGTCTACTGTAGTAGTATACAAGGGTCCATTTGTCTATCATTTTGGCGTAAATTAACAAAGATATATAAGAGGCGCCTTTAGCGCCTAATGTACACGAGAGACAAGGGGAGTTAATCGGTCGTGCGACGGCGTGACCCCTCGTGCGGCGGGCGCGTGGTGACCTCGGGGCGGATCGCGTGTCGGCGGGTGACCCCTTCAGATTAGCTCGAGTGGTTCGGACAGCGTGCTATCGGATCGGGGATTAGTTCGATTCGGTGGGACGCTATCGCGCCAGGTAGACGTTAGAAAATATTTATAGCTATGTAGTTTGGTGTCTGCTTAACGTTGTACCATAAATGAAGCATAAGGGTGAAACAGTTAGAGATGGCTGGTCAGTCTATGTTGGTAGTGTAAATATGTTCCTCGGTGTTAGTGGTTCGCCATCTCTCTCTCTCTCGTTCTCTCTCCCTATCCATCTCTCTCTCTCTCTCTCTCGCTATCTCTCTCTCTCTTTCACTAGACTTCTCTCTCACTCCTAGACGTCTCTCCTACCATACCAGCTTTCATCCTCTCTCTCTCTCCTAACATTCCACCCTCCATCGTACATTTAGCTTCCGTCATAGACTTCCCTCCATTGTAACACTTACTCATTCTCTCCATTTAAACCCATTAGCTCTACTTAGCCCCCCTAAATCTCTCTCTCTCTCTCTCTCTCTCTCTCTCTCCACTATTCCAACCTAGATATCCCTCCATTGCAACACTTACTCATTCTCTCCATTTATCCCTATCATCGTGCCTTCCTTCTCTCTCTCTCTCTCTCTCTCTCTCTCTCTCTTTCTCCCCTATCCTCTCTTAGACTTCTAACCTATCAGTCCACCCTCCGCCTCTCCCTTTAGCTCCCCCGCCCTCCCTCATATTTTTAGCGTCCCTCCTATTGTAACACTTGATTATTCTCACCATTTATACCTAGCATTTCGCCTTCTCTCTCTCATATGCTTCTCTCTCTCGCTCTCCCTCTTCTAACCCCTACTAGACTTCTCTCCTACCATGCCACCTTTCTTCCTCTCTCTCTCTTTACATCGCCTAGCGTTCCGCCTTCATTCGTATTTTTACCTTACCGCCAGTGTAACACATTAATAACATTGAATATCAATTACAAAAAGACTAGAAATATCTACTTTTTAAAGAACCAATAAGATAAACATATGAAAAACGAAAGAATAATACACTCGACAAGGCTTAACATACGTACTTTATACACATCACCATTAATACAACTGAAATTCCTTTAATGATAACCTATCACATCGTTATGAGCTAAGAGAAAAACATAAAAAAATTCAACTTACACCGTAAAATATTCCACTACAACACAGACCGCTAGACTGAACAGTACTATGAAAATAAACGTCCGTGAATCAAGCGCGCTTATAACACGAAGTCTCACATCCGACTAGTTTAAATATAATCTGGTAAATAAAATTTGGACGCTACTATTCCACCCTCGACGAATATCTAGGTTAACCAATCAGAGAAGAAGATTTCTATCGGACACCCATCAACGAAATGACTGACCTCTGGATTAACTAATCAGAGAAGAGGATTACTGTTATCGTGATAACTGACCTCGATCGTTCGATTGCCACGATCGTTCTTTAACACTGCCTCCAGCGTTCTTCGATCGTTCTCTAACATTACCTCGAGCGTTCTCTAACATTGCCTCGATCGTTCTCTAACATTACCTCGAGCGTTCTCTAACATTGCCACGATCGTTCTTTAACATTGCCTCCAGCGTTCTCTTCACAAGTTTCGGAAGGGAACCATTTGTCGTACTGGGAGAAAAACTCGTTTACCCTATCCCTTTTAACGACCCCTTCTAATGATGACTCGCTGAGTGCCAAGTACAGACTATCTGTATCCATTTCACAGAGTTGAAAGTCGGACCTCTCTACGAATCTATCCAGGAAGTCATAGTAAAATTCCAACATTCGCAATTTGGCGTACTGGTAGACGAAAAAACCAATCTGTGAAGGAAGATCCCACAGGATACTTCGTTTTCCAAGCGACACCTCATACAGGTCTTCACCAATAGGCGTCATGGTTTTAAACAGGGGGTTATTTACCAACTTTGTTGTATGGGCCCCCTCTTTAACATAGGTCACGTTCACATGTTTCCCCAAATTCGTCAAGGTCTTCCCATAGGCCGAGAAAAATATTACCACCAGATCACAAAAATGTAGGCAGAAACCTAGGAGGCAAGGTCAGAAACCTAGGAAACAAGGTCAGAAACCTAGGAGGCAAGGGCAGAAACCAAAGAGGCAAGGGCAGAAACCTAGGAGGCACGGGCAGAAACCTAAGAGGCAAGAGCAGAAACCTAAGAGGCAAAGACAGAAACCTAGGAGGCAAGGTCAGAAACCTAGGAGGCAAGGGCAGAAACCTAGGAGGCAAGGGCAGAAACCTAGGAGGCAAGGACAGAAACCTAGGAGGCAAGGGCAGAAACCTAGGAGGCAAGAGCAGAAACCTAAGAGGCAAGGGCAGAAACCTAGGAGGCAAGGACAGAAACCTAGGAGGCAAGGGCAGAAACCTAGGAGGCAAGGGCAGAAACATAAGAGGCAAGGGCAGAAACCTAAAAGGCAAAGACAGAAACCTAGGAGGCAAGGGCAGAAACCTAGGAGGCAAGGGCAGAAACCTAAGAGGCAAGGGCAGAAACCTAAGAGGCAAAGACAGAAACCTAGGAGGCAAGGGCAGAAACCTAGGAGGCACGGGCAGAAACCTAGGAGGCAAGGGCAGAAACCTAGGAGGCAAGGACAGAAACCTAGGAGGCAAGGACAGAAACCTAGGAGGCAATGGCAGAAACCTAAGAGGCAAGGACAGAAAACTAGGAAGCAAAGGCTGAAAAACACTCGTACTGACTAAGGCTTCCAAGGTGTATTTGATTGTCTCCCTATTTTTGTCTGTATAACCTAATATATCACTTTCATTTAATCTATCGATAAACGTTTCAAAGTCATTTCTGTTGTTAACTAACAAGGGTTTGTCTAACCCTGTCGCGTTATTTGAGCTTGTGTGTGAAAGTAACGCAGCCCCTGTGTCTCTCTATGTCTTAAAACTAGATGATGACTATAATTTTAGGTTACACAAATAACACGTGGATACTAAAAGAAAACCAACTTTTCGAAAATAGGTTACTAAAGTAACATACTATAACATTAAAGATCTAAGATAACACTTACTTTTATGTGTTTGAAGGTACGAGACACATCCATCGGCAACAACTGTAAGCGTATGTCTGATTACAAGCTTCTCAGATATATACACTTGAAACCCTAGAGGTGTTACTAAAAATAGAACTGACCTCTGAGGCAATACCGGATGTGTTACTAAAAAGATTTTGACGTATGATGGCAATTTTATGAGTTTACCCCCTGATAATTTTTTAGGGATACCCCCATGAAATCGGTAAAAATCGTAAATTTTCACTCTAGGCATACCCCAAACTCTATTTTAGACATCCCCATTGCAAAAATTTACATTAAAAACTACTTTTAGGATTTTACCCCCTTATCATTTTTTGAGGGTTACGCCCATGGAATTGATAAAAATCGTAAATTTACCACGTTGGCTTACCTAAAACTTTATTTTAGACATCCCCACGCCAAAAATTAACTTAAAAATCACTTTTGAAATTGTAACCCCCCTTACCATTTTTGAGGGTTACGCCCCTGAAATCGATAAAAATCGTTAATTTAGCACGTAGGTTTACCTAAAACTTTATTTTAGACATCCCCACACCAAAAAATTAACTTAAAAATCACTTTTGAAATTGTAACCCCCCTTTACCAATTTTGAGGGTTACGCCCCTGAAATCGATAAAAAAAATTGAAATATAATCTCAAGGCATACCCCAAACATAATATTTGACACCCCTACATATCAAACTCCATCAAAAAATCAACAAAAACTAGTAGTGGTATAGTGATTTTTGAGCCGTTCATACTACGCAGATGTACGGTGCAGCACGTGCAATCGATAAAAAAATATTGAAATATAACCTCAAGGCATACCCCAAACATAATATTTGACACCCCTACATATCAAATTCCAAAAAAAAAAAAAAAAAAAAAAAAAAAAAAACTAGTAGTATTCAAGTGGTGGTATAGTGGTTTTTGAGCCGTTCATACTACGCAGATGTACGGTGCAGCACGTGCAATCGATAAAAAAATTGAAATATAACATCAAGGCATACCCCAAACATAATATTTGACACCCCTTCATATCAAATTCCAACAAAAAAACAACAAAAAACTAGTAGTAGGGAGAGGTTTTTTTGAGCCGTGCATACTACGCAGATGTATGGTGCTAATGCTGCAGGCGAAAATGTTCAAATCCTAGCTCAAAACACCGTTCCCTACTACTAGTTTTTTGTTGTTTTTTTGTTGGAATTTAATATGTGGGGGTGTCAAATATTATATTTGGGGTATGCCTTGATGTTATATTTCAATTTTTTTATCGATTGCACGTGCTGCACCGTACATCTGCGTAGTATGAACGGCTCAAAAACCACTATACCACTACTAGTTTTTGTTGATTTTTTGATGGAGTTTGATATGTAGGGGTGTCAAATATTATGTTTGGGGTATGCCTTGAAATTATATTTCAATTTTTTTATCGATTTCAGGGGCGTAACCCTCAAAAATGGTAAGGGGGGTTGCAATTTCAAAAGTGATTTTTAAGTTAATTTTTGGCGTGGGGATGTCTAAAATAAAGTTTTAGGTAAGCCTACGTGGTAAATTTACGATTTTTATCAATTCCATGGGCGTAACCCTCAAAAAATGATAAGGGGGTAAAATCCTAAAAGTAGTTTTTAATGTAAATTTTTGCAATGGGGATGTCTAAAATAGAGTTTGGGGTATGCCTAGAGTGAAAATTTACGATTTTTACCGATTTCATGGGCGTATCCCTAAAAAATGATCAGGGGGTAAACTCATAAAATTGCCATCATACGTCAAAATCTTTTTAGTAACACATCCGGTATTGCCTCAGAGGTCAGATCTATTTTTAGTAACACCTCTAGGGTTTCAAGTGTATATATCTGAGAAGCTTGTAATCAGACATACGCTTACAGTTGTTGCCGATGGATGTGTCTCGTACCTTCAAACACATAAAAGTAAGTGTTATCTTAGATCTTTAATGTTATAGTATGTTACTTTAGTAACCTATTTTCGAAAAGTTGGTTTTTTTTTAGTATCCACGTGTTATTTGTGTAACCTAAAATTATAGTCATCATCTAGTTTTAAGACATAGAGAGACACAGGGGCTGCGTTACTTTCACACACAAGCTCAAATAACGCAACAGGGTTAGACAAACCCTTGTTAGTTAACAACAGAAATGACTTTGAAACGTTTATCGATAGATTAAATAAAAGTGATATATTAGGTTATACAGACAAAAATAGGGAGACAATCAAATACACCTTGGAAGCCTTAGTCAGTACGAGTGTTTTTCAGCCTTTGCTTCCTAGTTTTCTGTCCTTGCCTCTTAGGTTTCTGCCATTGCCTCCTAGGTTTCTGTCCTTGCCTCCTAGGTTTCTGTCCTTGCCTCCTAGGTTTCTGCCCTTGCCTCCTAGGTTTCTGCCCGTGCCTCCTAGGTTTCTGCCCTTGCCTCCTAGGTTTCTGTCTTTGCCTCTTAGGTTTCTGCCCTTGCCTCTTAGGTTTCTGCCCTTGCCTCCTAGGTTTCTGCCCTTGCCTCCTAGGTTTCTGTCTTTGCCTCTTAGGTTTCTGCCCTTGACTCTTAGGTTTCTGCCCTTGCCTCCTAGGTTTCTGCCCTTGCCTCCTAGGTTTCTGTCCTTGCCTCCTAGGTTTCTGCCCTTGCCTCTTAGGTTTCTGCCCTTGCCTCCTAGGTTTCTGCCCTTGCCTCCTAGGTTTCTGTCCTTGCCTCCTAGGTTTCTGCCCTTGCCTCCTAGGTTTCTGCCCTTGCCTCCTAGGTTTCTGACCTTACCTCCTAGGTTTCTGTCTTTGCCTCTTAGGTTTCTGCCCTTGCCTCTTAGGTTTCTGCCCGTGCCTCCTAGGTTTCTGCCCTTGCCTCTTTGGTTTCTGCCCTTGCCTCCTAGGTTTCTGACCTTGTCTCCTAGGTTTCTGACCTTGCCTCCTAGGTTTCTGCCTACAATTTTGTGATCTGGTGGTAATATTTTTCTCGGCCTATGGGAAGACCTTGACGAATTTGGGGAAACATGTGAACGTGACCTATGTTAAAGAGAGGGCCAATACAACAAAGTTGGTAAATAACCCCCTGTTTAAAACCATGACGCCTATTGGTGAAGACCTGTATGAGGTGTCGCTTGGAAAACGAAGTATCCTGTGGGATCTTCCTTCACAGATTGGTTTTTTCGTCTAAAGTACGCCAAATTGCGAATGTTGGAATTTTACTATGACTTCCTGGATAGATTCGTAGAGAGGTCCGACTTTCAACTCTGTGAAATGGATACAGATAGTCTGTACTTGGCACTCAGCGAGTCATCATTAGAAGGGGTCGTTAAAAGGGATAGGGTAAACGAGTTTTTCTCCCAGTACGACAAATGGTTCCCTTCCGAAACTTGTGAAGAGAACGCTGGAGGCAATGTTAAAGAACGATCGTGGCAATGTTAGAGAACGCTCGAGGTAATGTTAGAGAACGATCGAGGCAATGTTAGAGAACGCTCGAGGTAATGTTAGAGAACGATCGAAGAACGCTGGAGGCAGTGTTAAAGAACGATCGTGGCAATGTTAGAGAACGATCGAGGCGTGATTTGTTCTAACTTTTTGGAGTTTGGAAGTAATTATCTGTTTGATGTGTCTAACTTTTATGAGTATGGGAGTAGATTTGTATGGTTTTAAGGTCGACTTTTTGAATATGAGCCTAAATTTGTGTGTTCTGGCGGTAAAATCTTAGTGATTTGGTCTAACATTTTGGACCTTGAATATAACTTCCTGCTCGTTGTATCCAACTATTTATAACTGTCATGGAACTCCTGGTATTGCATCAGGAGTCAAAACGCGTTCAAGTAACCCGCCACTTGTATTATTTCCCCCCCCCTCCACCATTGACCCGCTAGGTGGATTGTATCAGGGGCCGAATCGATTTAAAGTAACCCATGCATCAGACTCGACAGCACTTCAAGTTGAAAATGAGGTCAGTTATCACGATAACAGTAATCCTCTTCTCTGATTAGTTAATCCAGAGGTCAGTCATTTCGTTGATGGGTGTCCGATAGAAATCTTCTTCTCTGATTGGTTAACCTAGATATTAGTCGAGGGTGGAATAGTAGCGTCCAAATTTTATTTACCAGATTATATTTAAACTAGTCGGATGTGAGACTTCGTGTTATAAGCGCGCTTGATTCACGGACGTTTATTTTCATAGTACTGTTCAGTCTAGCGGTCTGTGTTGTAGTGGAATATTTTACGGTGTAAGTTGAATTTTTTATGTTTTTCTCTTAGCTCATAACGATGTGATAGGTTATCATTAAAGGAATTTCAGTTGTATTAATGGTGATGTGTATAAAGTACGTATGTTAAGCCTTGTCGAGTGTATTATTCTTTCGTTTTTCATATGTTTATCTTATTGGTTCTTTAAAAAGTAGATATTTCTAGTCTTTTTGTAATTGATATTCAATGTTATTAATGTGTTACACTGGCGGTAAGGTAAAAATACGAATGAAGGCGGAACGCTAGGCGAGGTAAAGAGAGAGAGAGGAAGAAAGGTGGCATGGTAGGAGAGAAGTCTAGTAGGGGTTAGAAGAGAGAGAGCGAGAGAGAGAAGCATATGAGAGAGAGAAGGCGAAATGCTAGGTATAAATGGTGAGAATAATCAAGTGTTACAATAGGAGGAACGCTAAAAATATGAGGGAGGGCGGGGGAGCTAAAGGGAGAGGCGGAGGGTGGACTGATAGGTTAGAAGTCTAAGAGAGGATAGGGGAGAAAGAGAGAGAGAGAGAGAGAGAGAGAGAGCGAGAGAAGGAAGGCACGATGATAGGGATAAATGGAGAGAATGAGTAAGTGTTTCAATTGAGGGAAATCTAGGCTGGAATAGTAGAGAGAGAGAGAGAGAGAGAGAGAGAGAGAGAGAGTGAGATTTAGGGGGGCTAAGTAGGGCTAATGGGTTTAAATGGAGAGAATGAGTAAGTGTTACAATGGAGGGAAGTCTATGACGGAAGCTAAATGTACGATGGAGGGTGGAATGTTAGGAGAGAGAGAGAGGATGAAAGCTGGTATGGTAGGAGAGACGTCTAGGAGTGAGAGAGAAGTCTAGTGAAAGAGAGAGAGAGAGATAGCGAGAGAGAGAGAGAGATGGATAGGGAGAGAGAACGAGAGAGAGAGAGAGATAGCGAACCACTAACACCGAGGAACATATTTACACTACCAGCATAGACTGACCAGCCATCTCTAACTGTTTCACCCTTATGCTTCATTTATGGTACAACGTTAAGCAGACACCAAACTACATAGCTATAAATATTTTCTAACGTCTACCTGGCGCGATAGCGTCCCACCGAATCGAACTAATCCCCGATCCGATAGCACGCTGTCCGAACCACTCGAGCTAATCTGAAGGGGTCACCCGCCGACACGCGATCCGCCCCGAGGTCACCACGCGCCCGCCGCACGAGGGGTCACGCCGTCGCACGACCGATTAACTCCCCTTGTCTCTAGTGTACATTAGGCGCTAAAGGCGCCTCTTATATATCTTTGTTAATTTACGCCAAAATGATAGACAATTGGACCCTTGTATACTACTTACTGTCCATGATTCGCTTCCATAGGTCAGAATTGGTTCTATATAACATCGATAAACTCTCTTTCTCATTTTTTTTTACATAGATTTGTTGCATAATATATTTTTCATTTTCTGAAATGCTATTTTGGCCTGAGCTATTCTGCTTTTTGTTTCTGTGGTGCATCTCCCATCTGATGTAATTGTTGTGCCCAAGTATTTGAAACGTTGCACTTGTTTCAGATTTGTCTCATTTATTTTTATGCTGCATGATGGTGGTGATTGTTGATACACCAGATGCATTAAGATAATGACTTGGTTGGGCGTGGTAAGTGGATGCTATAAGCATTTATAGGAATGTTGTGCTAAAACATGATCACTAGATAATGATGATGACGGCTATTACATGTGTGATTTTTTTTTCCATTTGAAGTACCATGCCTGCTGGCGTAGGTGATCATGTCTCTCCACAACTCTCGATCTCGACAGTTATGTTTTATGTCTGTTGTTGACCTTTTGCCAAGCCATTCTCTTAAGCTGTCTGGTATTTTTTCTCTTTGCTTCCCTCTATCTCTTCGTCACTCGATTTTTCCCAAATGTCACAATATATTTCAGCTGTTCCCTTCTCATGATATGTGATACACCTTTTGATATTTTCATGTCGGTTACACATCGACAACAACACCACGACTCACATTGTTCTTGACATCTACACGTGTAGTCCAATAAGCACTGACTATTATATGTGACTGATTCAACTTGATTAGATCGTCGTCTTAACAAGTCTGATGGTACTAGTTGAGTACATTTAAAATATATAAATTATAATTCTAAAAGTTTTTGATATGGATGCGCTCAAGAGGTTAACACCGTTGTTTATTTGAGACTTCTCTTTTTACATATTGTCTGTGACATTTCTAAATACAGATCTTCCTTCTATTAAAAATATTACAACTCATCTTCCTTTACACTTGTTATTTTATATTTAAGTATTGACTTACTCTATGCTATTCTTTATCTTCTTACTCTCATTCTCTACAGTATACAAACGTATAAATTTAACTCTAAATATTTCTTAACTAAACTATGTCTTCTTGACTGATTTCTCTAACTGGATGTTTCTATCAATCTTCTTCGACGTTTCTCTAGATGTTTCGCTATCTATCTAACTTTATATATTGATCTTTTTCTATTTCTTTAATTCTGCTAATGTATGTGGTTAAATACCCATGTCTCACTTGCATGCTTTATTGGCTGAGTCGCTGGCTGTCAAATTATCAGCTAATCATAAAAGACAAAGTTAAACTCTGTATGACTTGTGTGTGAAATTTGGCAAAATAAAACTCCATCTTGACATTTTAGTTGATCTCTGAATTTAATATAATGGCCTAGCATGTCCTCTAAGAGTGACATCTCTCTCTCCTAAACCTAACCTGTCCCTTCTCCAGTTCTAAGTTTGTTTATCAAATTCTAATTTCTGGACTTGTGGCATCCAAATTCTATTCCCCTAACTTTAATTCTATCCCCTACCTTTCCAAAAATAGTTGAAATGTTCCATTTCTAACAATTCTCACTGTTCTCTATTTATGTTACTGCTCATTCTACTTAGTTTTTGGGTAACTACTAACATATCCAACCCAATTCGTTCTATGATCTATGCTATTCCTTATCTATATATTACACACGGCCAAAAGTGATGGTTGTTTCTTTATAATATTGGAAATTAACTCTCCTTTTTGCTTTGGCTTCTTTCAGAACGTTTTACATTACTCTTCGTAACTGTCCATGGTATTCTCAATATTCTTCTGCAAAACCATAATTCTACAGCCTCCAGTGATTTTATTGTATGCTGTCCTATTATCCTTGATTCGCATCCATATGCTAAGACTGGTCCTACATAACATTTAAGAAATCTGTTCTTGTTTCCATTTTAAACAGTGCCATTAAGTAAAGATACTTTAGTAAAATGAACAAGATCTAGAAAAAACCCAGCCCTATCTGTATTCACGTAGTCAAGACAACATAGCAAGAACACTTTAAAATTATCAACCAAGTAAACCACCCCCATCCTCATCCCCAACACATCAGCTCCATCACTTCCCCTCGTAAATGCCACGAAGCCCTCAACATTTCCTCGAGTGCCAGTCGTTTGTGCTATCAGATTACCTTCAGCCTCGTAGCTTAATCACAACTGCTAGCCTCTTACGTTTACGTAACTTGTTTCACGTAATCACCTTAGAAACGTATTCTACAGACGATTCTTTTATGCCACGTCTAACTTTATTAAAAGAAGAAAGAAACTAAAATCACAGTTTCCGTGACGAAGAGCCCAAAAGTGTTATAATTATGTAGCATGTCATTTGTGGGTTTCATTAACAGCCAATCAGAATGCATGTTATTGACTGACGACATTGCTTCTTGCATTGAGAGGTGTGCAGGAATTTTTCCATGCCGTGGGCTCTTCGTCTTTTAGGTCGCCCCCTTCTCCATGTTTCATGAACTATACCCTCCATTATTGATTTTTCTAAAAACAGAACGGTTAATATATGTTAGTCTACTTAATTAGTTTATTTACAGGTGAGTTTTTACAAATAAAATTGACTTGAGATATTTGTTCGTTTGTCTGTATATGATACTTAGGATGAATAAGAATAATGGGGAAATACTCGTATGATAAGAAAATATGGTAGGAAATACTAGTATGATAAGAAGATATGGTAGGAAATACTCGTTTAATGAGGAAATAAGATGAAGAAAAAATAATGAGAAAATATTCGTATGATAAGTAAATATGATAAGGAAATATAATGAAGAAATATAATGAAAAAAATATAATGAGGAAATATAATGAAGAAATATAAGGAGAAAATATAATGAATATATATGATTAAGAAATATGATAAGGAAATACATGTATTATAAATATATATAATGAGGAAATATAATCAATATATATGATGTGGAAATACTTGTATGATGAGGAAATATGATAAGGAAATACACGTATGATGAGGAAATATAAGGAATATATATGATAAGAAAATATGATGAACAAAAATGATATCTTAGGAAATACAAATGTACTATAACAATAGATAGGGGGCCTCCCTAGCCTAGCTGGAAAACCGGCCCCACTAGCTACCGCCGACAACCGGTGTTCGATTCCCGCTGGAAGCAATTTGCGAATTTTACTCGTGGTTGGGAAAATTAGATACACCCGCGGTCGACCCAGCCGCTGGCAGAAATGCCAGGGTTCATACTCTGGGAAGTTGAGGAATGGCGCCGCGCTCGTGAGTTACGATGCTTCAGGCGACACTGAACAGGAGTCTCCGAACACATCTGGATAGGTGACCGAGCGCATAGGGGTAAAACCCGTGTGTTAATACAACCGATTCAAGTCTTGTACTTTACTCTATTTTTGTAACAATAGAAATTGCCGATTCAGTTTAGATTTGCAGTTTCTCTATTTCAATTTCCTTATTTTTAAAAATGTATAAAGATACATTTGAGCTGCAACTGGCAGTTGTGTCTGGTATCCTAGACATATGGAACTATTTACAGATGTATACAGGCACACCAGTATGCCATACATAAACACAAGCAAGCAAGAATATGCAGACACAAATGTAGTCGAAATCGTCGTCTTTCTCTTTGTTGTCAGTCCCTATAGGTTGGGGATAAATAATCATGAATTAATATTCTTATGGAGGGAACTTCCGAGGCGATAGATCAGCGAATTATTTCAGGGGAAGAGGTATGTTTACAACACTCGGAAAAAAACATTATAAATAATCAACAACAGAAAAAAGCAATAGATTGACCGAAGGAGGATCGAACCCGTACTCCTTGGCACAACGCCTTGGCACGAGAACCAAATGCTAGAACAAATTGCTAACTCAACTACCTAGAGCCAAAAGCTAGAGCACACTATCAACTCAGCTACCTAGAACCAAAAGCTGGAGCACACTGTCAACTCAACTACATAGAATCAAAAGCTAGAGCACACTGTCAACTCTGTTACCTAGAACCAAAAGCTAGAGCACACTGTCAACTCAACTACCTAGAACCAAAAGCTAGAGCACACTATCAACTCAGCTACCTAGAACCAAAAGCTGGAGCACACTGTCAACTCAACTACATAGAATCAAAAGCTAGAGCACACTGTCAACTCTGTTACCTAGAACCAAAAGCTGGAGCACACTATCAACTCAACTACCTAGAACCAAAAGCTAGAGCACACTGTCAACTCAACTACCTAGAACCAAAAGCTAGAGCACACTATCAACTCAACTACCTAGAACCAAAAGCTAGAGCACACTATCAACTCAACTACCTAGAACCAAAAGCTAGAGCACACTGTCAACTCAACTACCTAGAACCAAAAGCTAGAGCATACTATCAACTCAGCTACCTAGAACTAAAAGCTAGAACACACTATCAACTCAACTACCTAGAACCAAAAGCTAGAGCGCACTGTCAACTCTGTTACCTAGAACCAAAAGCTAGAGCACACTATCAACTCAACTACCTAGAACCAAAAGCTAGAGCATACTATCAATTCAACTACCTAGAACCAAAAGCTAGAACACACTATCAACTTAACTACCTAGAACCAAAAGCTAGAGCGCACTATCAACTCAACTACCTAGAACTAAAAGCTAAAGCACACTGTCAACTCAACTACCTAGAACTGAAAGCTAAAGCACACTGTCAACTCAACTACCTAGAACTAAAAGCTAGAGCACACTATCAACTCAACGGCTTAGAACCAAAAGCTAGAGCACACGATCAACTTAACTACCTAGAACTAAAAGCTAGAGCACACTATCAACTCAACTACTTAGAACCAAAAGCTAGAGCACACTGTCAGCTCAACTACCGAGAACCAAAAGCTAGAGCACACTATCAACTCAACTACCTAGAACCAAAAGCTAAAGCACACTGTCAACTCAACTACCTAGAATCAAAAGCTAGAGCACACGGTCAACTCAACTACCTAGAACCAAAAGCTAGAGCACACTGTCAACTCAACTACCTAGAACTAAAAGCTAGAGCACACGACCAACTCAACTACTTGGAACTAGAAGCTAGAGCACACAGTCAACTCAACCTCCTTGAAGCACTGTGTTGAGGAGTACGAGATTCAATCCTGATTAGGACCATCTATTGTTATTTTTTTTCCCCTGTTGTTGATAATATGTGATTTTTTTTCCCAGTATTGTAAACATGCCTCTTCCCCTGGAATGATTCGCTTAATATGTTGTAATGGGCGTGATTATATTTTACCGTGGTTCACATTAAGCTACTGTATCTGCGCATTTCTGCCCGGTACATTCGGCATTATTTCGCTGCTTTTATATCGGGTTTACCATCCCTTTTTGATTCCTAGTAGTGTGTCCAGACTATTGTGTCTGTTGTAACGCCACTCCGGGAAAGTTAAATTAGATCTTGGTCAGTTCTGGTTCATTAATACGGACGCACGCTGTCACTCCTAAGAGTCACTGACGCACGCTCTGTTCGGTGTCTGGGTCTAGGACGCCTAATCATTATTATACGGCTGTAACGACCAATATCATCATCATGTGCGGACAAGTTTTGTATCTTTCACGTCGACAGCAGTTGTTTCCCTTATCATTTCTCCTCCTAAACATTGAAACATACACATCATTTATTTTCCTTACCATTTTGTGATTACATTCACGATAGACTTGTCCATCTTCATTTTCTTGCTCCCAATATTTCACGCTGTCACTGGAGATGTCAACAACTTCCAGTAGAGAAATAGAGATTCCTCTTCCACCAGAACGAATTCCATTGCGTTTTAGTACATTCGTCTTCAGCACTCATTTGTTTGGGACTACTTCTTCTCCATTGCGTTTTAGTACATTCGTCTTCAGCACTCATTTGTTTGGGACTACTTCTTCTCCATTGCGTTTTAGTACATTCGTCTTCAGCACTCATTTGTTTGGGACTACTTCTTCCCTAGCCTTTGATTGTTTTCTTAGACATTCCTTACTGCAGTTTTTGCAGAGCAGTTTCTCCTCGAATAGCCATCATTATCATGTGCCATACCGATATGCCATCATGTTCTTCCACAATTTTCAGTCCACAGTGCATCGTTTCAATTGTGTTGTTGACTAATTTCCCTTTTCCGTACCATAGCACCAAACTATCTAGTATCTTTTCTCTTTGTCGTCCGTGATCTCTCTTTTGTATTTTGACAGTTGTGACCAAATGTTCCAACTTTCCTCCTCTCATGATATACACGAAAAATGTTGATTGATTCTTTCTGTTGTTTCTTAGGAGCTCCCTCTTTTTTTTACTTTGAGAATTTCCTTGTTCGTCTTTTTAACTGTCCAGTGAACTTTCAACATTCTTCTGAGGAATCCAATCACTCTGGCCTCTAATCGTCTTTTAATTTGTTTGTCTACTGTCCATGATTCGTTTCCGTAGGTCTGAATTCGTTCTATATAGCACCGATGAACTCTCCTTCTCATTTCTATTGACATAGACTTGTTGCATAAGACGCTTTTCATTTTCAGAAATGCTACTTTGGACTGAGCTATTCAGCTTTTTTTATTTCTGTAATGCATTTTCCATCTGATGTTATTACTGTTCCCAAGCATTTGAGACTCAGCACTTGCTTTAGATTTGTCCCGTTTACTTTTTTATTGTTTTATAGTGATTATTGTTTCTTCGGTATTATCATTACTTCTGTTCTTTTACTATTCAGACTGAGATCTTTCTCAAATATTAACCCATCAGACAAACGAGTTCTTCATACCCTGGGAATGAGATACTACGATAGACAGATCCAAAGAATATGTATTCAAAGCCATCAGTAAGCGCTCAGTCATGTTTTTTTTTTTTTTTTGTGTTTTAATGTGTCAACAAATTAAAATACCATCACAACACTGTTTCTTAAAACAGTTGACATCAATGTCGAGGCGAGTACGAGAATTGCCAATGCGAGTGCTGCATTCGGCAAACGTCCAGTACAAGTCTGGATTAGATAGACGTCGTTCTACGCTCCACGCCAGATTGCCGGTTAGCGTTGTAGTTGTTCAACCACCATATCATTATCTGGCACAGCAAAATGCGGGACTGTCTACTGCGACCACGTCAGAATTAGAAATCACTTTCAAGTGCGTTGTCTACGAGAATTGGTGAGGAAAAAATTGCTGTAAACGATACCCTGGCACAGCCTAATAGTTAGTCTGTTCAGCCGTCGGATTATCCTCATTGTACATGGACCAATGGGAGCTGCGATGGCTCAGTGGTTTGTGAGCTGGGCTACTAAGGACAAGATGTCGAGTTCGATTCAGATCGATGGCCTTCAGTTTCAGCCAACCTTAAATGGGTACCACATTTTTTTTTCTGGGAAAGTAAAGCGGCACAGGCGTAATATCGATCACTTTCCCAAAAAATCATGTGCCGAAGGTCTATTTTTAAAATACGGTCATTCACACCATATTTCATATACGGCACGTGGCGTGACTGGGCTCTTTACTTTTTTCTTTCTTATTTACGATAAACAATTGGCTGGAAGCGCTCAAATCTCTTCCTCAGCAAATCATGTTGTAAAGTTAAAGTAAAGAGCCTCGTCACGCCAAGTGGCGTATAGGGAATACGGTGTTAGTGACAATATTTTTTATAGACCTTCGGCGCATGATTTTTGGGGTAATGTGGTCGGTATTACGTCCGTACCGTTGTACTGTCCCAGAAAAAAAAATCCGGTACCCATTTAAGGCTGGGTGAACCCGGAAGCCGTCGATTAGGATCGAACTCTACCTCTTGTCCTTTGTAGTCCAATTCACTAACACCTGAGCTATCGCGGCTCCCCAAATCCAGTTCCGTGAAACAATATTCTGGTTCCCAAGTCCATCCTCCCCTCCCTCCCTTCGTCCTCACCATAACTCTCCTGAATGTAGGCAACATCCCTCTTGACTAACATAAATATGACTAGAATGACATACATGTCTGTCATGCTCTACATATACTGACAGCGTAGTCCTTACGTCTTGGCTTGGCGATAACGTAAACGAGGGTTGATGCCCAAGTTTATATCTTCAGTAATCCCAAGTAATAAAGGGATGGAATCATGACTCACTGAGTTGACAGAAAGTAATATGACAGCTTAAGAAACCACTGGTCGCATCATCTTTAAATGCTGTGGCCTAGCACGATGAGATAATATTTCACTTCCCAACGATATGAGTATGCGACGGGATATGACTCTTGTCACGTGTGTGCTTCATCGACCATGTCCTTTGAATGTCAAATCGACCGACATGTACCACCGCTAATGAATATGCGATCCCAAGGTGCAATGTAGTAGCCTCCGTCAGTCACAGTTGGCTATGGATTTTTCAGCGCCCCTAGAAAAGTTTTTCGAGATTGTGGTCCTGCCCTATGTGCCGTCTTCGGCTCGAAAGGACAATAGATAGATAGATATAAATGTTATTTTTTCTTTTCTTTTCTTTCGTCGTGTATTCTCTTTCTCAATGAATCTGTCTGCTTCTTGTTTGAGGTGAACCTTTAGAGTGTGTTTCCGGAGATTGTGGTCTGCAGCTATGTCTTCCCATGCTGCAGGGTTTATGTTCAGAGATGGTGGAATAACAGATTCAATAACACACAAAAAATTTTGCTACCGTACTGTGTAATGTAATGCAATGTAATGTAACATCATCATCATCATCAAGTACCGGGCCTAGTGGCGTAGGTGATCATGTCTCTCCACAACTTTCGATCTCGGCAGTTATTTATCATTTCTGTTGTTGACCTTCTGCCAAGCCATTCTATTAAGCTGTCTGTTATTTTTTCTCTTTGCTTCCCTCTATCTCTTCGTCCCTCAATTTTTCCAGTTGTTACAATATATTCCAGTTGTTCTCTTCTCATTACATGGCCAAAAAATGATGATTGTCTCTTCCTAACATTGGAAATTAGCTCTCTTTTTGCCTTGACCTCTCTCAGAATCCCTTCATTACTCTTCTTAGCTGTCCATGGTATTCTCAACATTCTTCTGTAAAACCACATTTCTACAGACTCCAGTGATTTTCTTGTCTGTTGTCCTATTGTCCATGACTCGCATCCATATGTTAAGACTGGCTCTACATAACATTTAAGAACTCTTTTTCTTGTTTCTATTGTCAAAAATGGATTGTATAGTAATGCATTGCAGTGGAATATAATATAATATTAAGTACGACACGCCTTACGATACGTAAGACACCACAAAACATTAGAAGCAGCTGAGATGTGGTTTATCAGAATAATGCTGCGAATTCCTTGGATAACAAAAATAACAAATGAAGAATGTTTAAAACGGAAAACCAGACATGTCATCAAAATCATAAGGAAGAGACAATCTATATGTATTAGAAATGTCGTGTGAAAAGAAGGCACTGAGAATACTATAACAACAGGCAGATTGAATGGAAAGAAGAGCAGAGGAAAAAACAATAGAACAATTATCGAACTGCTTTACTAAACGGGGAGGGGGGAGGAAGGGGGGCCGCATGAGCTCAGTCTTTAGTGAATTGGACAACAAAGGACCAGAGTTTGGGTTCGATCCTGATCGACGGCTTCCAGGTTCACCCAGCCTTAAATGGGTACCTGATTTTTTTTTCTGTTAAAGTAAAGCGGCGCGGGCGTAATACCGACCACATTACCCCAAAAATCATGTGCCGAAAGTCTATAAAAATTATGGTCACTAACACCATTTTCTCTATACGTCACTTGGCGTGACCTCTCTACTACTACTTTTACTAAATGGCCTGATGAAAGATCAACGAGTGAAGTTATGACATGCATGAAGGGCCGAGCGATATGGAAAGAGATGATTCATAACCTGCATGGACCTGATGATAATGACTGTGTAGTATTTGTTCTCATCATTTAGAGTGTTAATACTGATACAATATCAGTTCTGATAAATGAGAGAGTGCTCATGTTGATTTAGTATCAGTTCTGATAACTGAGAGAGTGTTAATACTGATCATTTAGTCGTGTGTGGCTGTAAGTTATAGCAGCGAAAGGAGAAAATGATAATCTGTCCAGAAGCAACATTTCCTTGGTCAAATCAAATACAACACTGTCTTCGTCGACTTGTCAACAATCACGGATAACAACATTGTTTCTAACGATAACACATCTTAACAGACAACTTCGTCAGCAAACAATAAACCAAAACTGACAGAGAATGAGGACTGTACGATCTTTGCTAATAAAGATGGAGGAACATAAGTCAGGTCTTTATGTCAAACACGGGCACGGCTAACTACTATCATCAGACTAAAAGTGGATACGAACATATAAAATTAGGTTATCTCCCATTATTTATCCCAAAAGCCATGCGCCGAAGGTCTGTAAAAATTATGGTCACTAACACCATATTCCCTATACGCCATTTGGTGTGACGGAGCTCTGTACTTTTTATCTCCCATCATACACTTGACTAGCTAAGTCAAACTATCTTCTTGAGGCTAAGAGTGGGTCTAAACAAATTAGATAAACACATGTTACAATTTCGGCTACAATGCAAACCAATTCGTCAAGCTACGGAACATATATCACAAGTCTGTTCCAAACTTGGCCACATAAGAAGGAAGCATTGGACTCAACATAACCATCAAAACATCATGGATCTGCCCGCTTGCTCTGCATTCAGTCCGATTTTAGCTTCTGGTGTAACACCATTTTCATGGATTGAACCTTGCGTGGATGCTTCTTTTGTTCCCACTACACACTCGGTGTTAATGCATGTGCCTCTCCTTATAGGCGGATATCCTCCGACTTCAGAAGATATTGCATCTAAAGAGGATCTCTAGACAGTCAAATTTATCACGAGTACTTGTCTGAATTCAATGTCAGGTCGGGTAATTTTACATGCTACTGTATGCAGTAAACAGTACAACCTGTGGCTGCTCTGCTGCCTTTCAGGTAAGCTCGGGAGAGTAAAACGCTAAGGGAGGGTACTCCGAAGTAAAACAATCCCACTGCCTTGTGAGTGAGACTTTTTAATCAAAGGCTAGCGGAGCCAACCGTAAACAAAGCAACCGAAGACAACAGTAAACCACCGTCGTAACTTCTTTGTACAATCATGTTCTGTAGAAATGTGGTTTTACTGAAGAATATCGAGAATACCATAGACAGCTAAGAAGAGTAATGAAAACGTTCTGAAAGAAAGCGTCAAAGCAAAAAGAGAGCTAATTTCCAATATTAGGAAGAAACAATCGTCATTCTTTGGCCATGTAATGAGAAGAGAACAACTGGAATATATTGTAACAACTGGAAAAATTGAGGGACAAAGAGATAGAGGGAAGCAAAGATGAAAAATACCACACAGCTTAAGAGAATGGCTTGGCAGAAGGTCAACAACAGAAATGATAAATAACTGTCGAGATCGAAAGTTGTGGAGAGACATGATCGCCTACGCCAGCAGAGGCCCGGTACTTGATAAAACAAAAACTATCTTCACGACACAAAATACCATTGCTAGTGTATGTCGGGGGGGGGGGGAACAACGATAGAACCAGAGGGATAAAGGCCGCTTGGTCAAGCAGTGGCCACAACGTGTGAGACTCAGGATTTTTATTTCACCCCGGTACTTGATGATGATGATTAATTGTCTGAAGGAGGGAGACGCGATAGCTCAGTGGTTAGTGAACTGGATTACAAAGGACAAGAGTATCCTGATCGACGGCTTCCAGGTTCACAGAGCCTAAAATGGGTACTGGATTCTTTTTTTCCTGGGAAGTAAAGCTGCACGGGCGTAATACCGACCACATTACCCCAAAAATCATGTGCCGAAGGTCTATAAAAATTATGGTTACTAACACCATATTCCGTATACGCCACTTAACGTGACGGGGCTATTTATTTTTCTTTTTTTAAAGTATTGCTGCATAGTATGCAACTGTCAATGCGAAGACGGTACGTGATGATCTATTTATTCATTTGATACATTAATCTACATGGTATGTGTAGAAATCACGAAATCGCATATAAAGAGATATCGATATATTTAAATGTAAATACTAACCTCCCATATGTCATACACGTTTATGTTAACATAAACACGTGTAGTGTATATTATAACATAAACATATTCATTGACTACGACCACAGTTTGCGAGCTTCGGTAGCGTGGTGGTTAGCGCACTGGTTTGGCAACAAAGTGAATGTGAATTTTGCGGCTGCCAACGTAAGTAGACAAAAAATATGTACCTGACTTACTAATTCGATGAAGGCAATAACAACAAAGATCACCAGCCACCTCCTCTCTAACTCATGTATCCAAGCACTGCAATATTACTATTTCAGCCCATATTGTACATATTACTGAATACCCTGCATTATATGCATCAATCAATTATACATTTACATAAAACGTTACTGCCACCGAAACGCTACAATACAAATAATTATTTTTAAAAAATGGATATGACAGAAGCTATAACGAAAGGAATATGCCCAATTATGATTAAAAATAACAGTAATCTCATAAATTAAAAAAAAAAAACAATGATAATTTTAAAAGTCTTACCTTCTTTACTGAAACCCTACCCCAGAAAGGGATATTTATATTGTCCACACTTCCAGAAGACATGAATAAGGTAGTACACCCTCACACAGGCACGCAACTTAATGCCCGCTAACTCACTCCCGTCCTATTTTTCGGGCACACGAACAAAAACAGTCATGCTACAGTCTTGAAGGTGATCCCTCTGGCCAACGTAAAAGTCGATATTAGTAATTGATACGAGCATCGCCCAGTTCACACGCGATTCCTACGCCAGTTTCCTGGCACTACTTCTATCCCAGTGACTGGATTTTTCTCTTTTATATTATCGTCGTTCTATTTTTCCCCTCCCTCGTGGCCTCTTTGTATTGAATTCTGCTGGAAGTGGAAATAGCTGATCGATACGACGTCCCCACCACTTTCCTCACTCGGTTGTCAGGAGCAACCGGCAGGGCTATTTCCTCCCCCCTCCCCCATAGGCGCACTCTCTGCTCCATCCTTCCTCCAATGCCGGAGCCGCTTGTCGTGATCATCTGGCATGGCGTGGAACCATCTCGCCGGCTCGCAGTTTGCGTGAGCTTCATTTCTTGTGTAGACCATTTTCTTGTTAGCTTCAATTTGTCCAAAGTGACATGTTGTCTATTATCACATGTAGCGATAGACATATAGACAGACAGGCAAGCAGGCAGACATACAGATAGACAGGAATACCGACAGACAGACAGACAGACAGATAGACAGACAGACAGACAGACAGACAGACAGACAGACAGACAGATAGATAGATAGATAGATAGATAGATAGATAGATAGATAGATAGATAGATAGATAGATAGATAGATAGATAGATAGATAGATAGATAGATAGATAGATAGATAGATAGATAGATAGATAGATAGATAGATAGATAGATAGATAGATCCCTACAACAATTTATCATTTGCAGCATTCTAATCTGCAGTACATCACTAATATTTATTTAACTAAGCGTGGAACGAGTATAACAACTTTATAAAAAGGATAATTGGTTCATGTAGCTTGCAGTAACAACTGACTCTGGACAAGGAGGACATCTTCAACCTTATGAGAAGCGGAGGAGGTTGAATGTGTCAGCGATGTACGAGAGGCTGGTGGGTCGAGACGTGGAGAAGTAGTCTGGTCGATTCGTAGCGCTTTGTGGGAAAAGCATATATTACAGTTATAGTAACAGAGATGGGATTTCTCAGAAGAATGTTGAAAGTTCCCTGGACAGCTAAAAAGACCAATGAAAAAGTTCTCAAAGAGGCCAACAGAGGGACTTGCTGAGGAGAGGATCTGAGCATCTATGGACATGTTCGGAGTGCAATGATGATGACCCGCAAATAACTCAATCTAGGGAGTTAATAGATCATAACCTAGGGAGTTGATAGATCATAATCTAGGGAGTTGATAGATCATAATCTAGGGAGTTAATAGATCATAACCTAGGGAGTTGATAGATCATTCTCTGGGGAATTTATTGATCATAATCTAGGGAGCTAGTTGATAATAAATTGAGAGTTGATAGATCATAATCTAGGGAAATGATAGATCATAATCTAGGCAGTTGATAGATCATAATCTAGGGAAATGATAGATCATAATCTAGGGAGTTAATAGATCATAACCTAGGGAGTTGATAGATCATACACTGGGGAATTTATTGATCATAATCTAGGGAGCTAGTTGATAATAATTTGAGAGTTGATAGATCATAATCTAGGGAAATGATAGATCATAATGCAGGGAATTGTTAGATCATAATCTAGGGAGCTGATAGATCATAATCTAAAGAATTGATAGATCATAAACTAGGGAGTTGATAAATCATAATCTAGGGAGTTGATAGATCATAAACTAGGGAGTTGATAGATCATAATCTAAAGAATTGATAGATCATAAACTAGGGAGTTGATAGATCATAATCTAAAGAATTGATAGATCATAAACTAGGGAGTTGATAAATCATAATCTAGGGAGTTGATAGATCATAAACTAGGGAGTTGATAGATCATAATCTAGGGAGTTGATAGATCATAATCTAGGGAGTTGATAGATCATAAACTAGGGAGTTGATAGATCATAATCTAAAGAGTTGATAGATCATAATCTAGGGAGTTGTTGGCGATGAGAACTATGATCCTAATGATATTAACTTTGATGAAGATATTGATAATAACAAATATCATGCTTATAAATATGATAGTGTGTACGATAATGAAAACTACGATGATGATATCTAGTTAGTAAGATTGATAACAATGATGATAGTAGAGTCGATAATTATATTAATGATACTATAATTTAAGATGTAGAAAAAAAATATAATAGACCGCAGGCATCAGCTTAACAAAAAATTATCTTTCATTTAGCAAATTTGATCAAATATATAAAGAGGGACGAGACAAACAACAACGTTTCGTCAAAAGTCTTCATCAAGTACAATACAAAAAATATACAAAAATATACACGATAGGCAAATATTATTTTTTTCACGCCAAGTGACGTATAGCGAATATGGTGTTAGTGACCATAAATTTTACGGACCTTCAGCACATGATTTTTGGGGTAATGTGGTCGGTATTACGCCCGTGCTGATTTACTTTCCCAGAAAAAAATCCGGTACCCATTAAAGGCTGGGTGAACCAGAAGCCGTAGGTTGTGATCGAACCCTACTTCTTGTCCTTTGTAGTCCAGTTCAATAACCACTGAGCTATCGCGTCTCCCTTAAAAAAGAAAGCTCTGCTAAAATTGTATTTTATTTTCCCAGTTTTATTACAGCGGTCTCGCAGGATATTATATACTTATTCTCTTCTCCAGATGGTGTAAGATATCGGTGGTGAAGATAATGGTGGTGAAGATAACGTTGGTGAAGATAATGGTGGTGAAGATAACGTTGGTGAAGATAATGGTGGTGAAGATAATGGTGGTGAAGATAACATTGGTGAAGATAATGGTGGTGAAGATAATGGTGGTGAAGATAATGGTGGTGAACATAATGATGGTGAAGATAATGGTGGTGAAGATAACATTGGTGAAGATAATGGTGGTGAAGATAATGGTGGTGAAGATAATGATGGTGAAGATAACATTGGTGAAGATAATCGTGGTGAAGATAACATTGGTGAAGATAATGGTGGTGAAGATAATGGTGGTGAAGATAATGATGGTGAACATAATGGTGGTGAAGATAATGATGGTGAAGATAATGGTGGTGAAGATAATGGTGGTGAAGATAAATGGTGGTGAAGATAATGGTGGTGAAGATAAATGGTGGTGAAGAAAATGGTGGTGAAGAAAATGGTGGTGAAGATAATGGTGGTGAAGATAATGGTGGTGAAGATAAATGGTGGTGAAGATAATGGTGGTGAAGAAAATGGTGGTGAAGATAATGGTGGTGAAGAAAATGGTGGTGAAGATAATGGCGGTGAAGATAATGGTGGTGAAGATAATGGTGGTGAAGAAAATGGTGGTGAAGAAAATGGTGGTGAAGATAATGGTGGTGAAGATAAATGGTGGTGAAGATAATGGTGGTGAAGATAATGGTGGTGAAGATAATGGTGGTGAAGAAAATGGTGGTGAAGATAATGGTGGTGAAGAAAATGGTGGTGAAGATAATGGTGGTGAAGAAAATGGTGGTGAAGATAATGGTGGTGAAGATAATGGTGGTGAAGATAATCATGATGATGGTACTAATAACGGCGGTCCAGGCAACAGCCGCAAAGACGTCAACGATAAATCATCATCATCATCATCGAGTGCCATTTCCGCAACGAAGGTTGGCTACCATGGAGCGCCATTCTGCTCTGTCTCTTGCTTTGATGGTGCAGGTTGTCATAGGCTGGTTTGTCCATCTTTTGATGTTACTCGTCCATGTTAGTCTTGATCTGCCTCTGCCTCTTTTACCTTGTATCTTCCCCTCCAGGATTACTTTTAGTAGGCTGTTGTGTCTTTTAACATGGCCCAAAAATAGCATTTGTCTTGTTTGAATTGTGTTTAGTTGTTCTCTTGTCACTTGTAGTTGTTTTAAAACTTCATCGTTTGTTTTCTTTTCCTTCAATCCAACTCTACCTATTCTTCTATATAACCACACTTCAAAGGTTTCAATTCTCTGTTCTGTTTTCTTGTCTTATGTCTTTCTTGTCTTATGTCTTTCTTGTCTTCTTCATCGTTTTCTTGTCTTTTCCTTCAATCCAACTCTACCTATTCTTCTATATAACCACACTTCAAAGGTTTCAATTCTCTGTTCTATTTTCTTGTCTTATGTTTTTCTTGTCTTATGTCTTTCTTGTCTTCTTCAAAGGTTTCAATTCTCTGTTCTGTTTTCTTGTCTTATGTCTTTCTTGTCTTATGTCTTTCTTGTCTTATGTCTTTCTTGTCTTCTTCAAAGGTTTCAATTCTCTGTTCTATTTTCTTGTCTTATGTCTTTCTTGTCTTATGTCTTTCTTGTCTTCTTCAAAGGTTTCAATTCTCTGTTCTGTTTTCTTGTCTTATGTCTTTCTTGTCTTATGTCTTTCTTGTCTTATGTCTTTCTTGTCTTCTTCAAAGGTTTCAATTCTATGTTCTGTTTTCTTGTCTAATGTCAGCGATAAATATTGCATGTAAAAGATCAGACAACGATACCATAAACAAGTGAAGATGTCCAGATTTTATGATAATCTGTTCTAGAGGTCGATGGAACTCGAACAAACGCATTATTTTAAACTCATATTATATATTCTCGTCTTACAGTTCAGCTTATGGCCTGATTTTTTAGCATCTGAAAGCTGAGTTTCTTCAACTTTGTTTTCCTTTCCCTTCACTCTTAAAAAGGGCATTCATTACGTAGTTGGTGTCGCAATTTAAATTGAGCTGTGATATCTGTGATATAGAGGACGAAAAATATACATTTATATACTCAGGAAAAACAACAGAACATCAAGAGGGGGGTAGGAATACTAATAAAAAGAGAGCTACACAAATATATAAGTAACCACTGGACATACAGTGATAGGATTATACTATCTATCTCTATCTATCGTCCTTTCGAGCCGAAGACGGCACATAGGGCAGAACTACAATCTCAAAAGCAGAAACCTTGCGTGCCAAAATGGCACATATTGCAGAGATCACTGCTTCTAAAATGTATGGCTCTGTTTCCATAACAATACTTTTTACAATGACAGCTTGTCAAGCCATCGATCAACCTCCTTAGTCGCCTTTTACGACATGCATGGAAGGCCACAGTGTCACTATTCTTTACCCTCCTCATAATGAGGCCCCGGTAACACACAGGAGAGGATTATACTAGTCAAGTTGAAAGCAAAACCATTCGACATAGCAATAATACAGACATATGCACCTACTCAAGACTACACAGATGAACAAACAGAGGCATACTATGAAGACCTAAATAAAGTTATGAAGCAAGTGAAAACTTCAGACATCTTGATTGTAATGGGTGACATGAACGCTAAAGTAGGAAAAGGTATAAAACCATTATAGGAAATCATGGTTTAGGAAAAAGAAATGACAGAGGAGAAAGATTAATACAATTCTGTGAAGAAAACAGGCTGATAATATGTAACACCTACTTTGAGCAAGAAAAAAGGGAAACTATACACGTGGAAAAGCCCTGGAGATAAGAAGAGGAATCAAATAGATTTAAGGTGACCATTCGTCCCGGATTGTCCGGGACAGTCCCGGAATTTGACATTTTTTGAACCTTTGTCCCGGATTAGCTGCCGTACCTGTTTTGTCCCGATTTTGGCATATTTTTTAGCTTTTGTCCCGGATTTGATAAAAAATAATTTGGGACACAAACGTTTACCAATTGTGCCATTTTGGTATGCGGCGTACATTTCTTCAATTAAAAAAAATATTATTCCGTTGCTGTGTAGACAATTTTGTTTAATATCAAAACAGTAGAATGCGCTCCTATAGCTTGTTTCATAACTCGTGCCCAACTTTTAAAATCGATAGCTTTTTAACCGCTTGTTGTAAGTTGTTCAAAATTTGCATGTAAAGTTATAATGATTAGAACCCAACGGGGAATTAATTTCATTAAAAAAACATTTGGTTATTATTGTTGCTTATTTAATTTATATAAATTTATAACGACCCGTTGATGTAGTCAAAACTTAATGTTTACAGTATTTTAAGTTAAAAATAGCGAGTAAAAATCCATACACGGTGAAATTGACGCGTTTTCACGCTTTCGCCGTGGTTTTTTGACACAATTAGACACTTGTAAAACACGTGAAATTGTGTGTTCCATTTCCGTTCATTCATAGGTGGAGACGTGGAACGATAACATTTATCATGAGTCTTAAAATGAAATTCTGCAGTTTGCAAAACATCGCAATAAAAATGTATGACTATTTTTGCAAAGAGGCTAAACGAGGAAGATTATTTCATTCTTTAGAAAACCCTGAGAATAGGACAAGACACATTTTGGATTTATCTAAACGGTCATTTAATCGATGGATTCAAGCACGTGACCGTCAATGTTCAAAATATACAAAATCACAAGGAAGAGCAAAAATGTTGGATAATTTTGACAGTGAACTTATTAGAAGTGAAATTCGCAAAATGTTGGGTATGAATGAAACTGTTACAATAAGAAAATTAAAAGTTTCGCTGAAAAAGAACAACAGTATTGAAATATCAAAGTCTACATTATGGAGGAATGTGAGAGCTGCAGGCTTTACATTCAGAAAGTATTCCAATGGACGAAACATCATCTGTAAGAAGCCACATATAGTAGTCATGAGAAGCAAGTACTTACGTGAAGTAAAAGAGGTGCGCAAGCAAGGTTATGATATTGTGTACTTGGATGAAACATGGATCAATGCTCACCACACTAACCAAAGGGAATGGCAGTCATCAGATGGAAAGATTAAGAGATTAAAACCTAGCAGCAAAGGACAGCGCTTGATAATTGCTCATGCAGGTAGTCGACAACATGGACTAATACAGAATGCAGAGCTCATTTTTCTTTCAAAATCCATAGACAATCAGGATTATCACTCTGAGATGAATGGTCACATATTTAGACATTGGATTGAAAATTCTGTTCTCCCATCACTAGATCGACCATCTTGCCTAATAATGGACAATGCAGCGTACCACAACATTTTTGCACTTGAAGATAAAGTCCCGACGTCATCCAGTACAAAAGATGCTATTAAGATATGGCTCACAAAGGAGCACATACAATTTAATAACATGTACTTAAAACCTGAATTACTATCTCTAGTAAAGCAAAAACAAAGGACAAAGATTTTTCAAATAGATAAGATTATCCAAGAGCACGGTCATATAAGTTTGAGGCTGCCACCTTACCATGCTCATTTAAATCCAATAGAACTAATCTGGGCAAAATTAAAAGGACAAGTGGCAGATGAAAATACAACATTCAAAATATGCGATGTAAAGACTCTTGCTAATCTCGCTTTATTAAAAATAGACAAAGATTATTGGGCTAAATGTGAAGACCACGTCTTAAAACAGGAAGAGGAATATTGGAAAAATGATGGTTTGTGGAATGTTCAACCCCAAACAGTTACTAATCTTTTAGACTCGTCTGATTCAGAATGAAAGTATATAGCCCCCACAATGTTGGCCCCTATATTACCTTAAATTAGTTCAACAAACGGTCCTTTTCAGGACCACACAATTATGAAAATTGAACATACAGGTATACCTTGATATTATCGTCCGTCCTCGAACTGAGAAGACAATAATTCTCCTGGTGTTTTTGTATTATTGAGTTATTTCCCCATTACGGCCACGCCTTTACCTAGTGAAAATTAATCATAGACCAGCAACTACGGTAATTTCTATTATTTAGGGGTTCACAATTTACAATTTTGACAAACATCAAAGAAATTCGCCGCTTTAAGAAAACTGCAGCTGCAAGATATTTGTTAAATATACATTTAAAGGGTCTTTTGCATTCTAATAACATTTGGAAAATTTCAACAGTTTTTAACAAACGGTTACTGATCAATAGCGTTTTGAAGTAGGGCACGTGATTTGAAACGAACTTTTTAAATCTCGTATATATATTCGTTGTGTTACTAACTTTCACTTTCGCAAAAAAATGGCACCGAAGCGTAATTGTAGTTTTAATCAAGATTTACAAAAGGAATACCCTTTTATAAAAAAAAGTCTACATCGTCATCAGACTTCACTGTAAGATGTAATATATGTTCATTTTTACTATTAACCATAGTGGACGTGGTGATATTAAGAGCCACATAAATAGTGATAAACATAAGAGAGCCGTCGCTACTGCTGCATCAAGCTCGTCGTTGACACATTTATTTCGAGCTGAACAGGTTGGTGACAAAGAAGAACAGTTAGCTGCTACAGAAGGTGCATTTTCATATCATACAGTGATGCACAATCACACGTTTAGATCTATGGACTGCACATCAAAATTGCTTCAGGTAACTTTAGAACCAAAATTTGCTTGTGCACGTACGAAAACAGAAGCTATTATTCGGAATGTGTTCACACCCCATGCTCTAAACGAGTTGAGATGTGACCTAGAAAACGTAACATGTATCTCCATACTGACAGATGCCTCCAACCACAAAGAAATCAAGATTTTTCCTTTGCTTGTCAGATACTTTGATCGCAATAAGGGACTGAAAGTTAAAATATTAGAGTTGAAGTCATTGCCGGGTGAAACATCTGATATAGTAAGTAGTTTTCTTATTGACTGTCTAACTGAAAATGGTTTAGAACTGAAAGTAATTGGATTATGTGCAGACAACACAAATTCTAATTTTGGGGGCGCTGAAAGAAAAGGACAGAACAATGTTTTCACAAAACTGAAAGAAAACCTTGGACATAGTTTGATAAGTGTTGGGTGTGCTTGCCATATTTTCCACAACAATGTTCGAGCAGCTGCAGACGTATTGCCTGTTAATGTTGAAATGACTATTGCAAAAATTTATCTGTACTTCAAATCATACACAGTTAGAGTTGAAAGTCTCAAGGAGTTTTGTCAGTTTGTCGACACAGACTTCCAGATGATTTTAGGTTATGCACAAACTAGGTGGCTTGCGCTCTTGCCTGCTGTTGAAAGGGTTCTTTACATGTTCCTGCCTCTAAAATCCTATTTTCAATCTCAAGACAGATGCCCAGTTTTTATACAGGAATTCTTTGAAAACCCACTGTCTGAGGCATGGCTTATTTTGGTTCACAGTCAGGCATCCTCTTTCCACGAAGCAGTGCAGAAAGTAGAGGGACAGATGGTCACTGTATTTGAAGTCATTGACAACATCAATAGGTTGAAAGCTATCTTGCAGTCCAAGCTGGAAGACGGCTTCTTGCCATCAAGAGTTCAGATTATCCTTAAAAAGCTGGAAATGGAAGGATTTCCAAGTGATGATGTGAACAAGTTTAACGCCAGTGTTTCTTCATTTTATGAAACAGCTTTAAGTTATTTGAAGAAATGGGCTGCAAATAATTTTCAAAACCTAGAGTCTTACAGCTGGGTAATGCTGAACAGAACACCAAATTGGGAAGATATTGAGAAGTCTTCATCATTAGTGAGTCAAACAGTGCCTTCAGTCGACTTTCCAGAAAATGAAATGTATGACGAATATGTCTACATGAAACAGTTCGTTACTTCACAAAAAATTAGTGAGTGGAGTCTTAATAAAACATTACCAGGGCAGCGTTGGGTTGAACTAGCTTCCCACTTCAGAAACAATCATGTGCCCGTTTCACATATTCTGAAGTTGGCAGAGTTCTTTTTGTGTCTACCTGGAACAATTGCTGCAACAGAACGAGTGTTTTTTTCTCTGATGAACAGTTTGTGGACAAATGATAAAACACAACTAGGTGTTGAAACTTTAAAAGCCATGTTGATCACCAAAGTGAACTATGAGGGAACATGTGTCGAATTTTATAAGATGTTGCATACAAAGAAGGACATTTTACAGAAAATTCACTCATCTGAAAAGTACAGCATCTCTGTTTCACCTTCAATTTAAGTGAGTATCACTGTTTTTTTTTATCTCCTGATTATCCTGATAGCGTATTGTAGGTCTATATTATTAGATGTTTTAAAATGTATGTATTATTTACTTGAAAATGACAGCAAGAAGAAATGTAATTTTATTGGTGGAAAATTGAAGTAAAATTATTCCGTCCCGGAATGGGATTTCAAAAATATGGTCACCTTAAATAGATTACATAATGATAAAAGACATATTCAGTAACAGCGTCAAGAAAGTCAAAACCAACCCAGGAGCAGGTATTAATTCAGTTTACAATCATGTAATAATTAAAATATAAATAAAACTAAAGAGAAACAAACAAAATACTAATTCAGCAATACCAATAGATACAACAGCTTTAAATCAAAAAGATATTAAAGATACTTATACAATACAAATAAAGAACACATACCAGAAGCTGCTAGAAGAAGGGATTGAGCGATACAGAAGAGAAAATCCTGATGAAAAGTCACAGCCAAAATGGCAATGCATAAAGAAATGCATACAAGAAACCTGCGACACCTTACCCAAAAAATAAAAGAACAAAAAACAAAAATGGATAACTAACACCATCTTAGAAAGAATGGAAGAAAAGAGACAAGCGAAGAACACTGCCAAATACAATAAAATAGATAATGAAATACGCAAAATGTGCAAAAAGGCAAAAGAAAACTGGCTCAGCCAAAAATGTATAGAAATAGAAACTATGGAAAGCAAACAAGACTTAAGTGGAATGCACACAGAAATAAAGAGAATGACTAATAAAAATTTAAAAAGCCATAGAAGGTGGATGCAATGCAGACAAAAAAGGAAAAATGCTAACAGACAATAAGGATATTATAGATAGATGGCAGGAATATATAACAGAACTATTTCAGGATCAAAGGGACAAGAAACCAGTTGTAAAATGTACATCAGGCTATAAAATCTAAAATCTGAGGTGGAAAAAGCTATAAAAACAATGGAAAAGGGAAAAGCAGCAGGACCTGACAGCATACAGATAGAGGTGATACAGGCACTAGAAGATTTTAGCATTGAAGTGATTACAGAAATATGCAACAACATATACCACACAGGATACATACCAAATGAACTAAAAACATCAACTTTCATTGCATTGCCTAAAAAGAATGGTGTAGTTGAATGCAGTGATTTTAGAACAATAAGCCTAATGAGCTATGTTACAAAAATCTTGATAAAAGTTATACAATGAAGGATTCAAAATGCCTGCTTCATAAACTACACCAAAGTTTTTAATAGAATACACCACAAAGAACTTATAGAATGCCTAAAAAACATACGTCTAGATAACATGGACTTATATGTAATTTATACTGGGAGCAAACAGCAATAATAAAATATAACAAAGAGAACTCTACACCCATTGATATAAAAAGAGGAGTAAGACAGGGGTGCATCCTATCACCAAGCTTGTTCAATGTATACACTGAGCAAATCTTTAAAAACATCATAGAGATGCCAGGCCAAAACATTAATAGAAAGATAATCAATAACCTAAGGTATGCTGATGATACTGTACTACTAGCAGAAAATCCTAAAGATCTACAACAATTACTTAATGAAAAAAACATGACAAGCAAAATATATGGACTAGAAATGAATATCAAAAAGACTAAAACTATGATCATAAACAAAGAAAATACTCAAAACCCACAAGTGGATATCAAAATTGAAGGAATAGACCTGGAGACAGTTCAGAGCTACAACTACCTTGGACATACTTTAACCAGTGATGGAAAATGTACAAATGAAATAAACAAAAGAATAGGAATGGCAAAAAGTAATTTCAATGTCATGAAGAACATACTAACATAAAAACAAATAACACCGGGGCAAAACAAATAACACCAGGGCTAAAACTAAGAATAGCTAAATGTTATGTCTTCTCAACATTCCTATACGGTGCAAAAAATATGGACATTAGACAAGAAAACAGAACAGAGAATTAAATCATTTGAAATGTGGATATAAAGAAGAATAGGTAGAATTGGGTGGAAGGAAAAGAAAACAAACGATGAAGTTTTAAAACAACTAAAAATGAAAAGAGAACTACTCAACACAAATCAAACAAGACAAATGCTATTATTGGGCCATGTTAAAAGACACAACAGCCTACTGAGTAAAAGTAACCCTGGAGGGGAAAATACAAGGTAAAAGAGGCAGAGGCATACCAAGACTAACATGGACGAGTAACATCAACAGATGGACAAATCAGCCTATGACAACCTGCACCATCAAAGCAAGGAACAGAGCAGAATGGCGCTCCATGGTAGCCAACCTTCGTTGCGGAGATGGCACTCGATGATGATGTGATGTTTACGCCTTCTGGGCATACAGCGAGCTGGTGGTCGAAAAAATAAACATCTCAAAATAAGGTAAACATGTGCTCTAATCACGGTATATGTCATAAAGATTGTTCTCTGTTGGATTTTAAGTAAAAGATACAACCCAAACATTTCGTAACGACTCCACTGGTTATACAGTCTATAGTTTCCAACCCCATGGAAGACCAAAGACACTCTTTTCTTCAGATCCTCTGAACTCCAGTCGGAGCATAGGCTACCCACAATGAATCTCCACCCAATCTGGAGCAAGCATGGACAACTCTCGCCAGGACCTGCCAGCCTGTTTCATTTCATCATGTATGGTTCGTCGCTACTGTTCGTCGCCATATCCCCAATGGTCTTCCTCTTCTTCTTTTGCCAGGTGGTGTCCATGTTAATGCTAGGTGCTGATGCCCGGTTTGTTAAGATACACTTTAGAATTGAGAAAAATGTCGTCAGCATTAACGACAGTTATTTTTTTTAAAATAAAGAAATAGTAAGTCCACATATTCTTTTGTATGCATGTTGTGGGCTTATGAACGGGCTTGCGTTGCCTCTTCGACATCCACTCATTTAGTTATGTATATATGTCCGTCCGTCTCCGAAATCAAACTGTAAAGAAAATTAAGGTCTTGGTCAGCTATGATACACTTACCCTGACATAACATGTCCGTTGTGAGGTGATGATTGCTTACATAACATGCGATAGATAGATAGATAGATAGATAGATAGACAGACAGACAGACAGACAGACAGACAGACAGTCGGGCGGGCGGGCGGGCGGACGGATGGATGGATGGATGGATAGACAGACAGACAGACAGACAGACAGACAGACAGACAGGCAGGCAGGCAGGTAGACAGACAGACGGACGGACGGACGGACGGACGGATGGATGGATGGATGGATGGATAGATAGACAGACAGACAGACAGACAGACAGGCAGGCAGGTAGACAGACGGACGGACGGACGGACGGACGGACGGACGGATGGATGGATAGATAGACAGACAGACAGACAGACAGGCAGGCAGGTAGACAGACGGACGGACGGACGGACGGACGGACGGATGGATGGATGGATGGATGGATGGATAGATAGACAGACAGACAGACAGACAGACAGACAGACAGGCAGGCAGGTAGACAGACAGACGGACGGACGGACGGACAGACAGGCAGGCAGGCAGGCAGGCAGATAGACAGACGGACGGACGGACAGACGAACGGACTGACAGATGGATGGGCGGATGGATGGATGGGTGTGTGGGTGGGGTTGGTAGGTAGGTAGGTAGGTAGGTAGGTAGGTAGGTAGGTAGGTAGGTAGGTAGGTAGGTAGGTAGGTAGGTAGGTAGGTAGGTAGGTAGGTAGGTAGGTAGGTAGGTAGGTAGGTAGGTAGGTAGGTAGGTAGGTAGGTAGGTAGGTAGGTAGGTAGGTAGGTAGGTAAAATACCCGTCTAGGAAAGTAAAATCCTTAAAAAAAAAAAAAAAAACTCGTGCCAGTCTTGCCTCGTCTTCCAAATCTTAAGCCATATTTATTTTATTTTAGTAAGTCACTGGGATAAACACCATTCCTGTAATATCAGATTTGGCTAACAAATTATCTCCCACTATGGCTCGCGCATGGAGCGAGGGCTGTCAATTTTTTAACAACTGGTTTACCTGGCACAATGCTTTGATAAACATATGCTATAACAAAATTCAATACGATACAAGTTGATAATAATCATTGTAATACATAAATGCCGGGGACAGAAACAGTATTCAAGGATGAACCATCGAAACAAACTAGTTTTATTGTAAACAAGAATTATTTACATTTTCGTGAATATATCTTCATCACAACGCTGTGCTACTAACCTGAACCCTAGACTCAAGAACAATGAGAAAAATTACCACTGCCGAGAGCCTGTTAGACGAGTGACAGGAAATAACCTGAGAGATAAGATCAGAAATTAAGAACTGAGGAAAAAAAGTAGGGAGTAATCGCCGCCATAGAATATATAAAGAAACAACAGATACAATGGTATGGCAACGTGATAAGTCAGAAAAATGAAAACAGTTTAAAGAGGCTGGTAAACCGAGAACAGGACACTGAAGGGCCGACCACGAAAAAGATGGGTTGATGGAATATTAGAAACACTAGGAAACATAAAAGCAGGAGAGGCCAACAGAAGAATAAAATATGGATAGATGGAATATCAGAAACACTGGGAAACTTTCTTCTTTTTGTTCCTTTCAGGACCAAAGATATATTTCTAGTGGTCTTTTGTTCTTCCGTTAGTCTCTACTACTGGTAACGTTTTCTGTGTCTCTTGTGTTCTATGAATCTATACTCTTTGTGCTCGGCCGTTATCGTATGTTCTTGTAGCTTTTATTGATGACTTTGTAGTGTCATATTTTCTTCTTCCTTTCTTATGGCGGGGCCAAACTATTTTGTCTTATTTGTTAAGGTCTTCATAATTCATTCCTAGCTTGTCATTTTAATTCTTCATTTCTGATTCCTATCTCATCATATGTGTTCACCTTTCATGCCGGTGGTAAAGCTTATTTGTTCTTATTATTCTTGAGTCTAGAGTACAAGTCTGACATTGATAGTACACGTTGACATACTTCCCGTCTCCGTCTATGGATCTGTACTTCCGGTTTTCAAGAAGCTGATATTTGAAGTCTAACAGTGTGGATAATGTGATTAACTAGTCTGTAATTTAACATTAAAAAACTATTTTTTCTTCTTAAACGCTGAGTCATTATGTGGGCGTGGATCCCTTGTGGGTAGCTTTACGACATGCTATGATATTTGAGTCTTTCCGTTCGACTTGAGTTGACTTTTGGCCCGGGTATCGGCCATTTTAACATACTCTTTTCTATTTTTAACTGCCGAGAGTTCTTTAACGTATTAGACATCAGATCTGACTAAAGGGAGGGGAATAGTTCAGAAAGATTCAAGGAAGAGAAAAGCTAGGGATTCGAAGTGGAAGAATCACACTTGTGACGGTATTCAAACCAGAACCTTCTTATCTCGAGGCTGACGGCTTATCCCCAGACCACCCAGTTCCCGACGTAACCTTAAAATACAATGGTCACATAATTAAAGCGGTAGCCACGATAAGTTAGTGGTTAGTGAACTGAACTACAAAGGACAAGAGGTCACCAAGGTCAGGCTTCACCCAGCCTTAAATGGGTACCGGATATTTTGTATATGTTATATGCTAGATAAATATCAATATGTAGATTTATTCTTAAAAACATGAACAATTTTGTCTATGAAATATCTTCTGTTGCATTGGTGTTTCAACTTCCTTACTGAAAGAATTAACTTTTTTTCAGAACAGAAGGTTTTTATCAATTCAGTGGTAGAGATTTCATATACAAAAATTTATGTCGTTTTTTGAAATATTAATCTACATGTTTATATCTATCTAACACTTATACTTATTATATATGAATTTGTAGATAATTGAACAAGGAATGATATTCCACCAATACCAAGATGATGATAGACATGTAAAATGAATATGGTTTGATGAAAGTTTACATGATCAAATTGAGAGTGACACCGCACTCAGCGGCTAAACGTACATGACAGAAATAGGCATCGCGCATTTTGCGTTGAAACGTACGGAAAGAGTTAAGATTAGCGTCCGGAAAGAGTTAAAATTAACGTACGCAAAGAGTTAAAATTAACGTACGGAAAGAGGTAAGATTAACGTCCGGAAAGAGTTAAAATTAACGTACGGAAAGAGTTAAGATTAACGTACGGAAAGAGTTAAAATTAACGTCCGGAAAGAGTTAAAATTAACGTACGGAAAGAGTTAAAATTAACGTACGGAAAGAGTTAAGATTAACGTCCGGAAAGAGTTAAAATTAACGTCCGGAAAGAGTTAAAATTAACGTACGGAAAGAGTTAAAATTAACGTCCGGAAATAGTTAAGATTAACGTCCAAGAATATACATAAAAAAGCCGCTTCTGGTCTATTTCTTGATGTGCTTGATACCTGACCTGATTTGAACACTTTTGACAAATTTCATTATTTCTTATTATTACGTCACTTCCTGTGACATTAATGTATGTAACTCAGACATGCCATCTAACAGTTTGTAATCTTTCTTTTTAGTGTCTTAGATAGTAGCCCTTTTTGGGTCTGATGTTATTTGCTGACAGGCGTTCTGGAACGTAGAGGACTGTGGTTTGTTGCCAGTTTCCCCAATACACGACTATCATCTGTTCATAGTCAAATTGACTTACACATTTATATTTGCTGACTTGGTTATTTGGTTATAGAAGGCCCCGGTATCACTGCAAACGAATTAACATCCATATTTGCTCAACCGCCCGTACCAGCGGAATCATCCGAATTAATATCTCATCTCCCAAACAAAGAAAGGTAACTGTAGTCACCATCGTAGCAGTCTCAGAACACGCCAAAAGACATAAGGCGAAACCGCGCAGAAAGTGAACATAGCCAACTGTTCCCTGTCATACGACATCATCATCCATCGTAAACAATTGGAATATCGAAACATGATCAAAATGGATGAGACACACAACTCACGGTGTGCAGAGAGCACTTAACTCAGTAGCTCCTGCAACAAGCCGGACTTGGAATATGAGGAAACTGCAACAAGGAACACTTTTCATGCATAGCCTTCAATTGTTCCCGCCGCCTATCCACCATATACCGGAAGTTCACGTTCTCTTGAAAATGATGATCGTCGTATTTTTAAAAAATGTATAGCGCTTGATGATGTTAGGCCATCGTTGTTGACTCCAATTCCAAACATATAAACACACAGTTAGCCGTCAGATTATCCCCGTTGCACACCAAACATCATCATCATCGAGTGCCTTCTCCGCAACGAAGTTTGGCTACCATGGAGCGCCATTCTGCTCTGTCTCTTGCTTTGATGGTGCAGGTTGTCATAGGCTGATTTGTCCATCTGTTGATGTTACTCGTCCATGTTAGTCTTGGTCTGCCTCTGTCTCGTTTACCTTGTATTTTCTCCTCCAGGATTACTTTTAGTAGGCTGTTGTGTCTTTTAACATGGCCCAAAAATCGCATTTGTCTTGTTTGAATTGTGCTTAGTAGTTCTCTTTTCATTTTTAGTTGTTTTAAGACTTCATCGTTTGTTTTCTTTTCCTTCCATCCAATTCTACCTATTCTTCTTTATATCCACATTTCAAAGGTTTCAATTCTCTGTTCTGTTTTCTTGTCTATATGTCCATGTTTCTGCACCATATAGGAATATTGAGAAGATGTAACATTTTGCTATTGTTAGTTTTAGCCCTGGTGTTATTTGTTTTGATTTTAGTATGTTCTTCATGACATTAAAATTACTTTTTACCATTCCTATTCTTTTGTTTATTTCAGTTGTACATTTTCCATCACTGGTTAAAGTATGTCCAAAATAGTTGTAGTTCTGAACTGTCTCCAAGTCTATTCCTTCTATTTTGATATCCACTTGTGGGTTTTGAGTATTCCTTTGTTTATGATCATAGTTTTAGTCTTTTTGATATTCATATCTAGTCCATATAGTTTGCTTACCATGTTTATTTCATTAAGTAATTGTTGTAGATCTTTAGGATTTTCTGCTAGTAGAACAGTATCATCAGCATATCTTATGTTATTGATTATCTTTCCATTAATTCAGTATTGATTTTATTCTGAATCCTTCCTTGTATAACTTTTAACAAGATTTTTGTAACATGGCTCATTAGGCTTATTGTTCTAAAATCACTGCATTCAACTGCACCATTCTTTTTAGGCAATGCAATGAAAGTTGATGGTTTTAGTTCATTTGGTATGTATCCTGTGTGGTATATGTCGTTGCATATTTCTGTAATCACTTCAATGCTAAAATCTTCTAGTGCCTGTATCACTTCTATCTGTGCGCTGTCATGTCCTGCTGCTTTTGCCTTTCTCATTGTTTTTATAGCTTTTTCCACCTCAGATTTTAAGATTTTATAGCCTGATGTACATTTTATAACTGGTTTCTTGTCCCTTTGATCCTGAAATAGTTCTATTATATATTCCTGCCATCTATCTATAATATCATTATTGTCTGTTAACATTTTTCTTTTAAGATCTTTTCTCCGACAAAAGTTCGAATTCCTCTCCATGGCTTCCTCTGGACTAGTACGTGATGAGGCTCCAATCTCTTTCACTGTGGTCTGCCATATTCGCCTTTCGTGTTCTGAATATGCCTCATGTGTACCACACACTTTGCTGTTTTCGCTTTCTGAGCCGTTGATAATTTCTGTCGAACCATGTGCTTGCCTATCGAACCGCGAACAAACGAAACAAAGAAGAATAAATCATATTCCACTTAAATATCGGTAATCACGGTTCATCCACACGTCAGAAGTAAAACATACCCAAACGGGGAATAGCAACACATAATTTCATAACTAGACTGTCGCGTAAATCATTTAAATATATCAGCAATTGCCGAATTATAAAAAAAAACGACTACACGCAGCCGCCATGACACCGGAAACCCTCACATCAAACAACAGACCGTAAGATTAGCGTACGGCCGGTCTAGGGATGAACGTTGAACCATTACGATTTGCTGATACTTCTAGTCTACTGTTGAAGTATAACATTTGTCGGTAGACGGTCTCTGCTGTATAAATAAGCCCTGTATTCTTAGATCGTTGTAGTCACGTGATTTTGAAACAGATTAAGCACTTTATTCTTGAATGAAAAACAGTAACGTTACCATGTTCTGTAAAATTAATGTCATTTACAGGTCATAGACATGATCTTATTGGGGGGGGGGGGGGTGTGTTAGAGAGAAAGCGGGGGGGGGGGGGTGTCATTAACTTTGTCGGTCAATCACGCATCTATACATTTTATTTTTCTTTTCCCACATGAACAATATCCAATGTAAGTCAATAAAAAGACTCAGAAGTTACTTTTAATGTTAGGTAGCACTTATGTTTGCAAACAATTTTTTTTTAGTTTTCGAAACTGAAGTGGGATAAATCAAGAGCTAGAAATCGATTAACTGACACAAATTTAAAAAAAAAAAAAAAAAACATACGTCGTATTGCTGTTAGTCAAATGCTACCAAACATCGACAACATTGTGCGGGAAGTTGAGGTCTCTTAAACCAGTAAGCTTTCTATTTAAAATTTATTGTTGAATTTTCTCTACCCCCCCCCCCTTTTTTTCTGTCTCGCTCCTTCCCTTTCACTCTCTTTTCTGTCTTCCACTCTCCAATACTAATAAGATTTTTACATTACAATCGCTTGTGAATGCAAATTAGGTCATTTATATAATGGCTTCTTTCGATGATGGCATCTGGTCCTCTCCATCTTCATAGTTTTCAGATCTGGTCCTCTCCGTCTTCATAGTTTTCAGATCTGGTCCTCTCCATCTTCAGAGTTTTCAGATCTGGTCCTCTCCATCTTCAGAGTTTTCAGATCTGGTCCTCTCCGTCTTGATAGTTTTCAGATCTGGTCCTCTCCATCTTCATAGTTTTCAGATCTGGTCCTCTCCGTCTTGATAGTTTTCAGATCTGGTCCTCTCAGTCTTCATAGTTTTCAGATCTGGTCCTCTCCGTCTTGATAGTTTTCAGATCTGGTCCTCGCCGTCTTGATAGTTTTCAGATCTGGCCCTCGCCGTCTTGATAGTTTTCAGATCTGGCCCTCGCCGTCTTGATAGTTTTCAGATCTGGCCCTCTCCGTCTTGATAGTTTTCAGATCTGGCCCTCGCCGTCTTGATAGTTTTCAGATCTGGTCCTCTCCGTCTTGATAGTTTTCAGATCTGGTCCTCTCCATCTTCATAGTTTTCAGATCTGGTCCTCTCCGTCTTGATAGTTTTCAGATCTGGCCCTCGCCGTCATGATAGTTTTCAGATCTGGTCCTCGCCGTCTTGATAGTTTTCAGATCTGGCCCTCGCCGTCATGATAGTTTTCAGATCTGGCCCTCGCCGTCTTGATAGTTTTCAGATCTGGCCCTCTCCGTCTTGATAGTTTTCAGATCTGGCCCTCGGCAAATAAAGGTAGCCAGCATCTTTCTTAGAGAAGATAGCTACCGTAAACAATACAATAGATTCATATTTTCACACTTCACTTTCTGTTACACAGACCTAATTTAACATCTACATGTGAATTAAGGGTAGTTAATTTGCTATCATCTACATGTGAATTAAGGGCAGTTAAGTTGTTAACATCTACATGTGAATTAAAGGCAGATAAGTTGTTACCATCTACATGTGAATTAAGGGCAGTTTAGTTGTTACCATCTACATGTGAATTAAGGGCAGTTAAGTTGTTACTATCTACATGTGAATTAAGGGCAGTTAAGTTGTTACCTTCTACATGTGAATTAAGGGCAGTTAAGTTGTTACCATCTACATGTGAATTAAGGGCAGTTAAGTTGTTAACATCTACATGTGAATTAAAGGCAGATAAGTTGTTAACATCTACATGTGAATTAAGGGCAGTTAAGTTGTTAATATCTACATGTGAATTAAGGGCAGTTAAGTTGTTAACATCTACATGTGAATTAAAGGCAGTTAAGTTGTTAACATCTACATGCGAATTAAGGGCAGTTAAGTTGTTACCATCTACATGTGAATTAAGGGCAGTTAAGTTGTTAATATCTACATGTGAATTAAGGGCAGTTAAGTTGTTAATATCTACATGTGAATTAAGGGCAGTTAAGTTGTTAATATCTACATGTGAATTAAGGGCAGTTAAGTTGTTACCATCTACATGTGAATTAAAGGCAGTTAAGTTGTTAACATCTACATGTAAATTAAGGGCAGTTAAGTTGTTAACATCTACATGTGAATTAAGGGCAGTTAAGTTGTTAACATCTACATGTGAATTAAGGGCAGTTAAGTTGTTAACATCTACATGTGAATTAAGGGCAGTTAAGTTGTTAAAATCTACATGTGAATTAAAGGCAGTTAAGTTGTTACCATCTACATGTGAATTAAAGGCAGATAAGTTGTTACCAGCTACATGTGAATTAAGGGCAGATAAGTTTTTACCATCTACATGTGAATTAAAGGCAGATAAGTTGTTACCATCTACATGTGAATTAAGGGCAGTTAAGTTGTTACCATCTACATGTGAATTAAAGGCAGATAAGTTGTTAACATCTACATGTGAATTAAAGGCAGCTAAGTTGTTGGAAAATGGAATGAATTCAAGACTCATATAAAGATAAGAGAAATGCCCGTGCAACCAAAGATCTCATCTACAATTAGGAAGAGAAGATGGGCATATGTCGGACATGTGCAGTGAAGAGACAACAAGAGAATTCAAAAACTGGCTCTTCTATGGGAAACATCAGAAAACAGAAAAAGAGGATGACCCAGAGAGAGACACTGAAAGGAAAACCTATAAGAGAAGCAAAGTTGACAGGCATAGACTCATTAGATAAGATTGAACATCTAATCCAGAACAGAGATGGATGGCGAAAAACACAACAAGCTCTATGTGAGGAGAAATGAACAAAATAGATATAGGAAAAAAAAACGCTATGGTTAAAGATTCACGTAACAAGTGGACAAAATAAACTATAACCACGTTTCGGCTCAATAAGCCTTCAGCAGGAACAAAGATACAACAAATATAAAAATATTTATTTAAAATGTAAAAAAAAAACAATAATTAATATAATAATTTCAAACTAGAAGAAAAAATAAAAGGATAATTAAGAATTTAAAAAATCTTCACTGTATACACAGATGTCTTACAAAGGAAAAAGAATGTTAGTGCGCACGGGGCACGTGTGCGTGCACAAAAGTGAAAATGATTATTAACAAGCCCTATGTGTATTGAATTCTAGATGCGTATGAAGGATCCAGATCAAGAAATTGATAACAAACATCTGCTTATAAATCCAAGTCAGATAAGAATTAATAAAGTGGATGTTCACAGGTTAGTTCCAGATGTTCCTTCCTGTGGCAGCCATATTTATGCATGAAATGATCAAATATTCTTTGTTTTATTTCGCCTTTTCTTCAAAATAATGTTCATTTCAGTAAATTCGCAGCTGGGATCAGTCAAATAATAACAACCGATACTACAAAATTTCAATACTGACAACAGTTCTGGTTTTTATATCCGGTTCAAGATTACGACATTTCCTGGAAAACATTGAGTGACAGCATTTTTATTCCAAACCAGTTGTCGGAGAAGTCAATACAAGCTGAGAATTTGATTGGCTAAAAATAGAAGTGAGTGAGTCATGCGACATGTAAATGAAATATTTCCGATAGCTTATTGATTGCAGGGAGATTCGCTTCAGGATTGTTTCTGTGGGTCGATATAGAAATGGGAAAATAAAGTCGGGTGCAATCAATGAAGAAAAATGTCAATCATAATCTGGTAATAGTGACAGGAAACTCTAACAGAGCTTTGTAGTAGGAGATAATCTGATCATCAGAGGTAGGAAATACCAGTGGAGGAAGTGCTTCGCCCTTTAGCTGCTTGACACTCTAGTGTGGGCGCTTGGGCCCCTGGTGGGTGGACCCGTGGGTCCCCGACTGAGTCAAGATTACCAGGCATTGACCTTCTGCTGCACTAAACTTGAAGGTTCACACTATATTCGGCATATAATCATCATCATCGTCATCGTCATCATCATCATCATCATCATCATCATCATCATCATCATCGTCGTCATCATCATCATCAGCATCATCATCATCATCGTCGTCGTCATCGTCATCATCATCATCAGCATCATCATCATCATCGTCGTCGTCATCGTCATCATCGGCATCGTCATCATCATCATCATCGGGTTCCATGCCCTTTGTTGAACGTTGCATTCACCACAGCTCGTCTGAAAGAATCTCTGTCTCTAGCCAGATCTCCCACTTCTGTTGTCACGTTTATTATCTCCTAGATGTCTTGAAACCACCTTCTCCTTGGTCTGCCCCTGATGCGTCGTCCAGGAACCACGCCTTCCATTATCGTTCTTTCCAGCTCGATGTGTCTTTTGGCGTTGCCAGAAAATCTACATTTCCTCTAGAATAGTAACAAATAGTAACTAATAGTAACAAATAGTAACAGATAGTAACAAATAGTAACTAAACTTATTCTGTGCAATACTTCTGATCGAATCTACTGCCCTTACCCTGTCGCACACGACCGTCTTAGCTTTAAACTAACACATTGAAGTCCTCTTCGTGGTGGCAGCATTCTAGAATGGCTTACCACTCTGCGTGATGCTCTTATATAGTCGCTTGCAGGCCCGGCTTGAAATGCCAATTACTCATAGACGGAAAAAATATGAGTACCTCCGAAGTCGGAGTTATCCGCCTGTGCGGCGAGGGGCCCCTGTGCACACGGCTGCCAGGGAAAAATGGATTAACACGCAAAATTCAGTTTATAGTCTCTAGGGACTTCGTCAGAGGTAAAAGCTGGCGAACGAAAAAAAAATACACGTTTAGCTGCTGTTTATCATAAAGGAACTCTGCACGGCATAATATATTATAATATTGTAATCTTGAAGCTGTTCCCAAAAAATGTTTACTTGTTGCTCAAAGCCGTTTGTTTTCATCTAAAAATAGCATTTGATTATAATCTTGTAAATTTGTTTAGCATTTATGGATAGAAAAACGTCTTATGCAACAAATCTATGGCAATAGGAGAAAGAGAGTCCATCGTTGCTATATAGAGCCATTCTAACCTATGGAAGAGAATCATGGACAGTAAACAAACAAATGTAAAGACGATTAAATGCAATAGGGATTTCTCAGAAGAAATATTGAAAGTTCCATGGACATCTAAAAAGACCAACGAGGAAATTCTCAAAGAGGTCAACACAAAAAGGGAGGTCCTAAGAAATATCTGGAAAAAAAAAAAATTTTCAGGCATATCATGGGAAGAGGAAAGTTGGAATATTTGGTTACAACTGGACAAATACAGGGAAAGAGATATCGCGGACGACAAAGAGAAAAATTGCTAGATAGCTTCGTGTCATGGCTTGGGAAACAGCCAACATAATTGATATGATGCACTGTGGATAGAAGATTGTGGAAAGATATGATAGCGTACGCCAACAGGTGATGATGATAGTTTATGGATGAAGATGCCCTGAACCTAATATATTCCACTCATTCTTAAAACTGATATTTTATGGGAGCGGTCTTAATCTATAACACCACACACAAAGCGAACACATTTCTAGCCAAAATCAATATTAATGTGTGAATTGTATTTAAGTAGCTAAGGCTCGTACCAGAAACAATACTGATAGTTCTGGAGGTTGGTTATATGGTTATGGAAGCCCCGGTATCACTGCAAACGAATTAAAATCCATAATTGCTCAACCGCCCGTGCCAGTGAAATCATCCGAATTACTAACTCATCTCCCAAACAAAGAAAGGTAGCTGTAGTCCCCATCATAGCAGTCTCAGCACACGTCAAAAGACATAAGGCGAAACCGCATTGAAAGACGATATCAGCATTCATCGTAAACAATTGGAATATTGGAACATGATCAAAACGGATGAAACACACAGCTCACTGGAGGTGTATTGTTTAGCTTTTAACCACAGAAGTTTTTAGATTTTAATCTACAGCTTCTTTTGATCACTTTGAATGTGTAATAGAAGAAGATTGTGTATTTTATCTTTCTGGAAAGACGTAGATGAGTAAATCAACTAAAGTATCTGTAACAAACAGCGGCTGCTATCTTCGTAGCTTAGTGTGAAGTGCTAGTTTGACGTAGGTAAGCAAGACTTTCGCGATAGCTCAGTGGTTGGTGAATTGGACTACAAAGGACAAGAGGTAGTGTTCGATCCCAGTCGACGCTTCCGGTTCACTCAGCCTTTAATGGGTACCGGATTTTTTTCTAGGAAAGTAAAGCGGCACGGGCGTAATACCGACCACATTACCCCAAAAACCATGTGCCGAAGGTCTATACAATTTATGGTCACTAACATCATATTCCCTATACGCCACTTGGCGTGACGGGTCACTAACACCATATTCCCTATACGCCACTTGGCGTGACGGGTCACTAACACCATATTCCCTATACGCCACTTGGCGTGACGGGGGTACTTTACTTTTTTTTTTTTTTAAGCAAGTCTTTGCACAATCTTCTATCCACAGCATTTTTGAATTAGTTGCGATGGTGACTGTGTTCCATAGTAGAACGGTAGTTAGTGAAATGGTCCAGTACGTATAAAAAGGCCGCATTTTACCTTGATCGATCGGATCACCCGGGCTTAAAAAAGTGAATAGAATGGTTTTTTTGTGGGAAAGAATTACGACAGTGGCGAAATTCTGATCATATTGCCTACCTACCTACCTACCTACCTACCTACCTACCTACCTACCTACCTACCTACCCATGTCTAACGTTTCTGCCTTATGTGTCGTTTTCGGATCGAAAAGAACAATAGACAGACATACAAAGAGACAGACAGACAGAGAGACAGACAGACGGACTATCCAAGTCCGACAATATTTCCTATTAGGTGCTACACTTTACACACGAACTATATTGTATCTAGCTACAAGTCCCTGGTCTGGGCGAGCCTCTCAATCCTCCCGAAGAAATAGACTCCTGCTGTTGTTTCCTCTCGCCTCTAGGGTTGCCAGATTTAAAATAAAAAAAAAAAGGAGTACTTTTACGCTGAATTTTTTTTTTCTTCAATTTTAATTACATATTTACGAACAAATGATTTTGTATATTGTTACCGGTAGTGACAATGAATTCGCCTTTATATTCAAACAAATTTATGAAAAATTATATACAGAAACTAGAAATAAAACAATGCTCATATTCTGCAAAGACAATTTTCTTATTTAAATTAAAAAAAACTCTCACCTAGTGTTTCTAGGGGCATTTTAATTGTATTTGCTTGAGGATTTGCCAGCTTTCAATAATCTTGCATCAGTTTTGACAAATTTAAAAAAAATCAGCACATGAATTGTCAAAATTAACCATGACTCTGAGCTCTGCTTCAATCAGTTCTTGGCTACACCTATTTCTTGTGTCATTCCATTTGTTTTTCATTAAGGAGAATATCCTCTCAACAAAGGCATTTGATCCTGGTATGCTAAATAAAAATCCAACAATCTTTGAAATGTTTAGCACTTTATGTTCTGGCACAACAGAAAAAAAATTTAACCAGTTTGTGATATCACTGTTATCTTTGTTAATACTTTCACATAGAACACTCTGAAAGTCACAGAACTCTTCATACATGGCATCAACACATATGTGATCTTTCAATTTCAGAATACACACTGCAGTTTCCAAATCTTCAAAATGAATTTCTTTATCCAAAGCAAAAGCTGCCAATGATGAATATGGATTATTGGCAGTCACATCAAACCTTTTGTCAAGATACTGAAGCATATCATTGTAAAATTTGTTAAAATCACTTGATATTTTTTTTTTGCAGTGTTACAGACAAATCATTAATAAGTTCATTTGCATTGCTGCCATAAAAACTGTCTTTTATTCTCTGTTTAAGCTTTTCGTTCAAAATGTACATTTGTTTGAATGTCCCCAAGACACTCAATTCACAACTTTCTAGTGTTTCGTTAACAGCATCCAACAAGTTTCCAACATTGTTTACAAAGTGAAAATAAATCTCTGGCAAAATGGCTTGCTCAGGGTCATCAATAAGAAAAACAGATTTCAATAATTTTGGGCATCAATACTCTGGAAGTAACTTTTGATTGCACCCCAATTTAGGAGAAGCCTATTTACAGCTGGAGTCAAAGACAGCCACCTCGTTGGAACATGTCTAACTCCACAAGCAGTTTCATCAGCATTTTCAATAAAATCCAGAAGTTTATTCTGCACTCCTTTCACTGAGTCAAAGTAGCGAAGGCAAACTGGAAACATCTTCCTGTTTCCCTTATTCGAGGCATCTGTTGCCAATGAAAAAAATCTCACACTTTGTTCCGAACACTTTAAAATATCTAAAAAATCATTGACACTTCTGGGTGCTAAAACATTCTTGACAAGCATTTCAGCTTTAGTGCGCCCACATGATACTTTTGAAGCAGTCACAGAATCTTTAAAAATGTGTGTCACAAGCTTATTTCCACAGTCCAAGCTAGAATAACTTTGATTATGTTTGACTGCATGATAAACCAAAGCCAGTTCACTCGCGACAACATTATCGTGTTCTGATGTATTGTTTACATTTACAAAATAATGTGAAAGTTTGTTTACACTAACATCATCAGATTTTTCTTTTAGTTTATGCGTTTTAGATTCTGAATGTTGTTTTAAGTCACTTTGTCCACCATGAGAAATACTAAAATCTTTTCTGCATAACACACAGAAAGCTCGATGTTCGTTAGGTCCTGGTTTAACCCATGAAAACGATTCTTCCCACACTTTACGGTAACTTTGATAGTGTTGTAGTTGTAATTTTAATTTCTTCTTTGGAGGAGACTTCTTTAAATCCACATCACTCATTATAAAATAATGTTAACAAACTTTAAAATAAACTTACTAATAATATGTAGATGCGAAGATTGAATTGGATGGAGCGGCGAAACTGTGTTTACACATCGACGATCGGAAATAAATTGATTCTTGTCGTGGGCTAGGACGGAAATTAAATCGCTTCAATATTTTAGCGCGGAACTACAATTTGCGCACTTAAAAGTATGATCCAGAAACAATTATACAAAACAAACCGCCGAATGGTTTAATTAATATTATTTACTACGAATTTATATATTATTTAATCGATATTTAAAAAATATTTACGTGAGCGTTAAAATACGGTGTTTTAGCGACTCCGGGCAAAGATAAAACGGAGTCATCGAATTACGTGAAAAAAACGGAGAAATCCGTAAAAAAAACGGTGTATCTGGCAACTCTACTCGCCTCAGTATTTGTTTTTAACTGCTTTTCTATGTCGGACTCTTTTTCTTTCACCCTCTGGTTCCCATTTGAAGGCTTGCTTTGATATCATTTGTTGTCTCTTCTCCTCGCGTGTCAAAATATGTCCGCCTTCTCTTCATGGTAGACGATATTTATGAATGGTCAATAATCACAGAAAATTGACACCAATACCATATTCCTAATACGTCACCGGATATGACGAGTTATTTCCCCTTTTATTTTCGTCTGTCCATCCTGTCACAATGTCAAAACTTTCACACGTCCGTTTGTTATTGATATTTAAGTTGATTTGTTTCTCTTGTGTCTTTTCGTGGAGATAAAATACGAAATCTTGGAAGGCAAAATACAAGGTAAAATAGGCAGAGGCAGACCAGGACTAACATGGACGAGTAACATCAAAAGATGGACAGGTCAGCCTATGATAAACTGTACTATCAAAATATGAGACAGAGCGGGGTGGCGCTCCGTGGTAGCCAACATTCGATGCAGAGATGACACTTAATGATGATGATGAAAACACGCACGTTTCTTATGTTATACATCATCATCATGTGCCATACCGGTTGGCGTAGGTGATCATGTCCCTCCACAATCTTCTATCTACAGTGCATCGTATCAGTTCTGTTGTTGACTGTTTTCCATGCCATGACACCAAGCTATCCAGTATTTTCTCTCTTTGTCGTCCGCGATCTCTCTTTCCTTTTATTTTGCCAGTTGTAACCAAGTATTCCAACTTTCCTCTTCTCATGATGTGCCCGAAAAATGTTGATTGCTTCTTATGTTATACAGGGTGTTTAAAAAGTCTCTGTGCAGCGACTCGAAAAAAATTTTTTTTTTAATTACGTCATCGATTAATGAAATTTACGTCATGATATTATGTGTCCACAATCCCGTCTGCAATATAACACAACAAGCCGTTTGTATATTCACAGTTTCATTGCTGAAAGGAAATGCTAAACATTGAAAACATGGTATTTTTTGTTGAACATGTCTTCCGTAATGGTGGCAAATATACTGAAAAAGAAATTCGACAATTTTGTGTTGAAATTTCCATACTTACAAGTCCTAATTCTGCCAAATACTGGTGGGGTGCGCTGAAAGGAAAAGTTGATCTAAATAATCAACAAACAGTTAATGACCTGAAGACAGAAATCGTCACCCAGATCCAACAAATATCATCATCATCATGTGCTATACCGGTTGGCGTAGGTGATCATGTCCCTCCACAATCTTCTATCTATAGTGCATCGTATCAGTTCTGTTGTTGACTGCTTTCCATGCCATGACACCAAGCTATCCAGTATTTTCTCTCTTTGTCGCCCGCGATCTCTCTTTCCTTTATTCCAGTCAACAAATATCACCGCTCATTATTCGGAAGGTTTTCGAAAATATGAAGAGGCGAGTCAACAAATGTATTCAGGCCCGTGGTGGACACTTTTTGAACACATGCTGCAGACACAACATCATCTGTGTAGAGTCACTTTACTCAATACAAGCTAACCAAGAGCAGTAGTGTCTAGATGAATAATAACACTTTACGATATAGTTTCCTGTAATTTCACAAATATTTTCACCGCACAGCGACTTTATAAACATGCCGTACATTTAAAATGATTCATCATCAAGTACTGGGCCTGCTGGCGTAGGTGATCATGTCTCTCCGCAACTTTCGATCTCGACAGTTATTTATCATTTCTGTTGTAGACCTTCTGCCAAGCCATTCTCTTAAGCTGTCTGATATCTTTTCTTTTTTGGTTCCCTGTATCTCTTCATCCCTCAATTTTCCCTGTTGTCACAATATATTCCAGCTGTTCCCTTCACGTTACATGGCCAAAGAAATGATGTTTATTTCTTCCTAATATTGGAAATTTCCTCTCTCTTTACTTTGGCCTCTTTCAGAACGTTTTCATTACTCTTCTTAGCTGTCCGTGTTATTCTCAACATTCTTCTGTAAAACCACATTTCTCAAAATGTTACTCTTGTGTGCATGGTGCCACAAATAGAAACCACTTCCATGAAATATTAATTTTAACAATGAGAGGAATGTACTAGGCTTGTGATATCCTTATACATAAACGTTGCTAAATGTTCCAGATTGGAACTAAAATACCCTTTCAGATGAAGCAAACAACTGCGCCCATTCTCCGTCTACGATCTTTCGCTCCCCGTATCTTGTCCGTTGACACTGTGTCTTCTAATTTCCCTATTCTCTTAACAATTCCATAAACTCAGGACATTAAACAGCACCCTGACTAAAAACTGTCATCGACTCATAGTTGACCGTTTGCTCCAGGATTAGTGAACCAGAACTGATCAAAACCCTACTGCATCTCCTTGCTGCAGGCCTGAAAACATTCTAACCAGTTTAACCAAGCGAGAAGGGAATTGAAAAAGAAACGCAATTCCGCACACAAAATGATATGCTCACGCCGGATGTACTTGGCTGAAAGGTGTGGATATTGCTGCTTTCTGTAGTAGGAAACTCTTTGTACAGAGCGTCGCAGCAGGAGGTAATCTGATCATCAGAAGAAGCCCCGTCGAGCAAGTGTTTCGGCCCTTTACCTTCTTGACACTCTAGGGGAGGTGGGCCCGCCTGAGTCATGACTCCCAGGCGTCGACCTCCTGCTGCATTGCCTCTAAGGCGTACAGAGTCACAACACAGAATCAAGGCCAATTTAATATCCTGCCAACACCGAACAAGGGAGAGAAGTTTTCATCGATCATGTGCAGCAAAAGGGAAACAAATCTATAAAAGCTGGATGGCTTTCTTCTGGGTATCGCTAGGGAAGCTCTCTTTGTGTTGTTTTATGTTTTCTAAATCTGACGAAGATAAGATACCGTCGTCAAGGAGATGTTGGGTTTTGTGTAAAAACAACCTTGTAGCGACAAATCGTTCATTCTTTGTTGGTACCCGGATGGTGAGTAGAGAATAACGCGGTAGTCAGTCAAGCATGTTCCAGGACGCGAATTTTGATGGTTGGGCGGTCGCCACCGATATATCTCGTGTCTGCCCGTTGTGTGTGTGTGTGGGGGGGGGGGGGGAAGAGAGAGAGAGAGAGAGAGAGAGAGAAAGGGGAGGGTGAGGGGTGGACGTGTTCAGAATTACGAGCAGGGGCGCATGTTGGTAAAATGACGTCAGCTGTCTACAGCTCGCAATGCTTAAAACGTCACAAGCATTGGGGTGTTTTCGGGAAAACCCCATCAGCGAACAGGTTCAGAGATATCGTTGTCGGCGGTTGAGCCATTGTCCACTTATATTGAAAGCCGAAGGGCTGAGAGGGTTTTCCCCAGAGGAAGGCACCCCAAGCTTGTGACGTCTTCAACTTTGTTAGCTATAGACGGCTGATGTGATTTTTACCCAAAGCCTCTTCTGCTCCCAATACTGAAAACGTCACAAGCTTTGGGTGGTCCTCCTCAGCTGTCAGGCATGAGATAAGGTAGCATTGGTTGGGCATCGCGGCCAGCTACACCAGACTTTTCTTTTTAAGTAAGCCAAAAGAACTTAACAAACATGGACGAATCAAATAAAAGAGATAAATGCAATTTTGGCATAAATGGCACAAAACAAGACGGCTGGGAAAATGTTTACTGATGACTTTAGTTCTATAGAAAGGAGCCGCGATAACTCAGTGGTTAGTGAATTGGACTATAAAGGACAAGGGGTAGGGTTCGATCCCAACCGACGGCATCCGGGTTCACCCAGCCTTAAATGGGTACCGTATTTTTTATGGGAAAGTAAAGCGACACGGGCGTAATACCGACCAAATTACCCCAAAAATCATGTGCTGAAGGTCTGCAAAATTTATGGCCGCTAACACCATATTCCCTATAGGCCACTTGGTGTGACGGGGGCTCTTTACTTTTTTTTAGTTCTATAGAAGAGTTGAAAGCAATAAAAATTCGTGGAGCAGGGGGGAAAAATAGACTGAATAAACTGAGTTAATAACGTATCTTGTAGAAACAGAGAAAGAAAAGATTCCAGAAGATCATCATCTTCCGACTGAGAACCGATCACTGTGGGTTCCTATTTCACCTCTACCGTCTCAAGGTGTCCCACAGAAACGAATGCAAATGTGAAACTGATATCCAGGACGCAGGGCATATCATCCGTGTCCAGCCCACAAGGTACCAATGTGCCAAATCATGCCAGAGAATGCTGAACTAAGGCAGAATCTATAGGGCAGCCTCATGACCTGGAGAGAACTGACAGTTTCATAGTGGAAATGGGACTGCAGATCTGACCTCATGAACCAAAGACCAGATAGAATGTCTCTTCTTCCAGGACACGGTGGGTGCACACAGACGGAACTTTTGCATCATTTAAAAAAACGTACCATATTTCCGAAGTCGGGACAGACCATGCGAGTAAGAGCTACATTCAGAGCCACGGGGAACGATATTCTGGAAAACAAACCACTGCTACCTAGCAGTTACCACCAGGAAGGAAAAAAGGATATGGGAGATCACATAGGCAGAAACCATGGGCAGGGTCGGGCCAGCATCCCTGGATGGTATCGACCCCAGGAGAAGGAAAACTCCGACATGAAACCAAGATCAAGCCTGCCGAAGATGGACTGGGTCAGCCACGGTGCAGGGTTAGGGGGAAAATCAGGAGACACACACGCGCGCGCGCATATCGAAGTGCTGACCTTCGACCAGCTCATGCGTCATGGCGTTCCCTCCATCATGAAACAGGACAAAGAGTCAAGTTCGCATGATCACAAGGCTTTCAAGCTGAATAAGAGGAACGAGAACAAAAACATGAACAAGAAAAAGAAAGAAAGAAAGAAAGTAAAGCAAGAAAGAAAGAAAAAAGGACAGAAAGAAAGAAAGAAAAAAGGAAAGAAAGAAAGAAAGAAAGAAAAAAAAGAAAGAAAGAAAGAAAGAAAGTAAAGAAAGAAAGACAGAAAAAAGAAAGAAAGAAAGAAAGAAAAAAGGAAAGAAAGAAAGAAAGAAAGAAAGATAAAAAAAGAAAGAAAGAAAGAAAGAAAGAAAGAAAGAAGAAAGAAAGAAAGAAAGAAAGAAAGAAAGAAAGAAAGAAAGAAAGAAAGAAAGAAGGAAATATATATACTAATATAAATAGGCGGCTCGGGCGTAATACCGACCACATAACCCCAAAAAATCATGTGCCGAAGGTCTGTAAAATGTATTATCACTAACACCATATTCCCTATAGGCCACTTGGCGTGACGGGGGTACTTTATTTTTTACTTTTTTTTTAGCATTGCACTCCGAACATGTCCATGGGTGCTCAAATCCCATCCTCAGCAAAACTTTCACTTATCTGATGTTAGTTTCCTAATTCTCTGAAGCTTCCTGATGTTTCTCTCTCTCTCTCTCTCTCTCTCTCTCTCTCTCTCTCTCTCTCTCTCTCTCTCTCTCTCTCTCTGCTTCCTCTATCTCATTCTCTAACATTTTCTTTCCAGTTGTTACAATACCCAAATTATATCCGGCATTCAATTCAGAGAAAGAGATATGTATACAGCACAACATACCTCTTCCTCTGAATTGATTCGCTGATTATCGTCTCGGAAGTTTCCCTCTAGAATAATATTCATTTATTATTATTGGTCTCCAGCTCTCTCATATCCGGCATTGTCATGACATGACCTAACAATCAGGATTGTTTCCCCTGGGTATTGCTAGTAAGGTTTCCATTTGTCATTAACACATCTAGAGTATTCTGGTTAAGCTCTTTTACCAAGCATGAGTATTTTTTTCCACATTATAGTGTAATATATTTTAGCTGTCTATGGATTCTTCAACATTATAGTGTAATAATACCTTTTAGCTATCTATGGAATCTTCAACATTCTAGTGTAATAATACCTTTTAGCTGTCTAAGGAATCTTCAACATTCTAGTTTAATAATACCTTTTAGCTGGCTATGGAATCTTCAACATTCTAGTGTAATAATACCTTTTAGCTGTCTATGGAATCTTCAACATTCTAGTGTAATAATACCTTTTAGCTGTCTAAGGAATCTTCAACATTCTTGTGTAATAATACCTTTTAGCTGTCTATGGAATCTTCAACATTCTAGTGTAATAATACCTTTTAGCTGTCTATGGAATCTTCAACATTCTCGTGGACTAATACCTTTTAGCTGTCTGTGGAATCTTCAACATTCTAGTGTAATAATACCTTTTTAACTGTCTATGGAATCTTCAACATTCTAGTGTAATAATACCTTTTAGCTGTCTAAGGAATCTTCAACATTCTAGTTTAATAATACCTTTTAGCTGTCTATGGAATCTTCAACATTCTAGTATAATACTTTTAAGCTGTCTATGGAATCTTCAACATTCTCGTGGAATAATACCTTTAAGCTGTCTATGGAATCGTCAACATTCTAGTGTAACACCTTTTACCTGTCTATGGAAACTTCAACATTCTAGTGTAATACCTTTAAGCTGGCTATGGAATCTTCAACATTCTAGTGTAATACCTTTTAGCTGTCTATGGAATCTTCAACATTCGAGTGTAATACCTTTTAGCCTTCTATGGAATCTTCAACATTCTAGTGTAATACCTTTTAGCCTTCTATGGAATCTTCAACATTCTAGTGTAATACCTTTTAGCCTTCCATGGAATCTTCAACATTCTAGTGTAATACCTTTTAGCCTTCTATGGAATCTTCAACATTCTAATGTAATACCTTTTAGCCTTCTATGGAATCTTCAACATTCTAGTGTAATACCTTTTAGCCTTCTATGGAATCTTCAACATTCTAGTGTAATACCTTTTAGCCTTCTATGGAATCTTCAACATTCTAGTGTAATACCTTTTAGCCTTCTATGGAATCTTCAACATTCTAGTGTAATACCTTTTAGCCTTCTATGGAATCTTCAACATTCTAGTGTAATACCTTTTAGCCTTCTATGGAATCTTCAACATTCTAGTGTAATATCTAATAACCGTCTCCGGTTCGAAAGGACAAGAGATTGATATAGGTCGTATTTTCCTCATTCTACTGTAAAATCGTTCAGCTGTCTATGGAAATTTTCGACATTCACTGTAAAATCGTTCAGCTGTCTATAGAATTTTCGACATTCTACTGTAAAAAAAATTCAGCTGTCTATGGAAATTTTCGACATTCACTGTAAAATTGTTCAGCTGTCTATGGAAATTTTCGACATTCTACTGTAAAATCGTTCAGCTGTCTATGGAAATTTTCGACATTCTACTGCAAAATTGTTCAGCTGTTTATGGGAATTTTCGACATTCTACTGTAAAATCATTCAGCTGTCTATGGAAATTTCGACATTCTACTGTAAAATCATTCAGCTGTCTATGGAATTTTCGACATTCTACTGTAAAAATAATTCAGCTGTCTATGGAATTTTCGATATTCTACTGTAAAATAATTCAGCTGTCTAAGGAAATTTCGACATTCTACTGTAAAATCATTCAGCTGTCTATGGAAATTTCGACATTCTACTGTAAAATCGTTCAGCTGTCTATGGAAATTTTCGACATTCTACTGTAAAATCGTTCGGCTGTCTATGGAAATTTTGACATTCTACTGTAAAATCATTCAGCTGTTTATAGAATTTTCGACATTCTACTGTAAAATCGTTCAGCTGTCTATGGAAATTTTCGACATTCTACTGTGAAATTGTCCAGCTGCCTATGGAATTTTCGACATTCTACTGTAAAAATAATTCAGCTGTCTATGGAATTTTCGACATTCTACTGTAAATTCATTCAGCTGTCTATGGAATTTTCGACATTCTACTGTAAAATAATTCAGCTGTCTAAGGAAATTTCGACATTCTACTGTAAAATCATTCAGCTGTCTATGGAAATTTCGACATTCTACTGTAAAATCGTTCAGCTGTCTATGGAAATTTTCGACATTCTACTGTAAAATCATTCAGCTGTCTATGGAAATTTCGACATTCTACTGTAAAATCATTCAGCTGTCTATAGAATTTTCGACATTCTACTGTAAAAATAATTCAGCTGTCTATGGAAATTTTCGACATTCACTGTAAAATTGTTCAGCTGTCTATGGAAATTTTCGACATTCTACTGTAAAATTGTTCAGCTGTCTATGGGAATTTTCGACATTCTACTGTAAAATCATTCAGCTGTCTATGGAAATTTCGACATTCTACTGTAAAATCATTCAGCTGTCTATGGAATTTTCGACATTCTACTGTAATAATAATTCAGCTGTCTATGGAATTTTCGACATTCTACTGTAAAATCATTCAGCTGTCTATGGAATTTTCGACATTCTACTGTAAAATAATTCAGCTGTCTAAGGAAATTTCGACATTCCACTGTAAAATCATTCAGCTGTCTATGGAAATTTCGACATTCTACTGTAAAATCATTCAGCTGTCTATGGAATTTCGTCATTCTACTGTAAAAATAATTCAGCTGTCTATGGAATTTTCGACATTCTACTGTAAAATCATTCAGCTGTCTATGGAATTTTCGACATTCTACTGTAAAAATAATTCAGCTGTCTATGGAATTTTCGACATTCTACTGTAAAATCATTCAGCTGTCTATGGAATTTTCGACATTCTACTGTAAAATAATTCAGCTGTCTAAGGAAATTTCGACATTCCACTGTAAAATCATTCAGCTGTCTATGGAAATTTCGACATTCTACTGTAAAATCATTCAGCTGTCTATGGAATTTCGTCATTCTACTGTAAAAATAATTCAGCTGTCTATGGAATTTTCGACATTCTACTGTAAAATCATTCAGCTGTCTATGGAATTTTCGACATTCTACTGTAAAATAATTCAGCTGTCTAAGGAAATTTCGACATTCTAATGTAAAATCATTCAGCTGTCTATGGAAATTTCGACATTCTACTGTAAAATCATTCAGCTGTCTATGGAAATTTCGACATTCTACTGTAAAATCATTCAGACTTAAATTATTATTAATATTATAGTATTTTCGACATTTCTGTGGCCTCCAACTATTGTATGGTCTGTTGTCGGTTTGTACATGACTCACTACCATATGTCAGATCTGGCCCTTGAAGAATACTTTGAAGTCCACATAATAATAATTTGAAGTCCACTGAGAATACTTTAAAGCCAACTGGAGAATACTTTGAAGTTCACTAACGAGTTCACCGTAAAAAAAAAAAAACTTTGAATTCCGCTGAAGAATACTTTGATGCTCATTGAAGAACACTGAAATCCGCTGAAGAATACTTTGAGGTCCATTGAAGAACACTGAAATCCGCTGAAGAATACTTTGAGGTCCATTGAAGAACACTGAAATCCGCTGAAGAATACTTTGAGGTCCATTGAAGAACACTGAAATCCGCTGAAGAATTCTTTGAGGATCATTGAAGAACACTGAAATCCGCTGAAGAATTCTTTGAGGCTCATTGAAGAACACTGAAATCCACTGAAGAATACTTTGAAGCTCATTGAAGAACACTGAAATCCACTGAAGAATACTTTAAGGCTAATTGAAGAATACTGAAATCCGCTGAAGAATACTTTGAGGCTCATTGAATAACACTGAAATCCGCTGAAGAATACGTTTCATAGAGCATAGAGAGAAATGGAGAGAATTATAGAACATTAAGATTATAAAAATGGCGACTAATGAGTAAAACAGGACCCACAGACGACAAATCTGCCTGAAGCAGAGTCAGAGCTAAGGAGAATTGAAGCAGCCAGAAGCGAATGAGACGACACAACGAAGGATGGTGATTAGCACGACCGTTACCGGGAGTGCTGTCACTACCGCCGGTAAAACAGAAATGACTGCCCACCAGATATTACTTTTTTTAAACTAGCAATATTAACACGATTATCTCACCCAATTTCGACTTTCTGTTCCTATTGAAAGTCGATCTTTAAATATAAAAAAAGCGTATTTTATCATCATCATCATCATCATCATCATCACCACCATCATCATCATCATCATCATCATCACCACCATCACTTAGCTCTAACAGCTAATTAATGTCTTTAAAAACATTGAGTTATTGAGTTATTGAGTTATTTGCGGGTCATCATCACTGCACACCGAACATGTCCATAGGTGCTCAGATCACCTCCTCAGCAAGTCTCGAAGTGTCCAGCGACTGACGACTCCAGTTCTGTGTTGGTTAATTAATCTTCTTACACGCCCACTAAGTTTCTCATTCTGGCTGTGCCCATCTTTACTCCCATCTCTTTCATCCGAAGGAGTGACGTGGACTCATGGTTGTCGAAGTCATGTGTCCTTCCCACTTGCCGGGGGGCATTGATGATGTCCACCCGATCCATTGGTTGACCGTCCTCAACAATAGCGCAGCTAGCCAACCTGTCCGGTCCTTCATTTCCCCGTACTCCCGCATGTCCTGGGACGTAGACAAAGGTGACCTTACGCAATGACTCTACCCATTGCATACGTACAGATACCGCCTTCACTTTTCTTATCATGCTCATCGAATCTTAAAAAACATACAAGTGACAGACGTGCAGGTTTTCATTCGCACAGGCCTCTCGAACACGCTGATCAAACAAGGTAGGTTACCCTGGATTGCCAACGTATAAAAGATGCATTAAAAAAGAGATACTTTATGGACAACTAGCAGATGGAGAAGAACTAGGGAACGCCCAAAACTCCGATTTATAGACGTGTATAAACGTGACATGAAGACTGAGTAAAAGGCTCACAGTGTATCCGCGTGCTGCAGAGCTATTTACTGGAGTTGGCCAGTTTATAACATGGAAACGGGTTCCGGACCGTGCGACTGAGTAAGTGCACGTGAGTCTAGACCATCAACAGCATCGACGTTCAGCGACTAAATCATCTATGATACTATGAGGACGGTAAGTATTCAGATGCAGCCCAAACGACAACATCGAAGAAGGAAAACACGACAAGGCAAGCGCGGTGGCATTAAACTGTCGAAGTGTGAGAGGCTAAGCCTAAAGTATGTGCGCATTACATATTGGAATTATGGGTCCAAAAATCAACAACGGCACATTCTTGATAAGCTACTGTGCGGCGCCGATATGATGGTTTTACACGAAACTCTTCTTGGTTACAGGACAGCAAGTACTTCTGGTTTTCATTGTTTCTACAATAGGTGACACCTTGGGCAGACCATCCTTGTGCGCAACAAAATGGTGGCAGCTGAGGTTGACATGTCTGCGTGGGACAGTGCAGAATTGCAGGTACATGAGGTTAGGGTGCAGACCCCAGTTCATTTCGTGATTGTAAATGTGTATGCCTGTAATGGGAAGGTGAACACACAACAATGGCAGAATCTCTTCGAGTTCGATGAAGAGAACGCCATTTTCTGCGGAGACTTTAATGCTAGAGGAAACCAGTGGGGTAACGTCATAACCAACAAGCAGGGAGAAGACCTAGAGAACGCACTGGTGTCAGTCGATTTAGTGTGCTTGAATGAATGTGGAAGGGCAACAAAAATGGCCACTCGAACAGGGGACTCTGATAGTGTCATAGACCTTGCACTGGTGTCTTCCACCTTCGCACCGGTTTGCAGGTGGAGTAAACTGGGGTTCCACGGAAGTGATCACTATCCATGTGTCCTCCTAATTGAGAAAAGCAGAAATAGAAGCAAGAAAAGGAAGCTCCACACATTCCACTACGAGAAAACAGACCAGGACGTCATTAGCAAAATCAGACATAGGAAACAGAACGTCCATCGTAGGAGGCAAGATAGATGGACGCAGCCACCCTGGTGGAACCTAGAAGTAGAGGAAGCTTGGCGGAGCAAGAGACAAACGGCCAAGACATGGCAGAAAGCTAGAAAGAATGGAAGAACACAACCTGAGCACTTGAAGCGTCTGAAAGTAGAGGTCGACCAAAAAATTATGCACTTTAAACTATGTGCTAAGCAGGCAAAGGATGCCAAATGGGATGACTTCTGTAAAAAAGTGTGCTCAGAAAAATCGCTAGCCACATTCTGGCGCCTTCATCAGAGCATGAATGTCACACCACGACACAGAGGCATACCAGACTTTCAGAGCACAGGCCGGATATGGCACAAATCTGATGAGAGAAAAGGGAAGACACTGCTTGCCCGCTACATTGAGCAGACGGACCAAAGAAATGAGGCTGTAAGAATGAGGATACGGGATCGCTGTTAAAATTGTGTAAGGATGTAGTGCTGGAAGAAGATCTCACAATCACAACCGATACCATTCGCACGACACTTAAAAGGTCACCCAACACTGCTCCTGGTCCAGATGGTGTTCGGTACGATGACATAGGCGATTTAGCTGACGACGACTTGAAAAAACTGGCCAATGAGTTTAATGCCAGCATTCGGAGCGGCCAGGTTAAGAGGAGTGGCTACACGGCTACTTACTACCGCTATCGAAGCCAAACAAGTTCTCAGATCAGTGCCTACAGAATCATCACAATGCAGAACACTGCGGACAAGCTGCTGGAGAAAATAGTTGCCCGTGTCCTCACCTGTCACCTTGAAAATAAACGCGCATTCCAACCAACACTCGGAGGTTATAGATATAACAAAGAGACATAGCTCAACGCGGCAGTCTTTGCTTATGACGTCTTCGAAGGCTTCCACAGACGAGAGGAGACATGTGTTGCTGCTATAGATCTGGAGGATGTATACAATAGTGTACCATTTGAATATCTCATGCATATGCTACTCAAACTGGCGGTGCACCCATTCCTCATTAGATGGATCGCCGCGGCAATGTTTCAGAGGAAGGTGTTACTCAGATGTCGAAGTTGGTCTTCCGAGCCAACAACCATTTGTCCAGGGCTGCCACAAGGCTCACTATTGTCACCAGTTCTATTTAATGTGTACACAATAACGAAAACGGAACAACAGCTGGATGGGAGGGGAAGAACTTTCTAACAATGCCGGCCAAAGGCGTTTCCGTATTACATTGAATAGTAATATATCCGACCCCTTTTAGATTCCTTACAAAAGTGCATGTACAATAACACAGTTATCTTTTGCATAGTGAAGAATTTACACTTTAAACACTTCATGGTTTTAAAAATCAAGTAGTCACTTCACAGCAGCTTACAAATTACAAGTAGGATCAGACAACAGAGGCTTCGGAGAGATTATGGGAAAACATGGACTGGGAGATATAAACGAGAATGGAGAGATATTTGTGAATTTCTGCGCCCTTAATCAAGTGAGCCTAGGAGGAACGATATTCCAACATAAAAGAATACACAAAGCTACATGGGTGTCACCAGATCATAGAACGGAAAATCAAATTGATCACATATGTATTAATAATAAGTTTAAGTCATCCTTACAGGATGTAAAAGTATATAGAAGGGCAGATATAGCTTCTGATCATCATCTTCTAATAGCTAAACTTAAAATTAAACTAAAAAGATATACTACAACGAATAAGGGTAGAAAGTATTTCAATGTAGGGTTCCTTAAAGAACAAGGAATTAAAGATAAATTCGCAGTCACAATATCAAACAAATACCAAGTCCTCCAACAACTAGAAAATACAATAAATATAGAAGATCATTGGAAACAGGTAAAAAATATATGGAAAGAGACATGCGAAGAAACACTAGGGAAAAGAGAACGCCAGAATAAGGCATGGATGACAGCAGAGACCCTGGACAAAATTAAAGAAAGAAATAACAAGAAAGCAGACATAAATAAAAGCAAAACAAGAAGTAATAAATCCAAGACACAGGAAGCTTACACAGAGGTGAACAGAGGCAGAAGAAGCAGCAAATAAAGGGAATATGAAAGAACTGTACAACAGCACAAAGAAATTAAGTGGAAAATACAAACAGATCAACGCCTTTATCAAAGATAAGAAAGGAAATCTGCTTAGTAATATTAGGGAATAAATGGAGAGATGGAAAGAGCACTTTGAAGAACTTTTGAACAGACCCGGCTCAAATAATCCTCCAGATATACTACCAGCAGAAGATGAGTTACACGTTTACTGTGGAAAACCAAGCAAAGAAGAAATAATGAAAGCCATCAAACTATTAAAAAATGGTAAAGCCACAGGACCAGATGAAATTCCTTTGGAAGCCATCAAAGCAGATATTAACACCTCTACCAAGATGCTACATAATCTATTAGATAAAATTTGGGAGAGGGAAGAAATTCCTAAAGACTGGAGAGAAGGTTATATGATCAAACTACCAAAGAAAGGAAGTTTACAGGAGTGCACATATTATAGGGGAATTATGCTACTATCAGTGCCAGGAAAAATATTAAGCAGAATCATTCTGGAGAGACTAAAAGAGGCCATTGAGAAACATTTGAGAGATGAACAAGCAGGTTTTAGGAAGAACAGATCATGTGCTGATCAAATAACTACTCTGCGTATAATAGTTGAACAAAGTTTAGAGCTAAAATCTCCACTTTATATTGGATTCGTAGATTACGAAAAGGTATTTGATAGTTTAGACAGAAGAATGCTTTGGAAGTTGCTGAGTCATTATGGAATCCCCATTAAGTTTATTAACCTGATAAAAACAATGTATGAAGGAACTAAATGTAGTGTGGTGCATGAAAGACAGATTACAGAAGTATTTGAAATAAGAACAGGAGTAAGGCAGGGATGCCTTCTGTCTCCATTTCTCTTTCTACTGGCCATAGATTGGATTATGAAAATAACTAAAAACAACAGAAGTGGAATCCAGTGGTCACTGACCAAACAACTTGATGATTTAGACTTTGCTGATGACATGGCTCTCCTGTCACACAGCCATCAACAGATGCAGGATAAAATGAGCATACTTGATGAGAGATCACATCAGCTAGGACTGAAGATTAATAGAGATAAGACCGGCATTGTGAGAGTTAATACAGTTGGCAATAACCAAATAAAACTAGGGGAATTACCTCTATTAGATGTACAATTTTACATATATCTGGGCAGTAATATAGATAAAGAGGGAGGAACAGAAAATTATACCAAAATAAGGATATCAAAAGCAAGAGGAGCTTTCGTTGCCCTGGGAAACATATGGAAATCCAAAGAAATTAGGTTAAATACAAAATAAAAATGTTCAACTCAAATGTTAAGGCAGTCCTATTATATGGCTGTGAAACATGGAGAACAACAAAATTGACAATCACGAAGATACAGACTTTCATTAATGGATGCTTATGCAGGATAAAAGGATGGAAATGGCAGGACAAAATCACTAACATAAAATTATGGAAATGTACCAGTCAAACACCAGTGGATAAAGAGATACAGTAAAGACGATGGCGCTGGATAGGACACACACTACGGAAGCCAACTGAGAGTATTACACAACAGGCCCTTTTTTGGAATCCCCAGGGGAAAAGACAAAGAGGAAGACCAAGGAATTCTTGGAGAAGACAGATAGAAGCAGAGATGAAGATGATGGGGAAGACATGGAATGATCTTAAAAGAATGGCAAAAAACAGAACAACTTGGAAACTGTTTGTTGAAGACCTATGCTTCACTGGGAGCTAAAAAGGTAGAAGAAGAAGAAATAAGCAAAAATCTTTCCTAAGTGCATGACGGTAGGGCAAAATATCAGACTGACGGTTGGTGAAAAAATAAGATTTCACGAAAAACAATTACAGAAATTCATCAAACAGATTCCGAGATAATTAATGAACTCTGTGGGCACGAATTTCTGAATGAACTATAGAACCCATATTCTACAATCACCAATGACGTGGTCGGTATCACGCCAGATTATCCTTACTTCTCAGAAAAATTCCTGGTACCGATTTTTAGAGGCTGTGTGAATGAGGAAGCATTGCCAGCTTGAAAGATATATTTGCCACGTATGTGAATTGCCCGAATAGATCCCGGATCTTTATGATCAGTAACGAACGTGAAGTTAATAAAATTAACATTTAAAGTTAACATTTCTGGGTTTGCTGCTTTGAAGTGTTGTACCGACGTATGCGTTTATATATATAAACGGTGGGTGCATGCCTATATGGTTATATGTGTATGTGGTGCGCATGTGTATATGGTTATATGTGTATTGGTGTGTATGTGAATATGGTTAGATGTGTATAGGTGTGCGTGCGTATATGGTTATATGTGTATAGATGTGCATGCGTATACGGTTATATGTGTATATGGTGTGCATGTGTATATATTCTTGTCATATATTACATATATGTATTTTTTGTGCGGATATACTTATTGATACTTTACATTCTTATATATGTTTCCAGTATTAGTATATTCTTGGAACTAGTACCCACCTTTAAGACAAGACAAATGAAATTTTTGGGGCACATTAAATGACACAACAGCCTGCTAAAAGTAATATTGGAAGGGAAAATACAAGGTAAAAGAGGCAGAGGCAGACCAAGACTAACATGGAAGAGTAACATCAAAAGATGGACAAGTCAATCTATGACAACCTGCACCATCAAAGCAAGAAATAGAGTGGAATGGTGATAGCCAGCCTACGTTGCGGAGACGGCACTCGATGATGATGATGAATATCCACCTCCACATATTTTTAGAACCCTTCCCATACTTAATACCCGTGTCCGCTCCGTTAGCGGGCCTTTGTGATGGTAGCCCAGCAACCTTCGGACCAATACCACAGAGAAGCGATTCACTTATTTTACTTTCAGACAATCTAGCACACTAGTGGGTAACTTAAGGCTGGCTGTGGGTCAGGTTATAGCCCAGGCCAGCACCAGAGGACCAATATTAAAAGTATTGTAAACAATTACATTATTTGATTTCATTATCATTATAGAATACCATGCCTGCTGCCGTGGGAGTGGCGATAGCTCATTGGTTAGTGAACTGGACTACAAAGAACAAGGGGTAGGCTTTGGTCAAAACCGACGGCTTCCGAGTTCACCCAGGCTTAAATGGGTACCGGATTTTTTTCTGGGAAAGTAAAGCGGCACGGGCGTAATACTGACATTACCCCAAAAATCATGTGCTGACGGTCTGTAAAATTTATGGTCACTAACACCATATTCCTTATACGCGACTTGGTGTGACGGGGGTCTCTTTACTTTTATACCTGCTGGCGTAGGTGATCATGTCTCTCCACAACTTTCGATTTCGAGAGTTATGTATCATTTCTGTTGCTGACCTGCCAAGCCATTCGTTTAAGCTGTCTTGTATCTTTTCTCTTTGCTTACCTTTATCTCTCCATCCCTCAATTTTCCAAGTTGTCACAATATATTCCAGCGGTTCCCTTCTCATTGCATGGCAAAAATATGATGATTATTTCTTCCTAATATTGGATATTTGCTCTCTTTTTGCTTTTGTCTCTTTCAGAACATTTTTACTCTTCTTAGCTGTCCATAGTAATCTCAACATTCTTCTGTAAAACCACATTTTTACAGTCTCCAGTGATTTTCTTGTCTATTGTCCTTTTGTCGATTCACATCCATATGTCAAGACTGGCTCTACATAAAATTCATGGTATTTTCTTTCGTTCACATGACAACTCACTTATGTGGAAACCAATTGGTAAAAGAAAAGAAGGCAGACCAAGAGAATTGCTACGTGGAACAAATAATAAGGTAGGCTCAACCATAGGGACTAAGAAACAACCAAGATCTAGCAACAAATCATCAATTTAAACCCAAAAAATTTTTTTTTAACGTTCGCCAGCTTTTATATTTGGTGAAGTCCCTAGAACCCGCAATGAGATAAGAGTTGCTTGCACAGAACAAAGACAAATGACGAGATTGGATAAAACATCGTTACAAGGATTGAAAACTGCTAGAATAAAAATTTAGATAAGAGAAAGAGCATCTGGGTCTATGCCCTATGGGCTGGCTATGGCTCGAAAAGTCAATAGATAGATAGAGGTCCCTAGAGATTAGGAAGTGAATTTTGCATGTGAATCCATTTTTCCTGGCAGCTGAGAGCAGTGTCCCTCGCCACACAAGTACTCTTACAGGTACAGGTTTTTTTTTCAGTGGATAAGTAATTGACGTTTCAAGTCGAGCCTCAATGCTGAGACCAGGGGTGGTTGCCACAGAGAGAAATCACAAATAAAAATGACAACTGGTGCAGCCGAGATTTAAACTCACAACCTCACTGTCTCACAACTGGTGTCTTGCCTCAAGACTACCAGTCCCCCAAAATCATCAATCATGGAGAGTTATAACTATAAAAAGTTTGAAAACTCTCCCTCGTTCTTTTTTACTCAAATATTACTAAATATTTTGGGGGGGTGTTTACTAATGTAAATACAACTCACAATCAATCTGTACAAGTACTAACAATTTAAATAAGAGTAACAGATAAAACAATGATAGATGTATGAAATATTTGTATTGATAAAACAGAGCATTCTACAAATAGAAATTATAAGTAAGAATGCTAAATCTTTCAATCATACATTAAACTCTCATAAGCAAAATAATCAGCAAACGTGAAATTTATTGAAACTATCAAACACAACTGAGATGTCACAATTATTTTATGATATCTTTAAAATGCTCATGAACTGTCTTTAAAATAACACCAGCACCTAAAAAACTTCTCTCTCAAAAAATACAAAATAAAACACTGTAGCTTTCCCTTTTCATACTAAATGAATGAAGTTCTCCATTTAATATAATCACTAAGATGCTTTCCCTCAATATAATTACTAAGATGCTTTCCCTCAATATAATCACTAAGATGCTTTCCCTCAATACAATTACTAAGATGCTTTCCCTCAATATAATTACTAAGATGCTTTCCCTCAGTATAATTACTAAGATGCTTTCCCTCAGTATAATTACTAAGATGTTTTCCCTCAATATAATTACTAAGATGCTTTCCCTCAGTATAATTACTAAGATGTTTTTCCTCAATATAATTACTTAGATGTTTTCCCTCAATATATTTACTTAGATGATTTCCCTCAATACAATCACTAAGATGCTTTCCCTCAATACAATCACTAAGATGTTTTCCCTCAATACAATCACCAAGATGTTTTCCCTTACTATAATACTAGATCCCTCCCTTTGTTTTTAAATGTCTTTTTTTTCCTATTCAACCATACTAGAAACAAGCCATTCTTTCACCCACACAACATTCCACCTAAAGGAGTTTTCACTATCAAAAGCAATAACTCTTATCTCACATCAAAATTATCTGAATTTTTTACAATTCTAATTTGATTTTTTGTCTTTTAAAACAACCGAGTGCTAAAAAAAAAAAGATGAAACCTTTGATACTCAAGAAACATGTCAGAAGAAAAAACCAAAATGAGGTTTGTTGCTCAAAATGATAGTGTATAATAAAAAAAAAATAAGGTCTCATTTATCATTCTTTATAATGTGAGCATAAAAGACCTTTTGGTATCAACATTTTTTTATTACATCTTTTACATTTTTATTTCATTATTTGCCTTTTATACTTTCCACAACAAATAAGTGATACTTTTTTTTTTAAAAAAAATGAAACCTAAAATGCATGAAGCACATTCAAACGGCAACCCCCAACAAAAAAGAAAATTCATTCATTTTAATCCGAATCCTCTTCAAAGTTAGTCTTCTTGCTCTTAGTCTGTGCAAAACCTCCTCTAGCTGTAGAGAGAAATATAACAAAATATGTCAGAGATGGCAAATATTAATCACAAATAAAATAGCTATCTATGGACATGAACAGGGACTGCCAGGGCAGCGGGCGACTGAGGGAAGGTGAAAGAGAAGCAGACCAATCACAACCTGGCAAAGAAAAGTGTGAACAGGGTTGTGTGGATCCAACTTTAAGAATCTTGCTAAAGTCACTGCCTGTTTTGTCACTCTTCAACTAAGAAGAAGATTCTTTCGACTTCCGTTCCTAAGATAGCGGATCTCGTCCACGTTCTCTCGATCGCTGCAGAAAGTGCATTCGATGTCTGATTAATTTTGGTTCTAATTTGCACTCCTATGCGTTAAAATCAAGATGATGATCTACTTATTATATCTGCACCGATAAAACATTGTCGTACGCCGGCAATATTTCATTTTCGACAAATCAAGTGTTGTGAATGGGACCTTCCATCGTCTAGGCTTGTTCTGCGCTTTACATCACATTGGTGCTGTTCATGACCATTGATGGATTTGCTTGATGCAAGTTATTTATATGTTCTCATTAAATGTGTCAGCCGCAGTTTGTCTCTTTAGGGAATTTGCACCGTGTTCTGTTCGTCGTAGGCTACATTCACTAGAGTAATCAAGAATCTAAAAGGCGCGTCATTGCTGTGCTTACATTGTTATGTGTGCCAAGTCATCGTAATGGCCAATCATAAATCCCTAGACCGGCGTTACGCTAATCTTACGGTCTGTTGTTTGATGGGCGACGGGGATAATCTGATGACTAACTGTGTGTTTATATGTTCGAAATTGGAGTCAAAAACGATGGCCTAACATCATCAAGCGCTATACATTTTTAAAGAAATATAACGATCATCACTTTCGGGAGGACGTGAACTTCTGGTATATGGTGGATAGGCGGCAGGAACCACTGCAGGCTATGCATGAAAAGTGTTCCTTGTTGCAGTTTCCTCATATTCCAAGTCCATGGGGGACTGTTTAGTCTCGAGGCAAGACGCCAGCCTCAGGACAGAGAGGATGTGGCTTCAAATCTCGGCTACACTGGTTGGGATTTTTATTTATGATTTAATTCTGCGACAACCACCCCTGGTCTCAGCAGCGAGGCCCAGCTTGAAACGTCAGTTACTCATCAACGGAAAAAACATGAGTACCTCCGAAGTCGGAGTTATCTGCCTGTGCGGCGAGGTACCCCGGTGCACGCGGCTGCCAGGGAAAAATGGATTAACACGCAAAACTCAGTTCCTAGTCTCTAGGGACTTCGTCAGAGTTGAAAGCTGGCGAACGCAACAACAACCAAGAATAAGAAAAAGAAGGAAATTTAACTATTCAAATCTGCACATAAAAAGATCATAACAATCATAACCATGAGCTGGCACTGGGTGGGATACACACTGTGGAAGTCAACTGAGAGTATTACATGACAAGCCCTTTTTTGGAACTCCCAGGGAAAAAGACAAAGAGGACCAAACATACTTGGAGAAGACATTTGAAAGCATAGATGAAGAGGATGGGGAAGACATGGAGTGATCTTAAGAGAATGGCGAGAAATAGAACGACTTGAAGAGTCTTTGTTGAAGACCTATGCTCCACAGGGAGTAGAAAGGAAGAAGATAACCATCAGAGGAACAAAGGCGGCCAACTGCAACAGAGCTGAAAATTTCAAGCGAGTCACAGCTTATGACTTGGTGAACCAGTACTTCCCAGATCCTACTGCAGCTCTTCATGCTGCCTACAGTGACTAGTCTAGTCTGGCCAAGCAATTAGGATTGAGTGGGAAGGCAACCTGGAACTCAAACACTCCCTTCGGTGGACTGATTGGTCTCGAGGCAAGACACCGGCCTTGAGACAGAGAGGTTGTGAGTTCAAATCCCGGCTGAACCAGTTGGGATTTTTATTTATATTTTCTCTCTGCAGTAACCAGGTTCTACCACCACCTGCATCGTAAAAATAATTAACCACCCCTGGTCTCAGTAGGGAGACCCGACTCGAAACGTCAATTACTCATCGACGAAAAAAATATGAGTACATCCGAAGGTGGAGTTATCTGCTTGTATGGCGAGGGACCCTATGCACACAGCTGCCAGAGCTAAATGGATTAACACGTAAAATTCAGTTCTTAGCCTCTAGGGACTTCGCCAGAGGTGAAAGCTGGCGAACGCAAAAAAAAAAAAAAACTACTCCATTCTGCAGACGGCTGTGTTGGACCATAGGTGCAAATATAAGTTTTACTACAAACAGAATTTACGTCCACATAGCATTCTTTTAAGGACAGATGACAAAGGGATATAACTATCACTTTAGTTATCAGGTGAATGCAAGAAATAGGATAACCATTGTTACCACAAAAGAATTACATAAAAATAACAGACTTAAAAGCCTAAAAATAGGGCTATCTTTGAATGAATTATTTTGTTGATCATTTAAAAAGATACACTTTACTAAAGTACAGCTTTTCCCTTTCTTCCTCACTCTTTTACTAGAAGATTGTAATGCATTGTGTTCTGCACCAGTGAATCAGTCTTCAGATAAAATGTTTGGGATCACTTCCCTAGCTTTTGGTTTCATCTGTTGTCCTGCAAGGCAGCAGCTGCTTGTAGTCAGAGTTGTTTCTAGTCATAAGGAAAGCAGTCTGACCAGACTAACAAATCTTTCCAACCTGCGTTTTTATCTTTCCTACCTGGATTTGTGCCTTTCCAACCTGGGTTTGTATCTTTCCTACCTGGGTTCGTAACTTTCCTACCTGGGTTTGTAACTTTCCGACCTGGGTTCGTATCTTTCCGACCTGGGTTCGTATCTTTCCTACCTGGGTTCATAACTTTCCTACCTGGGTTCGTATCTTTCCTACTTGGGTTTGTATCAAGTTTTCTTTCTCTTAGGCATTGTCAATGGAAGCAAGTAAAGGTTCCCTCTATGCCTTGCTAGGAGTATTGGGAATATGCTTTTTAATGATCATATTTCTCCATGACCACAGCACATTTCTGGGTGATGTTGTCATTAGCACATAGGCCCACCTTTAACTCCCAGAAAAATCTCTGACCCCCCATTTCTAGGCAGTGGGTGAACCCCAGGGCCTTGTCAAATCAAAAAAAGAATCCACCACTCCTAAGAACTGAACCGAGACCCTTCTGATCAGGAAGCGAGCATACTATCCACTCAGCCACTAATGTTCCTTGGGTAGACTATCATGCTCCTCCTGCTTGGAATTTAATACAAATAAAGTAAGTGAACCTATTTCACTTCACACAAGATGTCATTACCATTACCATGTGAGTGAAGTTATAATATGTTGAGAGATATCTCAACACTGAAGACTGATTGCAAATTCATTTTTTTGGTCTTTTTATTGCATATTCTGTGAGACAACTCTCAAGCACTTATTCATCACCATCATTGAGTGCCGTCTCCGCATGAAAGGTTGGTTACCATGGAGCGCCATTCTACTCTGTCTCTTGCTTTGATGGTGCAGACTGTCATAGGCTGACTTGTCCATCTTTTGATGTTACTCGTCCATGTTAGTCTTGGTCTGCCTCTTTTACCTTGTATTTTCCCTTCCAATATTATCTTTTAGTAGGCTGTTGTGTCTTTTAACATGCCCCAGAAATTTCATTTGTCTTGTTCTAATTGTGTTAAGTAGTTTTCTTTTCATTTTTAGTTGTTTTAAAACTTCATCATTTGTTTTCTTTTCTTTCGATCCAATTCTACCCATTCTTCTATAAATCCACATTTCAAAGGTTTCAATTTTCTGTTCTGTTTTCTTGTCTAATGTCCATGTTTCTGCACCATACAGGAATATTGAGAAGATGTAACATTTTGCTATTCTTTGTTATAGCCCTGGTGTTATTTGTTTTGATGTTAGTATACTTTTCATGGCATTAAAATTTATTAGCACTTATTAATACACAAAGTGCCCTGGTTCTACTTAATAATGAGTTAATAGTGAGTTTCTTTCTCACTTTCACTGAAAATAATTTGTTTCATGTGCTTTTCTTTTTTAATATTTGCAGGAAGTCTGCTTCTGTCAATTTGTACAAACACAATCTATTTTTTTTTTCACATGTCAGACAGAGAGCTATTGAACCCACCAGTGTGTACAGACTTCAATGTGTATTGAAAGTGACTAAGTACCTATCTGCTTGTCCGGTATGCTACGATGTAAACTCTAAAAACAATGCACTGTCAAATGGAGAATATGAAATATGCTGCATTCAACAATATAAATTGTTAATGTCAGTACAATTGGATCAACTATCTAAAGTGAGATAGCTCACTTATCTTACCTTTGTTAAATCCACCCCTGTTTCCTTGACCCCTACCCCGACCACGGCCTTTCCCAAAATCTCTACCACCACCTGCATCGTAAAAATAATTAAAACATTCAGAATTAAAACACTCAGAATTAAAACATTTAAAGAATTCAGAATTAAAACATTAAAACACTCAGAATTAAAACATTTAAAGAATTCAGAATTAAAACATTTAAAGAATTCAGAATTAAAACATTAAGAATTAAAACACATTGATTCCACAGCCTTTCCCAAAATCTCAACCACCACCAGCGTCGTAAAAATAATCAAAACATTCAGAACTAAAATTCAAAGATTAAACTTTAAATTTAAAATTAAGTTCTATTCACTTCCTTTCTTCATATCTTCAACTAATACAAAATATACAACAAATATCAAAGGAAGCTAATTTATTAGTCCAATGAATTTTTTGGGTCACTCTTGATGTCTTTGTAACTTTCTTCCAACCTTCATGGTTAAGAGTTTCTTTCCGAGGTGTGATAAACGTTTCATCCTACTCATTCTCTGATGTTGCTTCCCACTGTTTTCTCTGGAGGCAAACGTGCCTCATGGCTACAGAGCTGAAAGCTGTCGGTGACCAACAGCTGATAACTTGTGCCAGGATTGGTGAACCAGAACCATACAGAACCTACTCCACCTCTTCATGGTGCCTCCAGAAACAGACTAACCAGTCTAGTCTGGCCAAGTGCGTAGGGATCAAAGAGGGAAGACAACCTAGTACTTGTATAGTAGAAGGAAACTTTTTGTACAGAGCTTTGCAGCAGGAGGCTATCTGATCATCAGAAGCAGACCCCATTGAGCAAGTGTTTTGGCCCTTTAGCTTCTTGACACTCTAGGGGAGGTGGGCACGCCTGAGTCATGACTCCCAGGCGTCGACCTCCTGCTGCATTGCCTCTAAGGCTTACACAGTATGTTCGGCACAAAATAACTACACTTAACACGCTGAATTCAGATGTATTGAGCCAAAAGGAGCAAATACCACAGTAAAAAACTACAACACAACGCATCTATGCCTACTAAATGTCCATCTAAGAATGTATGACGTAAAGGACAATCACTTCCTTTAGTAGTCATCGGATGAACAACAGAAAGAAGCTGCTTTCTCTTTCTGCCTTGTTTTCCTTTGCCAGGTATTGTACCCTGCAAAGTTGGCTTGGTAAGGCCCAGAGATCTTGTAACATGTTCATATTTTAATTTTTGTTCTTTTACTGCTAGTATGGTACAGCGAGACCCAATGCAGGCCCTGTGCAATGTCTGATAATTGAAAGATGGTCAGACACAAGAATCTAGATACAGCGAGACCCAATGCAGGCCCTGTGCAATGTCTGATAATTGAAAGATGGTCAGACACAAGAATCTAGATACAGCGAGACCCAATGCAGGCCCTGTGCAATGTCTGATAATTGAAAGATGGTCAGACACAAGAATCTAGATACAGCGAGACCCAATGCAGGCCCTGTGCAATGTCTGATAATTGAAAGATGGTCAGACACAAGAATCTAGATACAGCGAGTCTCAATGCAGGCCCTGTACAATGTCTGATAATTGAAAGATGGTCAGACACAAGAATCTAGATACAGCGAGACCCAATGCAGGCCCTGTACAATGTCTGATAATTGAAAGATGGTCAGACACAAGAACCTAGAATTCCAGTCCTATGTGCCAGCTTTGGCTTGAAAGGGCAATAGACTGATAGTATGATTTTAATTATTATTGTATTATTTGAACATCTCCCGTGTGTTACCGGGCCTCATTATGTGGGAAGTAAAGAATAGTGACCTTCCAGGCATGTCGTAAGAGGCGACTAAGGAGATTGATCGATGGCTGGACAAATTGTCATTGTAAAAAGTGTTGTTATGGAAACAGAACCATAGATTTTAGAAGCAGTGATCTCTGCAATATGTGCCACTTTGGCATGCAAGGTTTATGTTTTTGAGATTGTAGTTCTGCCCTATGGGCTGTCTTCAGCTCGAAAGGACTATAGATAGATAGATGATTTTAATTTGGGCCTGTGGATCATTGAATTTTGCTGTTCATTTCCTCGCTGGTGATATGAGGTGGAGAGAGATATGGATCAGTTCTATTGTTCACCGATCCTGATGCGAGCAGTCAGCTGCGAGTCTTTGACCACTCTCAACCAAGGTGCTGGCGGGTGGGCATCTAGGCCCCCAAACAATTAATGCAATAGTTTTGTCATTTGATTAAAAAAAGAAAGGCCAACATCAGGAAAACCTAAAAAAATAACCTTCCTTGACAACACTAATGATAATAATTTTTAACACTTGAAAGGAAGGCGAAGGCGCACCCTCACAGCAGCAGAACTGGAAGTTGTCAGCGACCCACAGCTGATGTCCTGTGACAGGATTGATGAACCAGAACCATCCAGACCATACTCCACCTCTCCGTGGTGCTTCCAGTAACAGACTAACCTGTCTAGTCTGGCCAAGTGACTAGGAATCAAAGAGGGAAGACAACCTGGCACTCAAAAATATACTGAAGTTTGGTGTTCTGGGCCTAAAGGCACAAATATCACAGCTATACTGCTAACCACAACACAACGCAGACACGTCCACTTAACATCCTTTTAAAGGTGCATGATGAAGAGGTGTATAGTGACACTGTGACCTTCCAAGCATGTCGTAAGAGGCGACTAAGGAGGTTGATCAATGGCTTAACAAGCTGTCATTGTAAAAATTATTGTTATGGAAACAGAGCCATAGATTTTACAAGCAGTGATCTCTGCAATATGTGCCACTTTGGCACGCAAGGTTTCTGTTTTTGAGATTGTGGTTCTGCCCTATGTGCCGTCTTAAAAGACAATAAATAAATTCTCAAAGGACAATAGATAAATGAAGAGGTGTACTCCTTTAGTTATTGGGCAAACGCAAGCAAGGAAGCAACACTTGAAAGGTTAGCCAGTATGTTCAGCATTTTTGTTAATAATAAATGACAATATGAGGTAAAAATTTTCAAGGTTTTTAGATCCACAAAAATGTTACAACAGTCAAAAATCAAAAGTGAGAACTCTTAGCCCACAGCCTGTAATGTTTTTAACAGATGCAAGATCAGCACTCTAGGCACTACAATCCAGAAAATTGAAACAGCTGCAGACCTTATTGACTTTACCACAAGGTCCCCCTACGGTGGATTCCATCTCACAGTGGAATGCCAGGTAACGAGAGGGCTGATCAGCTGGCAAAGAAAGGCACAACAGGCGCACAACGAGAGGCACCAGTTACATACCACCAGAAGAAACAGATAATCAAATCAATCAAAAGACCTGATATGTAAGGATAAAATATTTTACATTATATCATTTTTGTGTTGTTCCAACCGAAGGCCTTCTTGGTCGAAACATCTCTATATATTTTTGTTTTGTTTATCACCTATGTAAAGTTGTTACCATACCACTTTTCCCTTTATTTTCAAAATTGTCATTTTTATCATGAGCTTTACAGCAGCTACGCATTTCTATCCATCTTGATGCCTTTAAACCCCCCCCCCCCCCCCACATTCTCATTTCAGCTAGGTCAACAAGAAAGTGTTGGGCAGGACTGAACCATGATCACTCCATCTCCAAGTCAATGTGTTAACCTGCTGATGTTCACTTTAGATTTTCTTTACTTTCTAAAGACACTTTTTGCTTGGCCTCTCCCATGTAATTAATTCCGCCTATTTTACATAAATCTGGTGTATTTGCAAGTATATGAAATTTTTTTCTAGATAATACCTAGACTATACAATCTCATATCCAAAAAAACATATTTTTTAAATTAACAAAACTGTACAAGAAATGTTAATTTAGTTAGCTGACAGATCATCCTCAGTGCATCATCAGACAACTCCATGAAAGATCATATTTTTAAAATATGTAAGTATGTTTAAAAGATTTCAGAAACTGTACAAGAAATTAACAAAACAGTTTCAAGAAATTAACAAAAACTGTTTAAAGAAATTAACAAAATTACAGTCCACCAGTTCTGAACAGTTACTTGCCTCTTCCACCTCTGCCACCATGACTGAAGCCACCCCTACCACCACCACCACTGCTCTTATTTCCTGCAAAGTCTAATTTGACAGGTCTCCCATCAATTGCCTGACCTTTCATTGAGTCAAATGCCTCTTCTGCTGCATCAGGAGTTTTAAAATCCACAAAGCCAAAGCTGGAAAATATAACAGAAGTCTTAAAGACAAGGTTCTAGCTAACATGTAACAAAATGGTCTGGGAGGTGCTCATTGTAGACTCCATCTATCTTCTTTTGATATGAAATTTATACATCTAGACCTGAATATGACATGGTTCTAGCTAACATGTGACAATATGGTCTGGGAGGTGCTCATTGTAGACTCCATCTATCTTCTTTTGATATGACATTTATACATTTAGGCCTAAATGTGTCATGAACTGTGCAACACACCAGAAGTCTTCATAAATTCCTCATAGTTTGCAGCGCAGGGTTACTTCTGTGGGCCATATTTCCATTCCTGAGGTGTTGAGGACAATACAGTTCTCTTGCATGTGCTCCACAAGTACATGTCATATCGCATTATCACTGAGGTCTATTTTGTGTGCTTCCATTTGAAAAATCATGATCTGCTTCTGTCTTTTGTATTTGTTTAAAATGTAAAGGTTCCCTCTACACTTTGCTAGGCGTATGGAGAATATGGTGTTAGTGACCATATTTTTCTATGACCACAGCACATTTTTGGGTGATGTGGTCGGTATCATGCCAGGCCACCTTTACTTCCCAGAAAAATATCTGGTACCCATTTTTAGAGGCTGGGTGAACCCTGGAGCCTTGTAAGTCCGAAAAAAAATCTGCCACTGCTGGGATCGAACCCGGACCCTTCTGGTCAGGAAGCGAGCACACTTGTTTAAACCTAGATTAGAATTGAGTCGTAAAGATCACCATTTAAAAATTCAAATTTTCCCAACAATGTACCTTCCTATATGTTCAGGTCAGTCATCTGTGAAGCATCATTGCGGCCAGACATATTTTACGTTTTTTTATTTTTTTTTTAATACAGCCAGGGGCATCATATAAAAGTAGTAGTTGTCAATAACAATTTTTGTATTATTTAAATTTTTTCATTGGATGGCATGATCACTTCACGTATGTTCTGGCTGTACGTCTTAATTTTTTTAATTATTTTCATAAACTATAGATCTTACAAAGTGTGATCTCTCCAAAGATTTGTAAAAAAATTTCAATAACTGTATTTTTGTTCAAGTTACATTGAGTTTTTTAGCAGTAAATTTTACGAAAGTTATTGAGTTATTAGCGAGTCATCATCATTGCACTCAGAACATGTCTGTAGGTGCTCAGATCCCCTCCTCAGCAAGTCTCGAAGTGTCCAGCGACTGACAACTTCAGTTCTGTGTTGGTTGATTAGTCTTCTTACACGTCCACTAAGTTTCTTGTTTCTGGCTGTGCCCATCTTAACTGTCATCTCTTTCATCCGAAGGAGTAACGTGGACTCATGGTTGTCGAAGTCCTGTGTCCTTCCCACTTTCCGGAGAGCACTGATGATGTCCGCCCGATCCATTGGTTGACCGTCCTCAACAAAAGTGCAGCTAGCCAACCTGTCCGCTCTTTCATTTCCTCGTACTCCCGCGTGTCCTGAGACGTAGACAAAGGTGACCTCATGTATTTTTGACTTCTGCAATGACTCTACCCATTACATACATACAGATCCCGCCTCCACTTTTCTTATCATGCTCATCGAATCACTCAGTATGCAGGCATGGGTGTAGTCTTGTGACTCTCGGAAGGCAATTGCAGTCCCCATCATAACAGCTACAGCACACGCCAAAAGACATATGGCCAAGAGGCACCGAAAGTGAACGCCGAACTATCATTCTCATTCTGCTGCACTTTGTCTGTGCTATATCGTTGTGTGTATGGCCCATGAAATCGTGGACCTTGAAAGACCGCTCAAGACATCTTATAGACTTGACAACAACATGGAGACATCAATAAGATCAACTTGTATGGTAATAAAATGTCAGGAGGATTGTTCAAACACATCTAACACTCCCTGTGGTTTAATTTCGTAGACATGAATGAACAGAAGTTTCAAAGTTACAGCAAACATTCACCATACTTACTTCATCCATTCTTACTTCATCCATTCTGAATCTCTAATGCTATACAACTGCTAATCAGTCATTCTGTTCTACCTAAGTCTACCCAAACCTGTTATTAGCACTGTCCAAGATGGATAAAAAATTCTAAATCTTGCTAATCTAACCTAACCTGATCTTTCTCAATGACAATGGTTGCTATTCTACAATTTAAACTATCTACCCTACCACTATGGGAGCGGTGATAGCTCAGTGGTTAGTGAACTGGACTACAAATTGACAAGAGGTAGGGTTCAATCCCAACCGACGGTTTCCGGGTTCACCCAGCCTTAAATGGGTACCAGATTTTTTTCTTGGAAGTAAAGTGGCACGGACGTAATGCTGACCACATTACTCCAAAAATCATGTGCTGAAAGTCTGTAAAATTTATGACCATTAACACCATATTCCCCATACGTTACTTGGCGTGAGGGGGCTCTTTATATTTACTACCCTACCACTATCTACCAGATGTCAGCCTTCTAAGATGTTATCTTCACCTTACCAGTGCCAATCTCTATCTAAATCTACAACTACGTCTTTCTCCGCTAAAATTTTGGCAAGGACTGTCCAATTTCTGACAAAGAAATTGGTTTATCCTATTCATCATGTAACCACAAACCAGACGCACTTTGCAGAATGATCTTCACCTGACCACTGTTCACAGTTGCTAATATCTTACAATGTACTAGACTATTAGCCTATTTTATGCCAACTAAACTAAAATCGTACAGACTGATAGCACCCACCCTTTAGACTTGCCAGAGTCAGGGAAAGTAGGAATTCTGGCCGAGACTGCACCCTTGAATGCTGCCATCAGTGAGGACTCATCTGTGTTGTAGCTAAGATTCTTTACAAACAAGATTTTGGATACTCCTCTTGCTGCACCTGCCAAGGACATGGACATTTGTCAGATCATATGAAAAAGATGATTAATTGATTCAACATGTGGCATGGACATTTGTTAGATCATATGAAAAAGATGATTAACTGATTCAAAATGTGACATGGACATTTGTTAGATCATATGAAAAAGATGATTAACTGATTCAACATGTGACATGGACATTTGTTAGATCATATGAAAAAGATGATTAACTGATTCAACATGTGACATGGACATTTGTTAGATCATATGAAAAAGATGATTAACTGATTCAAAATGTGACATGGACATTTGTTAGATCATATGAAAAAGATGATTAACTGATTCAACATGTGACATGGACATTTGTTAGATCATATGAAAAAGATGATTAACTGATTCAAAATGTGACATGGACATTTGTCAGATCATATGAAAAAGATGATTAATTGATTGAAAATGTGACATGAACAAACCAATGAAACAATATTAGATGTAGTACCCTCCCCCACAGCCATCTTTAGAGAAAGGCAAGCTCGCAACCCTACTAGCATGACATAATCAGTCAAAGTTCACCTTTGTCAACTATAGATGTCTTCTCAAGCCTAACAGAATCCTACCCACAAATGACCCTGCTAGCAACGCTGAAGCTAAATGGGTGACATCACACTAGTATGGTTATGAGCAAGGAAAATTTAATGAAAAATGAGATAGAGGAGAAGATACTGGACAGTCTACATTGTGGAATAAACCCACAGTTGGAGAAGTATAAATATAAAAAAAAGCTGATACAGATAAACTTGGTTGTTCCATTCTCCTACTATCTTTAGCCCACTGCCTTGTGGGTGAGACTTTTTAGTCAAAGGCTACCGGAGCCAACCGTAAACAAACCAACGGAAGGCAACAGAAAACCACCGTCATAACTTCTTTGTACAATCATGAATCGCCACAACAATAGAAATCACGACAACAACGTTAAGTTCCAATGGAAAACCCTCGATTGGTAGGGCACATCATGTGCTATAGGTGATACCCGACCATCATCAAGCTGCTGTAAGAAAAAAAAGAAGATAAAAACTTTGTTAACCTCAGACGAAAGATGTACAAAAGAGGTGAGATGCAGAATGGCTCAGGCAAAAGCAGATTTCCAAAAAATGAGGAAGATACTATGAATGTTGAGAATACCATGGACAGCTAAGAAGAGTAATGAAAACGTTCTGAAAGAGGTCAAAGCAAAAAGAGGGCTAATTTCCAATATTAGGAAGAAACAATTATCATTTTTTGGTCATGTAATGAGAAGAGAACAACTGGAATATATTGCAACAACTGGAAAAATTGAGGGATGAAGAGATTGAGGGAAGCAAAGAGAAAAAATACCAGACAGCTTAAGAGAATGGCTTGGCAGAAGGTCAACAACAGAAATGATAAATAATTGTCGAGATCAAAAGTTATGGAAAGACATGATCACCTACGCCAGAGGGCCGGTACTTGATGATGATGATGACTATCTTTAGGCAGGATGTTGTTTATTGTTTGGATCATCATCACTGAACACCGGATGAATCCATAAGTGCTCCAATATCTCCACGGAGAATCCTGGCCCATGTGCACGAACTCTGTAGCACGGCCTGGCATTCATGGGGTGGGTAGGTTTTTGATGACAACTGTTGCCAAGGCAGTGGCCACATTTAATGCCTAGTCTTTTTTATTTCAAGTGCCAAGGAATTTTTAACATACACAAGTGCACATGGGATCTACTGTTTTTTCGCCGTTATCTGAGAGGGCTAGACGTCAGATCTCACTACCCAAGAGATCAGGGGAAGGTAACCTCAAAAAGAAACCACAGATTAATTCCTCCTATTTTAAAAAATCACTACCATTTCAGGTGGGCTTTGAACCTGGGGTCTTCATGTCTTGGTGCCGGCGTTGTACCTCTAGACTACCGCAGATCTCACTGCCCAGAGACCAGGGGAGGATAAAGCCATGGATTTAATTTTATTATTTTTTTTTAAATTTTCCATCACTTGTGGTGGGAATCCAAACCAGACCTTCTTGTCTAGAGCCTGACGTCTTACCAATAGACCACACAGCCCCCCCCCCCCCCCCCCTCTCAACGAAACGCAGGATATTATTTGCATCATTTCCAGGTATATGACAGTGGATGAGATTAACTAACCTGAATTGATCTGCTTCTTGTTCCCATCAAAGCTTCCGCTGCCTCTTCTGCCTTCAGGACCAGCTTGCTGTTTCTTTACAGAACTTCTGGCCCCTATATAGTCAAGGAATAAAGAGTTGCCATAGAGCTCGACTCCTTGTTTTTCCGACATGGCACTCTCCATAGCCTCTTTATTTGCAAATTCAATAAATGCAAACCTGAAAAAAAAAAAATTGAATATAAAATTTTAACGCTTTATCCAAACTTATTAATAGTGACGTCAAGAGGCATACATAGAAGAACATAAAATAATATTTAATAACTAACACAATTGTTATCAAAACATCCATCCTTCTATCTGGTGAGAGAACCAGGTGAGTATTTTACATAAATGTAAATAATATTTACAATTGATTGACACACTTTACATTTTATTTTATCTAAACATCTGACCTACATATTAGCTCTTTCCATACATTTCGTCGCACTGTGCGCCACACCGATTTCGGCAATGTACGTAAAGGTAAAGTACGAGACTTGAACCAGCGTCTTAGCACGCGAGTTTACACCCATATGTGCTCAGCCGCCTAACCAGAAATGTTCGGAGATTTCTGTATAGTGTCGCCTCAAGCATCGAAACTCAGATGCCAAGCGACATTCCTCACCTTCCCAGGGTAATACCCTGGTACTCATTTCTGCCAATGGCTGGGTTGACCGTGGGGGTATTTTTTTTTTCAACCACGAGTACAATTCACACTGCTCCCAGCGGGAACTGAACATGGGTTGTCCGAACGTCGGTAGTCCAGTCAGGTGGTTTTCCCAACTAGGCAACTGAGGCAATGTACGTTTTGCTGCATAGTGCACCCCGCTCAATTTGATTAGTGTGAACACCATCAAACAATATTCTTTTTACATGTCTTGTATCATCTTGATATTGGTGAAATCTAATTCCTTGTTCAATTATCTAAAAATTCATATTTAATATGTTATATGTTAGATAAATATAAATATATAGATTGATTCTTAAAACCATGAACAATTTTGTCTCTTTTAAAACCATGAACAATTTTGTCTCTGACATCTCTTCCGTTGCGTCAATAAAAAGCTTCCGTACGGAAAGAGTTAAGGACAAATCCTTATGACTCCAGCAACAATTACTGTTACTACAAACAAAAAAAACTGAAGCCACTGCGATAATACAGTTAGATTTAATATAGTTAGATTTTATATACAGTTAGATTTTATATACAGTTAGATTTTATATACAGTTATATTTTATATACAGTTAGATTTTGTATCTATCTATTGACCTTTCGAGCCGTAACCGGCCCATAGGGCGTAGACCAAGATACACCTTCTCCTATATGAATTTTTGTTCTAGCAGTTTTCTTTTAAAGATATTTTATCAAATCTCGCCATCTGTCTCTGTTCTGTGCAAGCAGTTCTATCTCATTGAGGGAGCCGATTCCTGCTGCTCTTGCCTCTCTCATCAATGTTCTTCTCAGTGTCTCCCTGGGTCTTCCTCTTTTTCTTTTACCTGTTGTTTCCCATATGAGGGCTTGCTTTGCTATTCGATTATTATCTCTTCTCATCACATGTCCAACGTATGACCATCGTCTTTTCTTTATTACTGAAGATATTAGTGGTTGATTGGCGATTTCTCTAATTTCCTCGTTTGTTTTGAATTCGTTCCATTCTATACCAAGTATTTTCCTTAGACATTTATTTTCGAATGCGTTCAACTTTGTTTCTATATCTCTTGTTGTTTTCCAGCTTTCACACGCATACGTAAGGGTTGATAGTACATTTGATTTGAATAGCCTAAGTTTTGTGTTTGTGCTAATGAGTTTTGATTTCCACAACTTTTCAAGGCTTCTGAAAGACATTGCTGCTTTAGCCAGTCTGATTCTAATTTCTTTGCTCGTATCCCCTTCTCGATCAATGTGACTTCCAAGATAGATGAAGTGATCGATCTCTTCTACTGGTTTGTTTTCCATGTATATTTTGTCACTTGTTGGAATTAAACTTTTCATGACTTTAGTCTTTTCATGATTGACCTCAAGCCCAATTTTGCTGGCTATTGATGATAGTTCATTTGTGTTTTCCTGCATCGTTTTTATCTGATTGCTGATGAGAACTATGTCATCAGCAAAGTCCAGGTCCTCCAAATGGTCTCCTTGTATCCATTCGATGCCTTTATTACCAGTGCAGCATTTCTTCATTATGAAGTCCATAACAATTCCAAATAACAAGGGCGATAAAATACATCCTTGTTTAACCCCAGTTTCTATTGGGAAACATTCGCTCAGTCCTTCCTCTGTTCGAACTGCACATGTGTAACCATCATACATGTCTTTGATAATATTTATGATTTTTGATGGTAAGCCATATTGCTTCAGAATTTTCCACAAAGAATCTCTATGAATACTATCAAGAGATTTTGTATACAGTTAGATTTTATATATAGTTAGATTTTATATATATAGTTAGATTTTATATATAGTTAGATTTTATATATAGTTAGATTTATATATAGTTAGATTTATATATAGTTAGATTTATATATAGTTAGATTTTATATATAGTTAGATTTAATATATAGTTACATTTTTGGGTCATGTTAAAAGACACAAAAGCCTAATAAAAGTAATATTGGAAGGGAAAATACAAGGTAAAAGAGGCACAGGCAGACCAAGACTAACATGGACGAGTAACATCAAAAGATGGACAAGTCAACCTATGACAATCTGCACCATCAAAGCAAGAGACAGAGTGGAATGGCGCTCCATGGTAGCCAACCTTCGATGCGGAGACGGCACTCAATGATGATGATATAGTTAGCTTTCATATATTGTATGATTTTATATATAGTTAATTTAATTTAACTCCTAGTTGTGGTAGTCTTTTTTTTAATAAAGATCAAACCTAGGAGTCAGTTAAGCTTCTGAAAGTGGGTGTAAGAAATTTTTGTCTGATAAAACTGCTCGTCCCAACATTTACTGATCACATTACCTGTAACTGCACTGGCGGAGAATGAACAAATACGGACAAGAACACCATTCTCTTCACATACCATTTACATGAAAGGTACCCATAATTTCTTTTTAACACATGCACAGTAACCCAATTTAGTACATTTCTTACTGCATAAAAACGGATTCAATTTAGCACTTTTCTTACTGCATAAAAACTGACTCAATTTAGCACTTTTCTTACTGTATAAAAACTGATTCAATTTAGCACTTTTCTTCCTGCATAAAAACTGACTCAATTTAGCACTTTTCTTTCTTACTGCATAAAAACTGACTCAATTTAGCACTTTTCTTACTGTATAAAAACTGATTCAATTTAGCACTTTTCTTCCTGCATAAAAACTGACTCAATTTAGCACTTTTCTTTCTTACTGCATAAAAACTGACTCAATTTAGCACTTTTCTTACTGCATAAAAACTGATTCAATTTAGCACTTTTCTTACTGCATAAAAACTGACTCTTCTATTTCTGCTGTGTTCACTAACAACTACAGCTCTTCTGTGTCTGCTCCTCAAGAGTTCATCAAGTGGGCCTAGATGTCTTTTGTTGTGGTTTACAGAAAGTTGTAATATTTTTGTTTATCAGTCAAACAAATCCACCTTTGACAAAGACATTTCTGGGTAAAGTGTTACCTTCTCTTGATCCCAACTCACTTGGCCAGACTGGTTAGTCTGTTCCAGAGCCACAGCAAAGAGGGTTTACGATCAACTATTGGTCGTTGATCCTGATGCTAAATTTGTTTGTTTGTGTTCATCATCATGTGCCATACCAGTTGGCATAGGCGATCATGTCCTTCCACAATATTCTATCCACAGTGCATCATATCAGTTCTATTGTTGACTGTTTTCCATGCCATGACACCAAGCTATCCAGTATTTTCTCTCTTTGTCGTCCGCGATCTCTCTTTTATTTTATTTTGCCAGTTGTAACCAAGTATTCCAACTTTCCTCTTCTCATGATGTGCCCGAAAAATGTTGATTGTTTCTTTCTGATGTTTTTTAGGAGCTCCCTTTTTGTGTTGGCCTCTTTGAGAATTTCTTCATTGGTCTTTTTAGCCATCCAGGGAACTTTCAACATTCTTCTGAGAAATCCCATCTCTGTGCTCTCTAATCGTCTTTTCATTTGTTTGTCTACTGTCCATGATTCGCTTCCATAGGTCAGAATTGGTTCTATATAGCACCGATGAACTCTCTAGTTTGTGTTCAGCTTTATATCTCTAGCGAAGTCCAAAGGGACTGAATTTTGTGTGAATATTACTTTTTCCTATTTTTCACACTGGCAGATGTGTGTTCAGGTGTCCCCCACCATACAGGCAGATATTCTCAGACTTCAGAGGTACTCTCATATTTTTATTGTTAAGAGTTTTAACATTTTTGGGTAGATTTCTTCCCCCTATTAATTTTTGCACCGCAGAAGCAACCATTTTGTGGGCCTACTCTTTTTCGATTTCCAACTGTCTAGGGTTCTTCGAAAAATGACCCACACTGAACTTCCTGTTTTTCGCCATTATCCAAGAGGGTAAGACATCAGATCTCACTACCCAGAGACCGGGGGAGATTACGGATTCTATTTAATTAATTTATTTTCCACCATATGTGATGGAAATCAAACCCAGGACCTTCTTGTCTAGAGGTCAGCATCTTATCTTTAAACCACCCTGACCCCTTGATGCAAATAGTTAGCTAAAAGTCACTAACCACTTTCAGCCCTTGCGATGTCTGACGTCTTAATACCTTTCCGATTATAACTCTGGACTCAAATAGCAAAGAGGAGCATTTTAAAAGAATAGGTTAGAAGTGTGGATTGCCATCTATCTACAACAATCATCAACATGATTATGAATTATCAGACACAATTACATCACTGCATGCCTCATAATCATCATCATCAAGTACCGGGCCTGCTGGTGTAGGTGATCATGTCTCTCCACAACTTTTGATCTCAACAGTTATTTACCATTTCTGTTGTTGACCTTCTGCCAAACCATTCTCTTAAGCTGTCTGGTATTTTTTATCTCTGCTTCCCTCTATCTCTTCGTCCCTCAATTTTTCCAGTTGTTACAATATATTCCAGTTCTCTTCTCATTACAAGGTCAAAAAATGATGATTGTTTCTTCCTAATATTGGAAATTAGCTCTCTTTTTGCTTTTACCTCTTTCAGAACATTTTCATTACTCTTCTTAGCTGTCCATGGTATTATGGCTGCCCCTGCTGCCTTGCAGGTAAGCTCGGGCGAGTAAAAGACTAAGGGAGGGTACCCCGAAGTAAAACAACCCCACTGCCTTGTGTGTGAGACTTTTTAGTCAAAGGCTAGCGGAGCCAACCTTAAACAAACCGACAGAAGGCAACAGAAAACCATGGTCGTACTTTCATTGTACAATCATAAATCGGCACAACAACTGCATGCCTGGCAAACCTATATAATGCTCTGTCATCTCTAGCAGACAACAAAGGTTGCACATACTGATGATTTCTGTGAGATATTGGCTGTGTATATATGCCTCAAACTTCCTCTCATACATTAAAAAAAATATATTCCACATTCAATTTTAAATTCTTGCAGTCTGAGGGGAAATGATTCATCTACATGAATACCATTTGGCATCTTTTGAAAAAGTGACTGAGAAACTATGTTCTACCCTGAGTGCAGTTAACCCAAATAGGTCTCAACTATAAATCAATACAGAGTGATTGCTTGTATAACATGTGCTGTGAAAAAGTTGGGACTTTCTGGAAATCTAACTCTGTCCAACTTTCAGGCCATGAAAAATCATAATCAGAGCCTGCCTAATACATTCACATGACAGTAAGCTTTTAATGAGTGTTCATAGAGTGTCATCACATGGTTATGTTATGATTTATACAACAAATATTGTATGTCAAACTTAAAGAGACCAAAGGGCAGACCAGTGCTGAGATATAAGGATGTTTGCCTGGCTTCCTTAGGGGAATTTTCTATAAGTGAAAAGAACTGGGAAAATGTGGCTGCAGATTGTAGTAGAACATGGAGAGCAAACATAAAAAGTGGCACAGCAACTTTTGAGACAGTGCTGATGTCAAATTCAGAAGACAAAAGGTGAAAGAGAAAGGAGACAAGACCGGGTTCTGCTGGTACACCTTGCTTGTTCTGTGGATGGATCTGTCTGTCCAGGATTGGCAAATTCAGCCACGAGTAAAGATGTTCAGTAAAGCAGCACCCAGTATGAGACACTAATGCTTTACCAAACTACTGACTTATCATGATTTCAGAACAAAACAATAATTAAAGCTTGCATAATGATGAAAGTTCTAAAGTTATAATAATTTTGTGTATTATTGGTAATTATTTTTACACATTTTGTGGTAATTACACCGTAAGATCATTAAAATCTAGTAAACCGAAATAGATATTTTCATTTATTGCCTTTCTTCATAAATCATCAACTAGATAGGTCTTTTTCTTTAGCAATTGAAATGACCAGATCTCCACATTGATAACCACTGGGCCATCACGGCAATTAATAGTGTCTTGAAAAGTCTTGCAATTCTCGTCATTGAATGGATAGTGTCAATAAAATAATATAATAACAATAGTGTTATTAAAATCTAGTAAACTGATATCAATACTCAGATTTATTGTGCATTTTTAAAAGTGTGCACAATTTGAAAGCAACTGAACAGGAGTTAAATTTGTTAAAATTAAATTAGATAACTAACTCTTAATTGACAAGCATTATGCCAAACGTCATAATCAGGATTTTTTTTTTATGTTCGCCTGTGGCAAAGTTCCTAGAGGCTAGGAACTGAATGTTGCAAGTTAATTATTTTTTCCCTGGCAGCCATGTGCACAGGGGTCCCTTGCTGCACAGGCAGATAACTCTGTCTTCGGAGGTACTCATATCTTTCAGTATATGATGTTTCAAACCCGGGCCTCATTGCTGAGACCAGGGATGGTTGCCACAGAGTGAAATCAAAAATAAAAATCCCAACTTGTGCAGCCGTGATTTGAACTCGCAACCTCTCTGTCTCGAGATCATCATCTTGCCTTGAGACCAACCCATCCCCATCACCAGGAACAACCCAGTTCTAAGCAGATAAGCCAACCAACTATTATGGCAACTCCCTATAGCACAAAAAACAGCATGTAAAAATGACAATGCATAATTAATTCACTTTAAAATTAATATCTTTCATCATAACTGGTGTACAAACACGAATGAGGTATCTTAAAAGTGGTAATTTCAAGGGTTAACCTATTATATTTTTAATTTTTTAAAGTATTTTTAAATTTAACAAATAAATTCCTACATCAATATAAATGACCAATCTCACCCTTTGTGAAGAAAATCCTTCTTGGGAATTCTGATATCCACGGCTGAGCCAAAGATACTACGTAAACTCTCTGATGTGGCATCTTCAGGGAGATTCTTCACAAACAGGGTGCGGGTGTCCTCTTTACAGAAGATAATAATAAACATCCAATCACAAAAACAATATGAACGTTGTTTACATCTTTTGTTACCTTGGTCACAGACTGATGAAGCAACCAGAGGTTATTAAACACCTTATGTCTTGTTTAGCAACAACAGAGTTTCTCCACTTCATGTAGCCTGTGGACATCCTTCATAGGGTGCCCCCAAGTCTGGTCCACACAATTCATATGTTCCCAGAATCCTCTGTCATGTTGTCCTTAATCTCTTTTCACTTCCCTCTGGAGATCAATGTAAGGCAGTTTTTGCGACTGTTTCTAAATCACTAGCTCTTTAACTCTATGTTGCACCCGAACCAATTAAACAGACAGATGCCTTTATAAAAGAGTCTGAAATCTTAATCAGAATTGACCCATGATGGCAGCAGAAGGAATCACTAGCTCCATTTGTACTGATGTGCTGTCTGCTTTATCAAATATAATTTATCAATAAAATTTTTTTTATAAAATGAAACATGAGGACAATATTAGATACAATCTTAAAAAAACACCTGTCAAGTATTTGTTCTTACCATTAAAGTCAATGAGACATTGATCAGGCAGAAAAGCCAGTGGCTCACGCAGCTGAAATAATAACCAGTCAGCCTAGGTACAATTTAGGGAGCTGTGATGGCTCATGGTTAGTAAATTGAACTAAAAAGTACAAGAGGTCAGTTTTGATCCTGATCAGCGGCTTCCTGGTTCACCCAACCTTAAATGGGTACCAGATTTTTTTTTCTGAGAAAGTAAAGCATCACGGGCGTAATATTGGTCACATTACCTCAAAAATCATGTGCCGAAGGTCTGTAAAGAATTATAATCTCTAACACTATATTCCCTATACGCCAGTTGGTACACCAGGGCTCTTTACTTTTTTTTTTATTATGTACAATTTACAATAAAACTGTTGAAATGATAAATCCTGGGTACAATTTGCAATGAAACTTCTTGAAATTGTTAACATGATAAATCCAATGAGCTGAAACTGCTAACACAATCTATCACATTTTGCTCTAGTACCCTCTGGTGTTGAAAGCAGTGGTTATTCTTGACTTTTGTCACATGCTACCAATAATAGTTCACTCATTGGCCAACATTTTGTGGTGCTTTCTACCTATCTATCAATTGACCTTTTGAGCCATAGCAGGCCTATAGGGCATAGACCCAGATACTCTTTCTCTTATCTAAATTTTTATTCTAGCAGTTTTCAATCCTTCTAAAGATATTTTATCAAATCTCGCCATTTGTCTCTTTCTGTGCAAGCAGCTCTATCTCACTGAGGGAGCCGTTTCCTGCTGCTCTTGCCTTTCTGATCAATGTTGGTGCTTTCTATGGGAAGCATGAATTTCCTTCACTTTGCTTAGTTCATGACAATCATTCATGACAGTGTAGCAGTGATTATAAGGTGTATGACAAACGGGGAGTTGATAGGGTAGAAGTCAGGAGGAAAGTGAGAAGAAGTAACTAAAATAGAAACATCGAGTCCACGGGGAAGGTGATAAGAAGTAAAGAATATAGAAACATCAAGTCTCACGAGGAAAGTAAGACGCAATTAGGAGTGGGGCAGAAATGTAAAACGGTGTACGACTGGTTGGAAAGGAGGAAGTTAGGAAAAACGATAAGTTAGAAGGTCAGTCTAGAGGGGACCTGTACTCAATGTGGACGGTTGTTTTTGGGCGAACCGGTACTGTGAGTGGTAACCAGGTTGGTTACCCGAAACAGTGTTGTAGTGTTATTCAGTTTGTGTTTGACAGTTGAGCGGAATGGACCTTGCACATTGAACAATGTTAAGTAAACTTGTGTTACCATTATAGACACAAATAGTTGTAGTTGTGAAACTCATAAGTAAAGGACAAATTAGGTGATAATGAGCGAGACAGCTCTCGCATATCTAATGATCAGTAAAATTGTGTGCCATTATAGATACAAATAGTGTAGTTGTGAAACTCATAAGTAAAGGACAATTTAGATAATAGGGAGCGAGTTAGCTCCAGCCTATTAATGCTCAGCAAGATTGTGTGCCATTATAGATACAAACAGATGTAGTTGTGAACTCATCAGTGAAGGACAAGTTATGTGATAGTGAACGCTCTCGCATCTTAATGCTTAGTGAACTTGTGTCGCCATTATAGACAGAAACAGATGTGAAACTCATAAGCAACGGACAATTTATATGATAGTGAGTGAGTTAGCTCTCGCATAGTAATGCTCAGTGAACTTGTGTCACCAATATAGACACAAACAGATGTAATTGTGAAACTCGTCAGCCAAGACCAGTTGCTGATAGCGAGCGGGAGATCTCGCGTAGTGTTTTCAAGAGAGTCAGACTGAATGAAGTCAGCTCTAACAGAAGGTCACCAAGTAGCATGGTGGCCTGAAGGGACTACTGAAACCCTGCACCGTGTCATGATGAAGCCATCCAGTGAGTTGATGTAACTACAAGCCGGTGCTGGAGGTGTATGAATTATGGAGGGGCAGGGGTACCGATGTAGCCCTTAGTGAAAAGCCAAGACACGTTAGCTTAGGGTGTGTGGTTGGGCATAGCCGACCCCGTGAAGGGGTCACATTGACATTAGCGCAGTAAAACAAGGCGAGTGTGTGTAGTACACCTCATAGGTAACAGTAATGTGAGAAGTGCAGCAGAAAAACATACTGATGATGGATGTGTACAATGTTGTGCAAAGGGAATGTTCCATAAATAAACCTTGATTGTGTGCTTTTAAACGGTGTTCCATTGACTATTTAATCAATACAGTATGTGTATGTCTGTGCCTAGCAGTCAAGCCTAACGCTGAACTGACGTGTGGCAGTACATGAAGGTGTCAACACGAAAGGGGATACAGGGCAGTGCGGTACAATTGCAGTGTCAAGGCTAATCGAACATCAAGATCTGTCACCGTCGATTAATTGACTTAGGGCAAGACGACATGAAGAAGGGGAACGAACGGCTATAAGAGTACTTCAAGTCTAGTCCAGCCTATGCATATATGACTACATTGTTCTCCAACAGAACTTTTGATCTGTCTCTCTTTGATGCTTAAATTACAAGAATTGTCATATTGTCAGAAAGAATATAAGGCAACTAAGGAGGGTTGGGCATGGGACTGGCTATCCTGTACTGTTCTGTAACTCTGTTGTGTAACCTCACAAACATGGACAAGTCAAAGATAAGAATAAAAATAAATCCGAGTATTACATAACAGACCCTTTTTTTTGGAATCCTCAAGGAAAAAGACAAAGAGGAAGACCAAAATATTCTAAGCGAAGACAGATGGAAGCAGAGATGAAGATAATAGGGAAAACACGGAATTTCTCTCTCTCTCTCTCTGCGACCAAGACTCAATCAGAGTAGGATTCCAGACTCTCTTATGAAGTCAGCTGTCTGTTTAAGTGATTCGATTGCCCCATATAGTTTAAACATGGAATGATCTTACAAGAATGACAAGAAACAGAATGGCTTGGAAAGTGTTAGTTGAAGACCTATGCTCCACAGGGAGCTGAAAGGTAGAAGAAGAAAAAGAAATAATATAAGATAACAAAACCAATAACAGGCAATTAAAATATTTCTTAATGGATACAGCAATGCATGAAGTCACAAAGATGGCCAAATTAAAAAAAAAAACCCAGAAAATAAGCTTTTAAATTTAAATAGCAAAACAAAATAAATATGAAAAAAGGTACAATGTGAAACTCATCTGACTTACTCTCATTTTCCTCATTTTTGACTTTATCTCCAGGTGGCTCTGACTGACTTTTCTTATCAATTATTGGCTGAGGATTATCTGGAGGCTTAGCCCGAGGCTTTGCTTTCTCTATAGCAATAGTTTTATTTTTTAAAGTGGAGCCACTTAGTGCTACAGCACTTGCCAAGTCATTTCTATCCTCTAGATCTGCAAATGCATTGCTAGAATGGAAATAGCAGTTAATTTTGAAATTTTCACAAATATTCACATTGAAATATTAACAAATAATTACATTGATATATTCACAAATATTCACATTTAAATATTGACAAATATTCACACATATTCACTGCAAAATATTCACAAAATTGACAAATAAATCAAAAATGAAAATAATGAAGTTAATGAAAATCAGTCAATTTCAGTAAATTTACTAAAGTCAAGTTAGACAGGGTTGTGTGCTGTCACCAGATTTATTTAATTAGTGAGATTCTTTTAAGATCCATAAGGGGTATGACTGGAAAAACAATCAGAGGTCATAACATAAATAATCTAAGGTATACTGATGATACAGTCTTAATCGCTAAGAGTGAAAATGAGTTACAAGAAATGTTGGACATTATAGTGAAAGAAAGCAAAAATAAAGGCCTTAATAGCAAAAAGACAGAGGTAATGGTAACAACAAAGAAAAATACAACACAACAAAGCACAATAAAGACAAGTGGAACAATATTAAAACATGCAAATGAAATATCTAAATATTTAAATATCTGGGAGCATTGTTAACCTCAGATGGTAGATGTACAACAGAGGGGAGATGTAGAATGGCTCAGGCAAAAGTAGCATCCCAAAAAATGAGGAAGATACTGTGCAATCCATTTTTGACAAAAGGAACAAGAAAAAGAGTTCTCAAATGTTATGTAGAGCCAGTCTTGACATATGGGTGTGAATCATGGACAATAGAACAAAAGACATGAAAATAACTGGAAGCTGTAGAAATGTGGTTTTACAGAAGAATGTTGAGAATACCATGGACAGCTAAGAAGAGTAATTAAAAAGTTCTGAAAGAGGCCAAAGCAAGAAGAGAGTTAATATCCAAATTTAGGAAGAAACAATCATCATTTTTTTTTGGCCATGTAATGAAAAGGGAACAGCTGGAATATATTGTAACAACTGGAAAAATCGAGGGACAAAAAGATAGAGGGAAGCAAAGAGACACCAGACAGCTTAAGAGGATGGCTTGGTAGAAGGTCAACAACTTCTCCTTCTTCTTTCCTTCCTCATCTGCCTTTCAGCGTCGAGCGGAGATGTAATTTGCGGTCTTTTGCTCTTCTGTTCGCCTCTGCTGCTGTTATGTTTCCTAGTGCTTCTAATATTCCATCGACCCATCTTTTTCATGGTCGACCTTTGGGTCTGGTGTTCTCACAACGTTTGTTGAAGGCTCATTGTATAGTGTTTTGGTCAACAACAGAAATGATAAAAACTGTTAAGATCGAAAGTTGTGGAGAGATATATGCTTGATACATATGAGAGACCTGCTTATTATTAGCAGGCACAGTACGTATGATGATGATGATTATTAACTTTGTTTCCCATAACTCTATAAACTGAATAATACTTCAACACTGACCTTCTCCTTGGAAGCTTGCGAACCTCTTTCACGATTATGTTGTTCTCTCTGAAGAAATTGGAGATTTCATCTGCTGTTGTGCATTTATTTAAATTTCCAAGAAAAAGTGAGACAACCAGTTCATCTCCATTGACAGCTGAAATTAGAGAGGTCAAAAGCATCTGTGACCAAGATTGATTTAACCAAAGGAAAGTGAGCAAGATTGATTTAACCAAAGGAAAGTGCACAAGACTGATTTAACCAAAGGAAAGTGAACAAGATTGATTTAACCAAAGGAAAGTGAACAAGACTGATTTAACCAAAGGAAAGTGCACAAGACTGATTTAACCAAAGGAAAGTGGACAAGACTAATTTAACCAAAGGAAAGTGAACAAGACTGATTTAACCAAAGGAAAGTGGACAAGACTAATTTAACCAAAGGAAAGTGAACAAGATTGATTTAACCAAAGGAAAGTGAACAAGACTAATTTAACCAAAGGAAAGTGAACAAGATTGATTTAACCAAAGGAAAGTGAACAATACTAATTTAACCAAAGGAAAGTGAACAAGACTGATTTAACCAAAGGAAAGTGAACAAGAATGATTTAACCAAAGGAAAGTGAACAAGATTGATTTAACCAAAGGAAAGTGCACAAGACTGATTTAACCAAAGGAAAGTGGACAAGACTAATTTAACCAAAGGAAAGTGAACAAGACTAATTTAACCAAAGGAAAGTGAACAAGATTGATTTAACCAAAGGAAAGTGCACAAGACTGATTTAACCAAAGGAAAGTGAACAAGATTGATTTAACCAAAGAAAAGTGAACAAGATTGATTTAGCTAAAGGAAAGTGAACAAGACTAATTTAACCAAAGGAAAGTGAACAAGATTGATTTAGCTAAAGGAAAGTGAACAGGAGTATGAACGAAAAAAGGATGAACAGTATAGATGCAAACAATAGGGACATGATTAAAGAGAAAAATTGAGTAAGAGGGATATGGATAAACAGGGTTATAATAAACAGGGATATAATAAACAGGGATATGAAATAGGGGACTGGGTGGTCTAGAGGTAATATGTTGGCCTCTGGACAGGAAGGTTCTGGGTTTGATTCCTGCCAGAGGTGGTGGAAATTTTTTTTTAAATCGGACCCACTGTTTCATCAGAGTTACCCTCCCTTGGTCTCTGGGTAGTAAGATTCGATGTCTAGCCCTCTTGGAAAAAGAGAAGGTTCCATGAGCACACACACACACACCTTAAAGAACCCTTTAAAGTTCTTTAAAGTGTGTGAGCTCTTTAGTGTAGTAAAGTGTGTGAGAGTTTGAGTTGGTCAAAAACTGACTGATGGCCAAGAAATATTTGTTAATCAAATCTTTCCATCCATTCAACCTGCACCATCAAAGCATGAGACAGAGCAGAATGGCACTCCATGGTAGCCAACCTTCGTTGCGAAGACGGCACTCGATGATGATGACGATGCATCCATGCTGAAGACAGATGTGAGATATTGCAGCAATGCCATAATCTAGCGACACAATGTATTCAAGCCCATTTAACAGGTAACAGCTAAGAAGATGGATGTGAAAGCCCTTCTCCCTTTTATATGCTATGGTCAAATACTATAAAGTTTAATACTTCATTCCCCTACAACATACTATGCTATGGGATATCCTTTACCTCAAACACAACAGATTAACCTGCACATTCGCTGGAAGTAAACAGTTAAACAAATACACAATTAATATCATAATGCAGTCAATGCTGGACAACTGTTACCAATGTCCTTTACATTACCTTCAAGTTTCTGCTTCTTGGCTGTCAGTTCTTTCTTAGATTTGTCTTTCTTCTTTCTTTTCTTACTTTCTGGTGCTTTAATGGTCTCCTCTTCATCATCGTCACCTTCATCTGAAAAAATATACACATCTCAATCTCAAAATGACAAACATTCATTCTTGAGAAAACTACTTGTTAATTACAGAAATGAAAATAAACAAGTTGTCTAAATTAATTTTCATAATAAAACACAAGTGGTGTTCTCTTATGTAATACTTATGTACTTATGTTCTCTTAGGTAATTATAGTTTAAAAACTGGTTATAACATGTTCATCTAATGAGCTGATTAAATTACTATGAAGAAAATTAACATATTTTTACTACAGAAGTCACTCAATGAAACAAGTTGCACCTTCAAAAAGGTAGAAAGTCAATAGCAAGATATATATGCCCTAAATATATCCCAAATATATTGCTACCTTGGGGAATGGGCAAATAAATGCAGTGCTGCGGTAAAGTTGGTAGCAAAGAGCTAGTAGTGGTGTGTAATGTACACACCTATAAGGTATGGTGGCAGCTTGACAAAAAAGGAACACAACAAAATACTGACGTTTCGGCCTACATGCGGCCTTCTTCAGAGAATGAGAATAACGACAACACACGATGAGACACAGATAAACATTACTACATCTAGGATAATTGGGACAGGTAAGTTAAGAAGAAGTGGATGTTGAGATAAGTGGTGAGATGATGGTGTATTGCTACCTTGTTTAATCTTCTGCTTCTTGGAAGTTGGTCCTTCGCTGACTTTCTTCCTTTTCTTGCTTTCTGCTACATTAACAACCTTTTCTTCTTCCTCCTCATCACTATCACTGTCTTCAACATCTGAAAAAAATAATCCTCATATGCAGAACTTCACCTACGGCAAACATTGTTCACTACTAAAGAATTAACTATAAAATATTCATATCTTCTCCAAGTTCTGTTACTGGTTCTACATGCAAGAACAAACATCCTACAGCATGTAATGTATGTAAGCCAGTAAGAATCACATTTTAAAAAAAAATTATATATTTAGAACTATCATTGCAGCATAAAAAGAAGTGCTTTAATCATTTTCATGAAGGGGACTGGGTGGTCTAGAGGTAAGGCATTAACCTCTGGACAGGAAGGTCCTGGGTTCAATTTCAACCACAGGCGGGGGGAATTTTTAAAAAATTAAACCTGAGGTTTCTTCATGGCTTCCGCTCCCCCAGTCTCTGGGTAGGGAGGTCCTGTGTTTGGCTCACTTGGAAAAAGGTCAAAAACAGAAGGTCCCATGTGCACTTGCACATGTTAAAGAACCGTTGGCAATTTAAAGTAAAAGAAAGCAGGCCAAATGGTCACACACTATTCTGGTAACAATTTTTAAGTAAATGTACTCATACATGCTGAGACACTAAGAAGAACAATGGTATGAGATGCAAGAATAAAAAGCATTTACTCCCTTCCTGAAACTGAGGGAATTGTCCAGAACAGGCTCTTATGTCAAAGTACATTGCAAGGCCAGTGTGACATGTTACAGCATTGAAAAGATGCATATATGTTCATAATGTGTACATTTTTTAAACAGGTGAAATACCTTCTTCTTCATCATCATCATCGTCATCATCATCATCCTCTGAACTGTCTTCGTCCTCTTTACTGTCTTTTACTTGTGCTTGTTTCAGTGTGACTGAAATTTAAAATCACACACAATTAAGAAAATGCTGTCCTTCATTTAAAAGTAAGCCTATTATTAAAACACAAAGGGGCAAGACAGTCAAAGGTGGCCAGTGGCCAACAGTTGATTGCATACCTTCCATACGATACTTTTTTCCCGTATTTAATACATTTTTAAGTGTGTTTTTTTTTTAACATAACCTGCACTCTCAATTAATTATGTGGAAAAAGACCATTTATTTTTGTGAAATTCCTGATTTTTTTCCTTCCTAAAAATATCCTACACATGACATTTTTTAAAACTGTATATCAGATAATTCCGAAAGTGGCAAAAAGCCAAAACTGATTTTTTATCTAAAGTCAGGAAATTACTGAGAATAACTGAAAGGACTTGCTTATAACTGGAGATATCACATGATAAGTGTTACTATAAATACATGAAGTGAAAGGTCAAGAAAAAAACTTTGTAATACAATTCGCTGGCTACACGCATGGGCTATAACTCAAAAGTGTTTTTCTTTTATTTTTGGATGTAAATTGTGGCCTAACACAACCTAGAAGACTTGGTCTAGGACTGAACAGATCATATCTCGCCAAGAGGTAGGCAAAACCCCCAAAACACAATTGAAGATATACGCCACACATAACGTTCCCCCTCCGTTTCCACCCATGTCTATCTTAGTCTCAGGCAGTCGTTATGTCAAATACGGGCTTACATCCCGTAAAATCTCATCTCAATATTTATCGACTTCTTATTTCCTGGAAAAATTATATCTGGGCTATATTGTTTATATTACGATCCGCTTAATTCGCATTTAATCTGTCATATTAACATTGAATGGCTATATTTGTTTATACAATACAATTCTATCATTTCTGTGGGTAAAAGTGAAAGTCATAATTTTTTTAAGTGCTTCAATTTTGTGTAATCTGTATTTGAAGTAGATATATGTTTTTTGTGCTTGCCGTGCCAGTGACCATAAGTGATATATAAAGAATATATTACCAACCGCTTAGCCTAATTCACACTAAATCTCTCATAATTTTTTTTTTTTGCGTTCGCCAACTTTGACCTCTGACGAAGTCCCTAGAGACTATGAACTGAATTTTACATATTCATCTGTTTTTCCCTGGCAGCCGTGTGCACAGGGGTCCCTCGCTGCACAGGCAGACAGATAACTCCCGTCTTCAGAGGTGCTCATATTTTTTCCCTCCATGAGTAATTGACGTTTCAAGCCGGGCCTCGCTGCTGAGACCAGGGGTGGTTGCTGCAGAGAGAAATCATAAATAAAAATCCCAACTGGTGCAGCCAGGATTTGAACCCACAACTGCCGCGAGGCTGGCAACTTACCTCGAGACCAACCAGTCCCCTAAATCTCTCATATTATAGCATCTCTATGACAATTTTTAATGCACAACAATAAAATTATACTCAAGTTACGTAAAAGATCTGAGAAAATTTACTTAGACTAAAATATCATCAATAAACACTGCGCTCGTCAAGTATAAAGCAACATCTGGCCATGGGCTACTTTATACATGAACTCTACGTGTTTAAAATGTTCAACGAACAGGGCATGTCATGCTATTGTTACTTTAGCAAACTTAGGTTACTGCACAAAGACAAAAGTGAATGATTATAAAACCCAGTGAAATTAATCATCGAAAATGTGCGCTCCTATATGGCACTTGCAAATTTTGGTCAGAACAACATGACCTCCATTTACAGAGGGATATTTTAATCAATGTCACATCTAAAGAGTGTTAACAACTGTGACCAGAATCAGCAACAATAGTTGATCAAGATCATATACCATCTCCTCACAGTGGCTTTTGTAACAGACTAAACCAGCCTGGCCAATTGAGTAGGAATCAAGAAGGGAGGTAATGCAGTACCCAAAAATGCCATGCTAAAGGCAGATGTATTGGGCCTAAAAGAGCAGATTGCATAGCTTCCTGTAAACCACAACACAATGCATGAACACACACTCAGCCTTGTTTAAAAGGTGCACTATGAAGAAGAGCTATGAAAAATGTTGAATTACTCAAGCAGTTTTACAACAATTTCTGAGTTATCTTTAGCTGGGAAAGCAATCCGACATTCAAAAAGGCCACACTGAAGTTATAAGCATTGTGCCAAAAGGTGCAAATATCACAGCCTAGCTGCAAAACAACAACACAACAAATGTGTGCTAACTAAATGTTCTTCAAAGTGTGAATGATGAAGAGAACTATTCATTTCTTTAGTAGTTGTCGGCTAATAAATAAGTAAAGTACCCCCGTCACGCCAAGTGGCGTATAGGGAAATACGGTGTTAGCGACCCTATATTTTACAGACCTTCATCACAATATTTTTGGGGTAATGAGGTCGGTATTGCGCCCGTGCTGCTTTACGTTCCCATAAAAACATCCGGTACCCATATAAGGCTGGGTGAACCCCCGGAAGCCGTCGGTTGGGATCAAACCCTACCCGTGTCCTTTGTAGTCCAGTTCACTAACCACTGAGCTATCGCGGCTCCGTTGTCGGCTAATGCCCGAAAGAAATTAATAGAGATAAGACCAACATTATGAGAATTAATGCAGTTGGCAATAACCAAATAAAATTAGGAGAAATACCTCTACTAGACGTACAATCTTACATATATCTACAATCTTACATATATCTGGGTAGTAATATAGATAAAGAGGAAGGAACAGAAAATTATACCAAAATAAGGATATCAAAAGCAAGAGGAGCTTTTGTTGCACTGGGAAACATATGGAAATCCAAAGAAATTAGGTTAAAATTTTCAACTCATACAGACTTTCATTAATGGATGCTTACGCAGAATAAAAGAATAGAAATGGCAGGACAAAATCACTAACATAGAATTATGGAAATGTGCCAGTCAAATAACAGTGAATAAAGAGATACAGCGAAGACGATGGCACTGGATAGAACACACTCTGCAGAAGCTAACTGAGAGTATTATGCAACAGGCCCTATTTTTTTTAATCCCCAGGGGAAAAGACAAAGAGAAAGACCAAGAAATTCTTGGAGAAGACAGACAGAAGCAGAGATGAAGATGATGGGAAAGACATGGAATGATCTTAAAAGAATGGCAAGAAACAGAACGACTTGGAAAGTGTTTGTTGAAGAACTATGCTCCACAGGGAGCTGAAAGGTAGAAGAAGAAGAATACCAGAGAGAAAGATGACTCAATAACAAAAGATTACTGACCTTATCAAACAGAAGCATGATTAAAAATGCTATTTGGCCTAGTGCTAATTAATATGAATTCAATCAATTCTCACAAGGCCTACAGAAGCAATGAAGTAAAACTAGATTCTATTTAAAATATTCATTACCACTGACAAGACTATACAAAACAAACATACAATAAAACAATATAATTACATACCAGGAACAATTTTCTGATTAGAGGTTTCTTTTGCTAATACTGGTGGTTCCTCCTCTTCACTGTCATCCTCATCTTCACTGTTGTCATCCTTGTCTGATGAACTTTCTTCAGCTTTAGCTGCAACACTCTTTCCACCAGATTTTGTCCCTAGTTGCTGAGCTAGACAAGAATATAGTAAATAAATAAAGCTGTGCAGTTCCGTTATATATCGGAGACATTTTTTTAAAATTAAAAGAATTTATTCATGAATTTGAATTATTTATATTGAATCAAATGTCCACCCAAATGGTATGAAAGGAAAGCGGATAAAAAAAACTTAAACTTCTGTAAAAGAATAACTACCTACTAAACAGCCTACTAAAAAGTAATATTGGAAGGAAAAATACAAGGTAAAAGAGGCAGACCAAGACTAACATGGACGGGTAACATCAAAAGATGGACAAGTCAATCTATCTCAGCCTGCACCATCAAAGCAAGAAACAGAGTAGAATGGCGATCCATGGTAGCCAACCTTCGTTGTGGAGAAGGCACACGATGATGATGATGAAAAGAATAAATGAGCAAAGTTGTAAATGAACTATTCTTGTATTATTATATGGCAGTTATAGTTACGGTTATTATATCCACTCATCCCTGCTGAGTTACGCCATGACAAAGCAGCGTGTACGTGAGTCTATATAAAAGGATGTTCCAAATACAAGCCATTTTAGACTGCTACAAAAAGGACATCAATGTGCTGGGTTAAATCTAAGACGGATGTGACCGGGTATAGACCGTAAATTTGACCAGAAGTGTTGTGTAGAGTAAGTGTAGTTATTTTGTGCCGAATATATATTGTAAGCTTTAGAGTCAACGCAGCAGGAGGTCAACGCCTGGGATCATGACCGTAGCGAGCCCAATTCCCTTTGAGTCTCAAGAACCTAGAGAGCCAAAACACTTGCTCAACAGGGTCTGCTTCAGATGATCAGATTGCTTCCAGCTGCAAAGCTCTGTATAAAGAGTTTCCTATTACTGACATAATTTTTTTCAGCAGTGTCCATTAGATGTTACAGAAACAATGCAGTAAATTTTTTTGTCTGCAGTGTTCATTACATGTTACAGAAACAATGCAGTAAATATTTTTGTCTGCAGTGTCCATTACATGTTACAGAAACAATGCAGTAAATATTTTTGTCTGCAGTGTCCATTAGATGTTACAGAAACAATGCAGTGTCCATTAGATGTTACAGAAACAATGCAGTAAATATTTTTTTCTGCAGTGTCCATTACGTTACAGAAACAATGCAGTAAATATTTTTTGTCTGCAGTGTCCATTAGATGTTACAGAAACAATGCAGTAAATATTTTTTGTCTGCAGTGTCCATTAGATGTTACAGAAACAATGCAGTAAATATTTTTTGTCTGCAGTGTCCATTAGATGTTACAGAAACAATGCAGTAAATATTTTTTTCTGCAGTGTCCATTAGATGTTACAGAAACAATGCAGTGTCCATTAGATGTTACAGAAACAATGCAGTGTCCATTACATGTTACAGAAACAATGCAGTATCCATTACATGTTACAGAAACAATGCAGTGTCCATTACATGTTACAGAAACAATGCAGTGTCCATTACATGTTACAGAAACAATGCAGTAAATATTTTTTTCAGCAGTGCCCATTAGATGTTACAGAAACAATGCAGTAAATATTTTTTTCAGCAGTGTCCATTAGATGTTACAGAAACAAAGCAGTAAATATTTTTCTCTACTTTCACCCAATTGCTACTCCTTTTCATTATCTGTCCCAAAAAAGTCATTAACCAGTACTTACGATACTTTCGTATAAATGACTAAGACAAAAAAAAAAGACATTCTTGTCTTGGAGTTAGACATTTTGCCATGGACACACGCACCCCCCCCCCCCCCCAACCTACCTAATTATTACTTCCGATGACCCCTGCATGTTGTATTTGTTTCCTTTAATGTGGGATTTTTGGAGAATGTTGAGAATACCATGGACAGCTAAGAAGAGTAATGAAAACGTTCTGAAAGAGGCCAAAGCAAAAAGAGAACTAATTTCCAATATTAGGAAGAAACAATCATCACTTTTTGGCCATGTAATGAGAAGAGAACAACTGGAATATATTGTAACAACTGGAAAAATTGAGGGACTAAGAGATAGATGGAAGCAAAGAGAAAAGATACCAGACAGCTTAAGAGAATGGCTTGGCAGAAGGTCAACAATAAAAATGATAAATAACTGTCAAGATCAAAAGTTGTGGAGAGACATGATCACCTATGCCAGCAGGCCTGGTACTTGATGATGAAGTAATACACAGTACCCATCAGTTATTATAGTGAGATAAGTAATATACAGTACCCATCAGTTGTTATAGAGGTAAGTAATATACAGTACAAATAAGTTATTATAGTGAGATAAGTAATGCACAGTACCCATTAGTTGTTATTATAGTGAGGTAAGTAATATGCAGCACCCATTAGTTATTATAGTGAGGTAAGTAATATTCAGTATCCAACAGCAGTTGTTACAGTGAGGTAAGTAATACGCAGTACCCAACAGCAGTTGTTACAGTGAGGTAAATAATACGCAGTACCCATCAGCTGTTGTTACAGTGAGGTAAGTAATACGCAGTACCCAACAGCAGTTGTTACAGTGAGGAAAGTAATATGCAGTACCCAACAGCAGTTGTTACAGTGAGGTAAGTAATATGCAGTACCCATCAGCTGTTGTTACAGTGAGGTAAGTAATATGCAGTACCCATCAGTTGTTGTTACAGTGAGGTAAGTAATACGCAGTACCCATCAGCTGTTGTTACAGTGAGGTAAGTAATATGCAGTACCCATCAGCTGTTGTTACAGTGAGGTAAGTAATACGCAGTACCAATCAGCTGTTGTTACAGTGAGGTAAGTAATACGCAGTACCCATCAGCTGTTGTTACAGTGAGGTAAGTAATACGCAGTACCCTACCCATCAGCTAGTGCTGGTGCGTGTGCGAGTGAGTGAGTGAGTGAGTGAGTGAGAGAGAGAGAGAGAGAGAGAGACAGAGAGACAGAGAGGGAGAGAGAGAGAGAGTGAGTGAGTGATGCTTCTACGACCACAAAATATGTACTTACCAGACTGTTTTTTTTTGTGGAGATGTCTGTTGAGTTGGTTTAATAAAGGGTGGTTTAGATAAGGATGTGACATCCTCCCCATTGTCATCATCATCTTCTTCATCTTCATCTTCATCATCATCATCCGATGAATTTTCTTTAACATTGCCCCATATTCCACCAGCATTAGCATCAAGTTGTGAAACAAAACAGTAAAAATAAATGAGATAATATATAACAGATAATGTATTGGAACATAACCAAAATTGAAATACATCTAAAGTTGTATACAAGGTATCACTGAGAGATTTATTTTTTAAACTAGAAAAAAATCTGACAGAAGATTGTGGCATATGGAGAACAAGAAATGGTAAAACAACATTTGAGGGTGAGTGAAATCAGGGGTAGAGAGTGAATTATGGGAAATGAGAAGTTGGACACTGCAATAATCTTCTTCTTCTGCGATCATAGCTCATTCAGACTAGGACTCCAGATTCTCTTATCTATCTATTTTTTGTTCGCCTGAAGTATTGTCTTTATCTGCAATGTTATTTCCTGTATAAATGTTACTATCTTTTGTAATTCTTGCAGTGGCCCATATAGTTTTGTCTGTAGTGTTTTTTCTATGGGCCAATGGATTTTCCTCAGTCTACTATATTCAGCGCAGTCTTGAAGTATGTGTTCAGCAGTCTGGGGCGCCTGTCCACATGTACAAGTAGTTGAGGTGTCAATCTTGAGTTTTGTATACATGTGACTATGGAGACAATTGTGTCCTGTTCTGAAGCGTATAATGATAACTTGTTCACATCTATTCATATTATGAAAGGCATCCTGATTTGGGGCTTGTGGTCCTCTGATTGATTTAATTATCTGTTTCTTATGATGGTATGTAACTGGTGTATCTAGTTGTGTGCCTGTTTTACCTTCCTTTGCCAACTGATCTGCTTTCTCATTTCCTGGTATTCCACAGTGAGACGGGATCCACTGCAGGGCAACCCTGTGGTGCTTGCAGAGTTCAGTCAATAAGGTCTGCAGATGTGGTAATTTTCTGGATTGTAGTGCCTCGAGTACTGATCTTAAACTCTCTTATGAAGGCAGCTGTCTGTTTCAGTGATTCGGTTGCCCCGTAAAATTTCTCTTCCAGGAATGAGGTGTGGGCTACATTGTCCTCCTCAGGTCTGTGTACTGGGGGCAATCCTGTAGAACGTGTTTTGTTGTCATATTATCCAGGGTACAGTGGTTCCTATTTAGAGTTTGGACACTGCAATATAAAACTATCTTTCTCATTCTTCTGGCAGGCCTGCCATTCACGCATCACAGCTGTTTGTTTCTGATATTTTAGTAAGTTTTTGTAAGTTTTTGTAAATTTTCTCACTTCTGGGACATGAATTGAATATAATTCTGCTAAAATCATATCTTTTCGAGGCACGTGCTTTAGCTGACCTAAGTTACGTTGACGCAAATGAGCCCCATCTCCTGACTAAAATCCAAGTGTTTCTAACCTACATTCAGGATTCATTTCATTAGATTATCCCTTTATAAAAACAATTATTGTTTATATAATTCTGAGGACTTTGCCGTGTCTGTTGTTTCAGTTAGCAAATTTGATTAAAAAAAAAAAAACAATTGCCGCCTTTTGGCCCAGTGTTTATGACTTTCAATTTTACCGGCGCTGTGAGCATAAAATCAATATCTTTACTTCAAATGCAAATTTAACAAAATTGGAAAGATCAAAAAGTTTATGACTTTCACTTTTATGCACCAAAATTTTTTAATTGTATAGTTGTATAAGCAACTATAGATTCAAATTGTTAATATGAGAGATAAAATGTTGTGAATTAAGTGGATCGTAACATATTATTAATATCACTTATGAACACTGGTGACGCGAGCACAAAAACATTGACTTACTCCAGATACAAAGTTCACAACATTGATGCGCTCAAAAAAGTAATTACTTTCACTTTTACTCACAGAAATTAGCAAACTGTACTGCTGTATAAACAAATCTAGATTCAATATGTTAATATGAGAGATTAAATGTCATGAATTAAGTAAGATCGTAATATAAATTATATAGTCCACAGGTAATTTTTCCAGAAGTGGCAGACTAGACAAAAATTCCTATCAGACTTCGCGGGAGGGAATTCCGTAATCATTAAACTAAGGTAGAGGTTTAAAAGAACAGGTGCCCAGATGTGTAATATATTTAAATTGATCAAAAGAGATGCTATAACATAAATTTTTACATTATGTGTGGTAAATTATGGTTATTTTACACTAGAAAGGGTCAAATTAGTCACATTTTGAAATATTTATTTTTGTAAACGTTACTGAACTAAAATATCAATAGCATAAAAAATGAACAGTTTTAGAATATTCATGTTTTTGTACAGCGTCAAAAATATGAACCACTCCAATAAAATATATCAAGAATGCTTGCTGCTTGCTTGCGTTCGCCCGATGATTAAAGTATTCTAGAGTATTCGTAGACTGTAGAATTCCTCTTCATCATCCGCTCTTAAAAGGACGTTAAGTGGGCGTGTCTGCGTTGTGTTGTGATTTGCAGTATAACTGTAATATTTGTGCCTTTCGGCCCAACACATCCGACTTCAGCTCGACTTTTTTGAGTACCGGGTTGTCTTCCCTCTTCGATCCCTGCTCGCTTGGCCAGACTAGACAGGTTAGTCTGTTACTGGAGGCACCACGGAGAGGTGGAGCAGGGTCTGGGTTGTTTTGGTTCACCGATCCTGGCGTAAGCCATAAGCTGTGGGCCGCTGACAACTTCCAGCTCTAGTGCTGGGAGGCGCGCATTTGCCTCAATATCAAGAATGAGTGGAATGTAGTTTCCATATGACATCTTCATTTATACACACAGTAATATTTTTAATGATTATAGCTAAAACACTACTTTGAGAGTAAAGTAAGCAGTTCTTATATATACAGTGTTGTCTTCTCTTCTATTATTCTGTCTTCCAGGTTATCTTCTACTCATCATTCCCTACAAGGCAGCATTTGCAATGCTGGATGAATATGATATATGCTAGTATATTTCAATTAGATTTAGAATTCATCACAGTGGGCAGGGGGTCTTCTGAGGGATATATGTGCTACCTGATTGCTTGCTTGCGTTCGCCCGATGACTAAAGTATTCTAGAGTATTCGTAGACTGTAGAATTCCTCTTCGTCATCCGTCCTTAAAAGGACGTTAAGTGGACGTGTCTGCGTTGTGTTGTGGTTTGCAGTATAACTGTTATATTTGCGCCTTTCGGCCCAACACATCCGACTTCAGCACATGTGCTACCTGATTGTATTTTATAATGACATTGCCTCCTTTAAGATAGTATGTAACCAATAGCATTAACCAATAAGCAGCGAAGCTACTTTAGCTCTCGATTCTTGTGTTTAATTACGCAGTAAACTGCTATTGTGTGGAGAAGTCCTATGCCGACAATTCATTCTATGGATGTTTTATTCATTAATTGGATTATGTACTGTTTCAGTGATGTGTTTTTCACGGATTTGGTACTTGTGCATTGGAGCAATTTCTAGCCTTGCACTGACCGGTAACGTGTTCTCTCGGACGTCCGGGCACTTGAGCCTGACAAAGGCGTATCTTTAGATATCGCTCCGGGTAGACGGGACTCGTAAACCTTGGCTGGCAACCCGTCTAGAAGAAGGGAAACTTCGACCACAAAACCCTCCACTACCTTGTGGACTAGTTTCTAGTTAGAATCGAAGGTTATGGGAGTACACCCAGAGTAAAAATCCGGAGGGAGGGACCCTAAGGCAGTGGACGGTGTTAATCGTCTTTCTGGCATCCCCTGCACCTTCTTTCAATTCCGAACGTATGGACTTTGTCCTTCCTTCGGAAATCCTTGAAACGAAGTCGAGAGGGGGATAGTGCGACTGGGTAAAGCACTATCTCCATATCCTGTGCCCAGGCAGAGTAGGCAAAGTGAAATGAGGAAGAAAGCACCAATGTTTCCGCTCTATATTGCCTTTGTGGATCTCACAAAGGCATTCGACACAGTAAACAGAGATGGTCTCTACAAGGTGTTAGAAGGCATAGGCTGCCCTCCTAAATTACTTAGGCTGATAATTTCCTTCCATGAAGACATGAATGGCAAAGTCCATTTTGATGGGAGTCCATCAGAGAATTTCAAAGTCAACAAAGGAGTGAAACAGGGATGTGTCCTCGCCCCCACCCTTTTTGGTATATTTTTTGCTGCCCTCCTAAATTACACCTTCGAAAACAGCTCAGGAGATATTTACATTCGCACTAGACCAGATGGCTCACTGTTCAACCTAGCACGACTAAGGGCAAAAACCAAAACAAATGTTGCCCTACTTAAAGAATTTTTATTTGCTGACGATGCAGCCCTAGTCGCTCATAGTGAGGCCACCCTACAGTCGCTGATCAACAACCTGGATAAAGCATGCGACCTTTTTTCACTGTCAATTAATGTTCAGAAGACAGTAATACTAAATCAAGGTGACTTCAAACCTATATCTATTACTCTAAAAGACTGCCCACTAGAATCAGTACAGAAATTTACATATCTTGGATCCACAGTTACGCAAACCATCTCTCTTGATGAAGAAATAAACTGTCGAATTGGTAAGGCAGCTACGACCTTCGGCCCACTCACAAAAAGGGCATGGAACAACACGAAACTAACTCAAAAGACTAAACTCTTAATATATCAAACTTGTGTGCTTAGCACACTACTATATGGATCCGAAACCTGGACAACATACTCAAACCAGGAAAAAAGACTAAATGTCTTCCACATGCGACGACTCCGCAAAATAATGCACATCAAATGGCAGGACAAAATAACCAACTTAACTGTCCTGCAACGTGCTAAGACCCTAACAATCATGTCGATGCTCAGAAGTCGAAGGCTAAGATGGCTGGGGCATGTCCAACGGATGGAAGAAAAACGCATTCCTAGGCAAATACTATATGGCGAGCTAAAACACGGAAAACGACAAATCGGCAGACCTAAACTACGATATAGAGATATCTGCAAATCATCTCTGAAAGACTTCTCCATCTGTGAAAACGACTGGCAACATCTGGCAAGTGATCGCACATCATGGAGAGCACGTATAAGGAACGGTATAACAACATTTGAGACTGTTCTAAGACAGGACTTAGAAGAGAAGAGACTCATGAAAAAGGATGGTAAACCCTGTGGACCAGCGAGCCTGACCTGTTCATTATGTGACCGCGTGTGTTTGTCAAACATTGGTAGAATTAGCCACGAGAGAAGCTGTTCGGCAAAAACAATACCTCAAAAAAATACGCAATAGCCTCCACTAGACCGTCTGACAAGACGAAAAGGGCCATATATAACCAATAAGCCACAGAGGCATGCATGAAATACTAAAGTAGAAGCTTATTCCATCTTGCTTGCTTGCTTGCGTTTGCCTGATGACTAAAGGAGTGTACCTCTTCATCACCCGCCCTTAAAAGGACGTTAAGTGGGCGTGTCTTCGTTGTGTTGTGGTTTGCAGTATAACTGTAATATTTGCGCCTTTCGGCCCAACACATCCGACTTCAGCACGACATTTTTGAGTACCGGGTTGTCTTCCCTCTTCGATCCCTACTCGCTTGGCCAGATTAGACAGGTTACCAGAGGCACCACGGAGAAGTGGAGCAGAGTCTGGATGGTTCTGGTTCACCGATCCTGGCGCAAGCCATCAGCTGTGGGTCGCTGACAACTTCCAACTCTGGTGCAGTGAGGCGAGCCTTCGCCTCCCTTACTCCATCTGATTTTAAAAACAATCTCAACTTACATGGAATCATCTTCTTCTTTGTTTTGTCCAACTGTCATTCTAAAATTATATAAATAAGAAACTAGAAACATACCAGGCTTTATAGCTGTTACATTTTTCTTTGCAGGGATTTTGTTCACCTCCTCATTATCATCATCATCATCGTCATCATCATCTGATGAAGCAGGTCTTTTCACTCCTTTCATTACTTTGGGAACAACAGGAAAAGAAACTGTATTTGAACTCAGTTGATGAGAGTAAAAAAAAAAAGCAAATACTTTCATTTTAATTAAATGCTGGTGAACAATATCAACAAAAAAAGAGACAACAAGGCAGCCCTCATTTAAAAAAATGAAACCTTCCTGAGAAAAATTCTCAGAACAATTTGGTCAAGGACTGCTTGAGATGTGCAATCAAAATGATAAGATAAACATAAAACGATGTCAAGCACAGAAACTTATAGTTTCACTAGAACCTCTCTCATCTTTTCATTTCATGTGATATTATCATTGTTTTTTCTACTCTCCCCTCCTCTCTTTTTTGCCTACTTTCTACCTCTGTATCTTCCTCTCCACCACTATGAGACTCGTTCTTTCATCTGTCTTCAGGAGACCATTCACACTTTTATTGCATTTATTTGCTCTTTTTTGGCCCTTGATGCACTATCTGCTCCACTGATCCTTTCACATGACCAGCAGGCACATGAACTCTGGCCACTCTTTCTTCTTTGAGCTTGTCCACGTTAGTCCATTTTCCTTATCTGGACTTTCATTCTTCTTCAACAAACATTGTCATGAGTTGAAGGAGCTAAATATTTGTGCATTTGTTGTCTTGTATCTGACAAAGCTTTTAGCCAAAACGTCATAATTTGTCTTGTCACTCTATAAGTTTGACTGTCTGGTACCATTTTATGTTTATTTTTCATGTTTTCTATGACTTTACTCATGGCACTGCATGGTATTTAATATTTTATAATAAATATCACATATTATATTAGCGCTTATCCCCAAAATGATAACAGACATATGCTGGAGTTGGGTAGGTAGCACACCTAAAAGCAATCACAAGAACTGCCATGTAGTGGAGTCGAAAAGGAAGGCAATTTAGAGGCAATCCAAGAATAAACTCGAGAAATATGATAACAAAGATAAACACTGAGGACCAGCTTTCAGGCCCCTGATCTCCTCTTCTTTTTAGCATTCGCCTGTTAAGTGGGTGTGGATGTCATGTGCAGCTAGTTTACAGCAAAGCCACGATTTTCATGCCCTTCTGTCTGACACATCCAACTTTGGAAAACGTATATTTTTGCCAAACAAATTTGCCCAGGCAGCAGTCAGTTTTAGACTTGCTATTTTAGACTTTTAATTGCCTTTAAGGTACACAAGTGTACATGGGACCTCCTGTTCTTCAATGTTATCCAAGGGGGATGGAAAATGGATCATACTACCCAGAGGATAAAGTTACAAAGAAACCACAGATTCAAAGTAAAAAAAATTCTCAAAACCTGAACACGGAGCCTTTTTGTAAAGGTAAAGGTAAAGTACGAGACTTGAACCGGCATCTTAGCACGCGAGTTTCCACCCATATGTGCACGGCCGCCTATCCAGAAATGTTCGGAGATCTCTTGATAGTGTCACTTCAAGCATCGAAACTCACGATGCGAGGCGACATTCCTCACTTTCCCAGGGTAATACCCTGGTACCCATTTCTGCTAGTCTGCACTGGTGGGGACCTACACATTAGTCATGGCAATGAACTCAATATACATTAACTCCAAGTAAAAAAATCCAATTATAAATTCAGATTGATCAAACATATCTAACAATTCAATGGAGTAAAATAAGCAAAAACAAATGATTATATTAATTTGTACAGTAAATGATCGTTTTCATGTACGTTGCTTTTGCAAAATAATGAACATCCAATGACAGGACAAAGTAACCAACTGTAACATCCAATGACAGGAAAAAGTAACCAACTCTAAACATCCAATGACAGGACAAAGTAACCAACTCTAACATCCAATGACAGGACAAAGTAACCAACTCTAACATCCTGCAAAGATCAAAACTCCCATCCATCAAGGTAACACTTAGAGGAGTCAGAGATCAAGGTGGCTGGGTTATGTAAAAAAAAAGAATGGCAAACAATAGTATTCCCAAACAAATATTGCATGACAAACTTAGGGATGGAAAGAGACCAAAGGGCAGACAAGTGCTGAGATATAAGGATGTTTGCAGGGCTTCCTTGGGGGAATTCTCTATCAGCGAAAGAAACCGGGAGGATCTGGCCGCAGATCGTAGCACATGGAGAACAAAAATAAAAAATGACACAGCAGCATTTGAAAAAGTGTAATGTCAAAGTCAAAAGACAAAAGGGAGCAGAAAAAAAGAGATGAGGCCAGACACTACAAGTACGTCTTGTTCATTCTGTGTAGGATCTGTCTATCAAATATCGGTAGATTCAGTCATAAGAGAAGCTATTCAGTAAAACAGTATCCAGCAAAAGACACTAATATTTTACCAAACTACTATCTTATCATGATTGCTTGCTACAAACTTTCTGTCAAGATTCCAAAGGCCATATAACAACAAATGACATGAACTTGGACAAACAACTCAAATGATTAGCAAGTGGATACAAATACAGAACATCACAAATACACACCCTGTGCCTCAAATCCAGGAGATTGAGCTGCACCTTTCTGTTGATGCTTCACTTGTACTCCCTGCATATTGTAAGCAGTTAATTTTGTAAACAGTATCAACAATACAGCACGTTACATCAAAGATAAAGGGATAAAGTCAAAATATTAGAAAAAAAACTAGAATAAATTAACAAAGGAATTACCAGGTATAAAGAAGTAACATTTAAAACAAGAAATCCTCTATGGCTCATAAAATATTAAAAGATCTTACTGCTTCTAACAGTGGTTTGTCACTGTTACTTTACTTCATTTCCCCTTTTGTTTTTCTCAGGGAGATGATAAAATACACATGCTTCTTCTATTATACATTTAAAGTGATTATAAGCAGCCATAGCTTGTAATGTAAAAACTTTTGTGGTTAGAAGTTGAATATTGCATCCCCCGAAACTCTTACATGTACCAATCTTTAATCATTCTGATATTCTTCTTCTTCTTCTGCGATCATGACTCTTTCAGAGTAGGATTCCGGACTCTTTCACGAAGGCAGCTGTCTGTTTAAGTGATTCGGTTGCCCCATATAGTTTCTCTTCCAGGGAGGTGGCTGTGGTACACATTGTACTTCTCAGGAACTTTCTGATATGAACATTTACTACTAAAATATTACTCATACATAAATACTGACTTTTAGATTAACAGTTTTACTGTTTGTGTGCGGTGTCACAAATTGAAACCACTTCCATGAGTATCAATTAGAATGAGTGGCTCAAAACAACTTTTTTTCATAAATGCTGCACGATTTCAAAAATGTTAACTAAAACACCACTTTGAGATGAAAACAAACAGCTGTGCTATAACAACAGATGTAGAAATATGTTTGGTCAGAGAAAGAATGGCAGCAGGAGAAAGACAGGGCACAAGGTCATGATTCTCCAAAAGAAGTGGAGATCCAACACTCAAATCTCCAAAGATATCAATGCTATAGGGTAGCTACACCTCTTCTTTTTCTACCTTTCAGCTCCCTGTGGAGCATAGATCTTCAACAAACACTTTCCAAGCCGTTCTGTTTCTTGCCATTCTTTTAAGATCATTCCATATCTTCATCTCTGCTTCTATCTGTTTTCTCCAAGAATTCCTTGGTCTTCCTCTTTGTCTTTTCTCATAAAATGTTTAATCATTTATGTTTGTTGTTATTCTGTGTGGACAATAACTTTTCTTCCTCACATGTACTAAAAAGAACACTAAAGGGCACATGTTGAGTTGTATGCCCTGGTTTACTGCAAGCTACAATATCATAATCTCTTTGTCCCAACACATTTAACTTTAGCATGACACTTCTTGTTACAGCTTTTGTCTTGACTCTTTAATCCCAGTCCACTTGGCCAGACTAGTCAGTTCAGTGGAGAAAAGTCTTAATCAGTTCAGCTTCTCTGGCAGTGGTGCCAACTATCCAATATAAATTACTAACAGCAGTGTTAAGAAAAGAAAACAAACGATGAAGTCTTAAAACAACTAAAAATGAATAGAGAACTACTAAATACAATTCAAACAAGACAAATGCGATTTTTGGATCATGATAAAAGACACAACAGCTTACTAAAAGTAATCTTGGAGGGGAAAATACAAGGTAAATGATGCAGAGACAGACCAAGACTAACATGGATGAGTAACATCAAAAGAAGGCCAAGTCAGTCTATGACAACCTGCACCATCAAAGCAAGAGACAGAGCAGAATGGCGATCCATGGTAATCAACTTTCATTGTGGAGATGGCACTCACTGATGATGAAGAGTGTTAGCTATCCACTATGAATTGCTTATAGTAGTGTCAGCTATCCACTATGAATTGCTAAAAATGGCACCAGCTATCTACTATGAATTGCTGACAGCAGTGTTAGCTATCCACTATGAATTGCTAACCACTTTCAGTTCATGTATTGGCTTCTGTTTAGACTTCCGTTTCAAAATGGTGGAGTGTTTCACGTTCTCTCGATCGCTGCAGTAAAATGTATCTGTGGTTTGATTAATTTGGGCTCTCTGACGTATGTTTCTGTGTTGAAATCAAAGTGATGTTCTACTTAGCAAATCTGCGCTACCGAGTACACACAGCAATGTTCTTTTCTGACAAGTCAAGTATTGTTTGTGGAAGCGACCTTCACCATCTAGTGTTGACATGCGGATTATGTCACATTGAGTGCTGTTCAAGGGCCGACGTTGGTATTATTTGACGCAAGTTATTTATATGCTGAAACGCATTTAATCTGGACTGCTCCGTCAAGTCGACCGATGATTTTCCTCTTTGGGGAATTTGCACCGTGTTTCGTTCGTTGTATGCTAACCGTACGGTCTGTTGTTTGATGTGTGATGGGGATAATTCGACGACTAACTGTGTGTTTATATGTTCGGTTACAGTCAAGAACGATATCCTAACATCGTCAAGCGCTATACATTTTTTGTTCTCAATATGACGATCATCATTTTCGGGAGGACGTGAAATTCCAGTATATGGTGGATAGGCGGCAGGAACCATTAAAGGCTATGTCTGAAAAGTGTTCCTTGTTGCAGTTTCCTCATATTCCAAGTCCGGCTTGTTGCAGGAGCTACTGAGTTAAGTGCTCTGTGCACACCGTGAGCTGTGTGTCTCATCCGTTTTGATCATGTTTCGATATTCCAATTGTTTACGATGAATGATATCATATGACAGGGAACAGTTGGCTGTGTTCACTTTCTGCGCGGTTTCGCCTTATGTCTTTTGGCGTGTGCTGAGACTGCTACGATGGGGACTAGTTACCTTTCTTTGTTTGGGAGATGAGTTAGTAATTCGGATGATTCCACTGACACGGGCGGTTGAGCAATTATGGATTTTAATTTGTTTGCAGTGATACCGAGGCCTTCCATAACCAATAACCAGTATTGGCTGTAGGTTGTTCCTTGTTCCAGTCAGTTCCTTTATTCTAGTGACTACTAATGCAGTGCTGAATTAATCAATGCAAAGGGTTTGTATTGTAATTACATTATTAAGGAGGTATCTTTTTCTTTTTCTGTAGTTCGCCCAAAGACAACTAAAGGAAGTATTTGTCCGCTTCATCTTCCACCTTACAAGGATGTTAAGTGGATGTAGATACATTGTGTTGTAGTTTGCAGTAAAATTGTCATTTTAAATTGCACTGTTCAGCCCAACACATCTGACAGCGTGTTATTTTTTAGTACTAGGTTGTCTTCCCTCTCCGATCTTTACCCACTTGACCAGACTAGACACATTAGTCTGTTTCTGTGGGTACTGACAGCTTCCAGGTTACTACGAGGTGCCTTTGCCTCCATTTACAAAGTATAATTTTGTTATGTTAACTAATACAGACACTTACAACTTCAGTCGCTGCACATTTTTCCATTTTCATACAACTAATTATTGTAACAAATATGTTGGACAATGCAGCAACAGTAGTACGAATGTCAAAAACTATCTATCTTTACGGCATTATCCAATTACTGTGGTCTACTGAGAGGGCATCTAGGACCAGAATAAAGGCCACTTGTCCTGAGCAGACATCATGGGTTGTTCGAATCTGAGTTTTTATTTCACCCCCAATTAAAAAAAAACTTTCAACCCTATCAAGATTCAAAGCCACATTCACCTGGCTTGGAGTACGACAAGTTATCGATTCGGCCACCCACTTTCATTTAGTATCAAATTCAATAAGTCTCAAAAGTACCATTTAAAAGGTTACGGCACAAATCTGGATAAAGCTGCTTTACAACAAATGACCAGAGTGTGGACACTTATGCAGCTGATGTGCTGAGGTAAAGGCACAGACACACTTCACAGACTGATGTGAACCATACTCTGTTGTAACTTATGCCCATGTAATGCCATTGAATGGGCTGATGAGAAGGAGGAGCAATTTTTGGGTGAATATCAACTATAAATATTTCAAACCTACATTTTCTTAATTTGTTTTTCACATAAATTATAATTTGAAAACATTAAGTATGTGACTCTTGAAAGTTGTTAGGCATGCAGAATATGCTTCCGTGTGCTGCTAAAATAATATAGCACTAGAAAATACAACAAATGACATACTTCATCAGATGAATCATCACTGTCTTCAACAGGTTTTGATGTTTGAGCACTGGTAGGTGTCACTACCTGCAATATAAATAATATAAACATAGTATCAACAATAAAAGAGGCTGACTCAGAAAGACAATGAGATTTTTTTTTTTTTTGCGTTCGCCAGCTTTCACCTCTGATGAAGTCCCTAGAGACTACGAACTGAATTTTGCATGTTAATCTGTTTTTCTCTGGTAGCCATGTGCAATGGGTACCTCGCCGCATAGGCAGATAACTCCGTCTTTGGAGGTACTCATATTTTTTCCATCCATGAGTAATTGACATTTCAAGCCGGGCCTCGCTGCTGACACAAGGGGTGGTTGCTGCAGAGAGAAATCATAAATAAAAATCCAAACTGGTGCAGCCAGGATTTGAACTCGCAACCTCTCTGTCTCTAAATCACTGTCTTGCCTCAAGACCAACCAATCCTCCAAGTAATATAATGACATCAGTAGTGGATCCATCCATGTCAACCAAATTATCAAACCCATATGAAGTATCACTACTTTCTGTTTACAAATGCTGTTTATATTTGTAAATGAACCACATTTCTTTTGACCTAACATTTTACTTAGTGGTTCAATTACTATTTTGTGCTTTTCTATCCTGGCCCAGGCATCATGATCCTGCCGTGATCTACTTTTACTTCTTATTTTGTGATCATGGCTCATACAGACTAGGACTCCGAACTCTCTTATGAAGGCAGCTGTCGGTTTCAGTGATTCGGTTGCCCCATAGAGTTTTTCCTCCAAGGAGGTGGGTGTGGGCCACACTGTTCTCCTCTGGCCTGTTAATGAAAACCCATTAATGAAAAAAAAACTACAAACACAATTTTCAGCCTACTGAGAAACACAAATTTGAAGATAAAAGACCACACACTTCCTATTGACTAAAACCTTCTTTTACTCATTTAAAAGTAAAGGTAGTCCCATAGAAAATGCCAGTGGGTAATGAAGTGTTAATGACTTCACTGGTCTCAGCTTCATGAGGTAAGGTGGCCAGTTCTTTTCCTCACTAACTTTCCTTTCCACGTAATATCTCTGGTGGCCATTTCATTTTTTTCTGGCATTCATTCGATAACTACAAAAGGGATTGATTGTCCTCTTCATCATCTGTACTTAGGATGTTATGTGGCACATTTTAGTTTTGAGAAGAACTGTGATATTTGTGTCTTTTAGCTCAATACATCCCGACTTCAGCATGACATTTTTAAGTACCCAAATGCCTTTCCTCTCTTTCCCTATTCACTTGGCCAGACTAGATTGGTTAGTCTGTTTCTAGAGGCGCCACGAAGAGGCGGGGTAAGGTCTTGATGATTCTGGTTCACCAATCCTGGCAGAAGCCATCAGTTACGAGATTCTGACAGCTTCCAGCTCCATTGCTGTCAGAAGCATTGACTCTATTGAAAAATTATTAAAATTATAAAAAAAAACACTAACAGTAAAAGTAAGTAAATAAAGATATTTTGATTAATCATCCATTTACTCAAACTACTGGAGCAATTTGAAAGCTATGTGAAATTGATAAGATCGTTTATTTTAATTGAATTGATGGGCACTTGACCCCCAAAGACCCCATGAATGTATAACACCATATATGTTTTATGAATTATGGCCGTAGCCTTAGACACATTGCTCATCCAGATTTGATCAGCTTGTTATTTTTGGCACATGCGCTATTTAAATTTGTTTTAGCCTACAGATATAAGCAAGGCACACTCTTTAGCTGAAATGACCTTGGTCATGTTGACACAGATTAGAACTTTCATATGAAGCATATGCGACCCATCCTCTGACAAAAATTCCGGAGTTTCTAACCTACATTCAGGACTGCTTTCATTAAGTTTCCCAGCATTCCTACTATAAAAACAATTATTGTTTATATAAAGCCGCAAACAATGACGTGTCTGTTGTTTCAGCTGATCTCGCAAATTAGCTAAAATAACAACTGCCACCTAAAAGTCGAGTGTTTATGACTTTCACTATTACTGGCGCCACTAGCACAAAAATATATCTCATCTTTTGAATATAAATTTAACAAAATTGAAGCAGTTAAAAAGAATTATGACTTTCCCTCACCAAAATTATTGCATTGTATTGTTGTAAACACGATCTTTTAATTGTAATGGGAGACTTCAACGCCAAAGTAGGACAAGATAACGCAGGAGTGGAACATGTGATGGGGAGAGAAGGCTGTAATACAACAAGTCAGAATGGAGAAAGATTAATAGAATTATGTTTAATAGAAAATTTAGTTATAGGTGGGACATTATTTCCACACAAAAATATTCACAAAACAACATGGATATCTCCTGATGATAGAACCTCAAATCAAATTGACCACCTATGTATTAAACAACAATTCAGATCATCATTAATAGATGTAAGAGCTTACAGAGGTGCTGATGTTAATAGTGACCACAACTTGTGCATTGGGAAAATAAGATTAAAATTTAGAAACCAACAGAAGAGGTCAAGTACACATAAAATTGATAGTCATAAACTGAAAGATGAAGCCATAAAGGAAAAGTTTAACATAGAGCTAAGTAATTGTTATTCAGCACTCGGTGAAATAGACTTAGATATCAATGAAATGTGGGACTCACAGAGCAAAATACTAATGATAGCAGCAGAAGCAAGTGCCGGACTGAAGAAAATGGAAAAACGAGCTTGGATCTCAGACACCACATGGAAATACATCAAAGAAAGAAGAGAAGCAAAGAGAGCCATGACTAATGTAAAGACAGATCTTGGAAAGGTTCTGGCAAAAGCAACATACAAAGAAGTAGACAACAAAGTGAAAAGTTCGGCAAGAAGAGATACAAGAGCTTATATAGACAACTTGGCAGAGAAAGCAGAGACAGCTGCAATTACAGGAGACAGCAGAACTCTATACTGTACAAAAGATGCTGACAAACACCTATACATCCAGTGGAACACCAATTCTAGACAAATCTGGATTAATGCTAACAACAAGCGCAGACATAAAAGCCCGTTGGGCGGAACACTTCAAAGAAATTCTTAACCATCCACTACCTCACAGTTTAATAGATTTTGAAGCTGAAACACCAGCAGCAGAATTAGATGTAAATTTAGATGACTTCACCTTGAGTGAAATAGAAACCACCTTAAAGCTAATGACCAATAACAAGGCTGCTGGAGAGGATAAGTTAACAGCTGAGATCCTCAAGGCAATTGATAGCCATAATTTAATACATCTCCAAAAAATGTTCAACATCATTTGGAAAACAGAGAAGACGCCTCATAAATGGAAAAAAGGAATCATTGTTAAGATCCCAAAAAAGGGCAATCTTAGAGATTGTAACAACTGGAGAGGCGTGACACTTTTGTCAGTTGCCTCAAAGTTATTCTGTAAAATCATCCTAAATAGAATAAAGGATTCAATAGATACAGTAATGCGTGAAGAACAGGCTGGGTTCAGAAAAGGGAGAAGCTGTCTTGACCACATTTTCACTCTACGACTTATATTGGAGGAACACATTGAAAAGCAAAAACCTTTTGTACTTAACTTCATCGACTTCAAAAAAGCATTTGATAGTATTCATAGAGATTCTTTGTGGAAAATTCTGAAGCAATATGGTTTACCATCAAAAATCATAAATATTATCAAAGACATGTAAGATGGTTACACATGTGCAGTTCGAACAGAGGAAGGACTGAGCGAATGTTTCCCAATAGAAACTGGGGTTAAACAAGGATGTATTTTATCGCCCTTGTTATTTGGAATTGTTATGGACTTCATAATGAAGAAATGCTGCACTGGTAATAAAGGCATCGAATGGATACAAGGAGACCATTTGGAGGACCTCGACTTTGCTGATGACATAGTTCTCATCAGCAGTCAGATAAAAACGATGCAGGAAAACACAAATGAACTATCATCAATAGCCAGCAAAATTGGGCTTGAGGTCAATCATGAAAAGACTAAAGTCATGAAAAGTTTAATTCCAACAAGTGACAAAATATACATGGAAAACAAACCAGTAGAAGAGATCGATCACTTTATCTATCTTGGAAGTCACATTGATCGAGAAGGGGATACGAGCAAAGAAATTAGAATCAGACTGGCTAAAGCAGCAATGTCTTTCAGAAGCCTTGAAAAGTTGTGGAAATCAAAACTCATTAGCACAAACACAAAACTTAGGCTATTCAAATCAAATGTACTATCAACCCTTACGTATGCGTGTGAAAGCTGGAAAACAACAAGAGATATAGAAACAAAGTTGAACGCATTCGAAAATAAATGTCTAAGGAAAATACTTGGTATAGAATGGAACGAATTCAAAACAAACGAGGAAATTAGAGAAATCGCCAATCAACCACTAATATCTTCAGTAATAAAGAAAAGACGATGGTCATACGTTGGACATGTGATGAGAAGAGATAATAATCGAATAGCAAAGCAAGCCCTCATATGGGAAACAACAGGTAAAAGAAAAAGAGGAAGACCCAGGGAGACACTGAGAAGAACATTGATGAGAGAGGCAAGAGCAGCAGGAATCGGCTCCCTCAATGAGATAGAACTGCTTGCACAGAACAGAGACAGATGGCAAGATTTGATAAAATATCTTTAAAAGAAAACTGCTAGAACAAAAATTCATATAGGAGGTGTATCTTGGTCTACGCCCTATGGGCCGGTTACGGCTCGAAAGGTCAATAGATTGTTGTATAAAGAAATATAGATCCAAAATGCTAATATGAGAGATTAAATATCATGAATTAAGCTCTGCTCGGAGTAACGTCACCTTGCACTTTATTCGGGTGTTTTCTAATCTGTCATTAGAAAACGAGCCTTCAATAAACATTGCGAGAACACCAGACCCTAGGGCCGACCATGAAAAGATGGATTGACAGAATATTATTAACACTAGGAAACATAACAGCAGCACAGGTGAACAGAAGAGCAAAAGACCGCAAATTATTTTATATCTCCCATCGAAGCTGAAAGTCAAATGAAGAAAAGAAGAAGAATATATTGTTCTTATCTTCACTGATAGTAATATAATAATGGAGTTGCTCCTGATTCAAATTCACTCTAAAAAAAGTCTACAAGTTTATGCAAATTCTGTTTCACTCACTCTACAGAAACAAGTCATGGTAAAGTCCTTATTTAGCATTGTTACATTATTTCTTAATCGCTATGAGTGAAAATGAGTTACAAGAAATGTTCGACATTATAGTGAAAGAAAGCAAAAATAAAGGACTCAGCCTAATTAGCAAAAAGACAGAAGTAATGGTAACAACAAAGAAAAAGACATCACCGATGTGCAAAATAAAAACAAGTGGAACAAAATTAAAAAAGATAAATGAATTCAAATATTTGGGAATTTTGTTAACCTCAGACGGAAGATGTACAAAAGAGGTGAGATGCAGAATAGCTCAGGCAAAAGCAGTTTTCAAAAAAAATGAGGAAGATACTATGTAATCCATTTTTGACAGTAGAAACAAGAAAAAGAGTTCTTAAATGTTATGTAGAGTCAGTCTTAACATATGGATGTGAATCATGGACAATAGGACAACAGACAAGAAAATCACTGAAGTCTGTAGAAATGTGGTTTTACAGAAGAATGTTGAGAATACCATGGACAGCTAAGAAGAGTAATGAAAATGTTCTGAAAGTGGTCAAAGCAAAAAGAGAGCTAATTTTCAATATTAGGAAGAAACAATCATCATTTTTTTTTGCCATGTAATGAGATCGCGGACGACAAAGAGAGAAAATACTGGATAGCTTGGTGTCATGGCATGGAAAACAGTCAACAACAGAACTGATACGATGCACTGTAGATAGAAGATTGTGGAGGGACATGATCGCCTACGCCAACCGGTATGGCACATGATGAATGAGAAGAGAACAACTTGAATATATTGTAACAACTGGAAAAATTGAGGGACGAAGAGATAGAGGGAAGCAAAGAGAAAAAATACCAGACAGCTTAAGAGAATGGCTTGGCAGAAGGTCAACAATAGAAATGATAAATAACTGTTGAGATAGAAAGTTGTGGAGAGACATGATCACCTACGCCAGCAGGCCCAGTACTTGATGATGATATTATTTCCACCATAAATGAATGAGCTCTCCTAATTTGTAATTTTTGCACATATTTGAATTGCATCCTTCTAATTTTTGTACATTTTATTTTTCAACAAGGTTTAGGAGATTACGGTTAGGTTTAGTTTGGGTATTCCGTCCCCTAACCTAGGGTCTTCTAAATCAAAACCTAAAATGATAAATTTGAGAACAGAATAAAATTATAAAAATAGTGGAAGGCCTAGGAAAGGAACGTTACTCCCAACAGAAATGATATAACAAAGCTAAACTAGGACTTTACCCAGGTTATTGAGGTATTTGTGGTCCATCACCATTGTACTCCAAACATGTCCATGAGTGCTCAGATCCCCTCCGCAGCAAGTGCCGCAGTGTCCAGCGACTGACGACTCCAATTCTGTGTTGACTGATAAGTCTTCTTATACGCCCACTTAGTTTCTCATTTCTGGCTGTGCCCATCTTAACTTTTATCTTTTTCATCCGAAGGAGTGATGTGGACTCATGGTTTCCGAAGTCCTGTGCCCTTTCCACATCTCGGAAGGCATTGATGATGTCCATCCAAGCCATTGGTTGACCGTCTTCAACAACAGCGCAGCTAGCCAACCTGTCCACTTATTCATTTCTCTGTACTCCTGGATGAGACTGTTGACCTCCACATTGACCAGGATTGAGTTCTTCTTCTACATTTTTTAGCTCCCAGTGGAGCATAGGTTTTCAACAAACACTTTCCAAGTCGTTCTGTTTTTTGCTACTCTTTTAAGATCATTCCATGTCTTCCCCATCATCATCATCTCTGCTTCTATCTGTCTTCTCCAAGAATTCCTTGGTCTACCTCTTTGTCTTTTCCGCTGGGGATTCCAAAAAAAGCACCTGTTGTGTAATACTCTCAGTTGGCTTTCGTAGTGTGTGTCCTATCCAGCGCCATCATCTTCGCTGTATCTCTTTATCCACTGGTATTTGACTGGTACATTTCCATAATTCTATGTTAGTGATTTTGTCCTGCCATTTCCATCCTTTTATTCTGCGTAAGCATCCATTAATGAAAGTCTGCATCATCGTGATTGTCAATTTTGTTGTTCTCCATGTTTCACAGCCATACATTAGGACAGACTTAACATATGAGTTGCAAATTTTTATTTTTGTATTTAACCTAATTTCTTTGGATTTCCGTATGTTTCCCATAGCTATGAAAGCTCCTCTTGCTTTTGATATCCTTATTTTGGTATCATTTTTTGTTCCTTCCTCTTTATCTATATTACTGCCCAGATATATGTAAGATTGTACATCTAGTAGAGGTATTTCTTCTAGTTTTATTTGGTTATTGCCAACTGTATTAATTCTCATAATGTTGGTCTTATCTCTATTAATCTTCAGTCTGTTGTGATCTCTCATCAAGTATGCTCATTTTGTCCTGCATCTGTTGATGGCTGTGTGATAGGAGAGCTATGTCATCAGCAAAGTCTAAATCATCAAGTTGTTTGGTCAGCTGTCCTTCATGCACCACACTACATTTTGTTCCTTCATACATTGTTTTTATCAGGTTAATAAACTTTATGGGGATTCCGTAATGACTCAGCAACTTCCAAAGCATTCTTCTGTCTAAACTATCAAATGCCTTTTCGTAATCTATGAACCCAATATAAGGTGGGGATTTTAGTTCTAAACTTTGTTCAACTATTATACGTAGAGTAGTTATTTGATCAGCACATGATCTGCTCTTCCTAAAACCTGCTTGTTCATCTCTCAAATGTTTCTCTATGGCCTCTTTTAGTCTCTCCAGAATGATTCTGCTAAATATTTTTCCTGGCACTGATAGTAGCATAATTTCCCTATAATTTGTGCACTCCTGTAAACTTCCTTCCTTTGGTAGTTTGCTCATATAACCTTCTTTCCAGTCTTTAGGTATTTCTTTCCTCTCCCAAATTTTATCTAATAGATTATGTAACATCTTGGTAGAGGTGTTAATATCTGCTTTGATGGCTTCCGAAGGAATTAGGATTGAGTTCTGTTCTCTATATTTGCTGTCGAGTGTGACAATACACGAGAATGTGCCCCTGAATGACGTAAATGCTTAAACGTGATGCTTACTGTAAGCACAGCACTGGTATCCACTCCTCGCCAAAGCTGATATTGGTAAGCCCACAGACCTGTTTGATGACATTAGCTCAGCCCACCATGATTTGCCTCTTCTTATCCTGACACCTTTCCCAGTGTTAACCTCGTGGTGCAATATGGATGCTCCTTATCTGCACTTATCATTGTCTTCAGCTGATATGGTGCCCTCCAGACCTTGATTCTGTTATCCGTAGTAGTAATGTAGTTGGAAAGTCAAGAATATATAATAATATATATATAATATAATTAATACTTCAGCCAAGATAATGCGCACAACTTCATTTCCTTTCATTACTTTCAAGCCTTCTGACTTCAGTTACTTTACCCAAGTTATATGTTCATATTTTTATTGTCATTTGATTAATCAGATTCCAGTTACGTGTTTGTTAAAGTTGAATTAATTTCAGATTTGATAAATTTTAACCCAAACCGGTCACAGTGAAAACTTACTATACTACTTGACCTAACTACTATCTTAACTTAACTATCTATAATTTTTCGATACATTTGTGATTTACATACACTATGACTATGTGATGTCGACTCAAATGGCCCAACCAGCCAACCAAAAATCGTCAAACAGTTTGCAGTCAAATCGTAACAAATAACTTAAATAGAATTTGTAAACCTCTCTATAATGCAAAATAAATAATATTGCACAAATCTTACAGATTGTTTCTTCTTATTCTTTCTGGTCATTGTTCGCTGGTCGATGCCTATTTCAAATTTACAGAACTAGGACAACAATGTCTGAAATATGATGAAGTCAACTTCCCATTTTCATCTACCTCTACGTACTTTACGTTTAAATGGTTTAAAATAGTTTAAAGGGTTGTATTTTTGTCAGATTATTTCAAATCTAGTGTTAAATATATTCATAATATTTTTCTAATACAGGAAAGAGCTCCGTAATTTCTAAGCTTTTCTTTTTGTATTATTTCATAGACATAAATATTTCGTAGCTTTATTTAGTAGCTTGGGCGAACATGTTGGTCCAACTCGACTACTTGTTGCTGCCTAAAGTCATTGTTGTCATCAAGTGCCGTGGCTAAACACTGCTCTCCACCCTAACTCAGCATGTACCAACTCTGACTACTACACCATCTGTGACCTTTTAATTAAATCTTACACCACGCTACGGTATAATTATGTCAATGTTTTTTTTTAACCATAAAACTAGGGGTAATTTCCTAGTTTGATCAGATATAGTATTTCAGTTTGGAAGAGTGATGTCCCCTAAAATATGTCTGCCAAAATACAGTGGTTCTACGCATTCTTGGCGTTGGGGTCATTACGCCGATTGGTAATCAACCGCACAATTCCCTTCGATCAGAAGATCATAATTAGGCCGAGTGGCGTCGTTTTTGTCACGCGTTATAATATATTTATAAATATTTAACACTAAAGCTAAACCTAACCCCTGGACCCAACGCCCAATCAACAGATACTCCGAAATGATTACATGCCAGCGTAATGACCCAACGCCAAGAATGCGTAGAACCACTGTATTTTGGCAGACATATTTTAGGGGACATCACTCTTCCAAACTGAAAGACTATATCTGATCAAACTAGGAAATTACCAAACTAGGTTTTATATCATTAATTTTTCCAGTGTTTTTTTGTACACCGGACGAATCCATAGGTGCTTCGATATCCCACTCCAAAAAAAACGAGAAGGTTCCTGACCCACGTGCACGAACTCCGTAACACGGGCTTGTATCCACGGTATGGGTAGGATTCTACTGACATTTATGCCCTGAAAACGGCCATTTTATGGCCTACGCTTTTCAATTTTAACAAGCAATGATTCTTTAACGTGTGCGAGTGGTGCACACGGGGATCCTGTTTGTTGCCGTTATCCGAGAGGGCTAGACATCGGATATCACTAACCAAGAGATCAGGGGAGTGTAACGTCATAAAAAAATCATAGATTATTTTTTCCTGTCTTTGAAAAATCATCATCGCTTCGGGCGGGCTTTGATCCCGGGTCCTTCTTTGAGACCGACGTCGTACCTCTAGACTACCCAGCCCCCATTGCCAGTGACGTATTAGTACATGTTTGTGTTCGATAATCTATTTTTTAATTTACGTGTACTCTTTGTGCCTGGAGCTAAATTGGTGACAGGGTAATTAGTGTACACCCATCCTCATCAGAAAGGTCCGGATTCACTTCTGTGGGGGATTACTTTCGATCCGATAAGACCCCAGAATTTATCTAGGCTCTAAAAATGGATATCATATATTATTTTGGGGGGAGGAAGTAAAGGCGCTCTGGCGAGATACCGACCACACAAGCCCAATAATATACAGCTGATCATGGAAAAATATGGTCATCATCATCATCAAGTACCTGGCCTACTGGCGTAGGTGATCATGTCTCTCCACAACTTTCGATCTCGGCAGCTATTTAAAGCAGGTCAGGTAATTTTAGCTGCTACTGTATGCAGTAAACAGTACAACCTGTTTCTGCCCTGCTGCCTTGCAGGTAAGCTCGGGAGAGTAAAAGTAAAAGGCTAAGGGAGGGTACCCCGAAATAAAACAACCACACTGCCTTGCAGGTGAGACTTTTTAGTCAACGGCTAGCGGAGCCAACCGTAAACAAACCGACGGAAGGCAACAGAAAACCACCGTTGTAATTTCTTTGTACAATCATGAATCGCCACAACAAAATATGGTCACTAACACCATATTCCTCATACGCCTTAAAAAGCGAGGAGGTAACTTTTATTTTACTTAATCTGTGTGCTTGATGAAAGCCATAACTGTACGTCACACATGTGAGGCAAAGTACAATGTTATCTGGGGCTTATGACTCAGTTTTTAGACAATGGCTCAGGACGTGACAATTCCATTATCTTTAACATCGTGCTATTGCTAGAGCAAAAGAAACTCATCAACAAAACTAGTAATCGATCAATGGGGCTGTATAAAAGCAGGATGACTCTTGCCTTAGCTAAAATATTTGTGGAGTACAACATAGATGCTAAATACTGACCTGCATTGATGTATAGAACAGCAAAAGACCGCAAATTATATCTTCTCTCGACGCTGAAAGGCAAATGAGGAAGGAAAGAAGCAGAAGAAGATTGATGTAACAGTCAAACCTCTAATAATCTGTGCCATGAATAAATGGATTTAGGGCAGGTAATCATGCAGAATACGAAATCTTCAGGCCACAAATCTGCAAGTCCATGGTGAATTCATGAAAGGGGAAAAAAACACACTCTAGCAGTCCTAGTTGAATTGCAAAAACCCTCGATAGAGTCTGACGGAAACGACTCCTGTTGACGATGAGAGACATGGATATACATGGAAAACTTTACAAATTGGTCAAACACTTCCCAATTAACAGGGCAATCCAGAGTAAATTAAATGTCTATACCAGAAAATTGAGGGACGAAGAGATAGAGGGAAGCAAAGAGAAAAAAATGCCAGACAGCTTGATAAATAACTGTCGAGATCGAAGATTGTGGAGAGACATGATCACCTACGCCAGCAGGCTCGGTACTAGATGATGATGATACCAGAAAAAGAGGTTCTAGAAAAAGGACTACTACAGGGATCACCACCTAACTGCACCTTTTTGTTATAACGACCTGGCCAAAACCTTGACTAAAGAAAACGCCCTCTAAGTAAATGACCTAGTTGGGAACAGGCAAATGATTGCAATGCTGCGGTAAAGCTGGTAGCGAGGAGCCAATGGTGGGGTGTACTAAACACTCCAAAGTATGGTGACAGTCTTACAAGGAAGGAACACAACACAACAATGACGTTTCGGTCTGTGGCCTTCTTCAGAATACAAGGACAACGGCAACAAACGGTGAAGCACAATTATCGATAACTACATGTTAGATGATCAAGTGGAGGGCGAGGAAAGTAGGATGTTGAAATAAGAAAGGAGAGGGAAGAGAGAAATGAATACTACATGAGGAGAGGTAGGATGGGCGTCAAAATATATAAAATAGAAAAAGATAAAAATATATAAAAAAGAGAAAAATGTATCATAAAATGCACTTAGCGTAAAATAGAACGTTCTCAGCTTCTCAGACTTCGTCGCCATAGCCAAGACGATGAAGATTTCCTTCACAACGCCCACCTTATGCTTGACTTCTTCCGCCGACTCTATCCAGAATCAGCTCTCCTCCCTGCCCTGCGTCGAGTTCTCAACACTTCACGCCAGTCTGTTCTTACCCCTCTACTCATCCCCCTTCGGATAGAGTAGTGCTCGCCCATACCTATCTCGCTCACCACTACGCTGTGATTAGGACTATTCACCGATGCCTCCCTATTCTTCGATCTGACCCTACTACCCGTCTGCTCTTCCCTGACCCACCATTAGTGGCCTTTAGACGTGACCGGAACCTCCGAGACTTTTTTGTCAGGGGCCGTCTTCCAGCTGCCCTCTTTAGCCATCGAGGCACTATCCGCTGCAACCGCAGAGTATGCAATACTTGTGACCACGTTCTCCAGACCGATACTGTCCTCTTCCCTAATGGTCCTTTCGAGATCAGAGAGGGATTCACTTGCACATCGCGGAACATCATTTATGCCATCATTTGTAAGCGATGCAAGATGACCTACATCTGCCGACCTGGTCGACGTATCGGGGAAGGGGTGCCGTGAACACTTAAATAACATCACCCGAGAAGCGGACACTCCTGTAGCAGCCCACTTTAACTCGAGGGGCCATCGAGGTAAGACTGATGTCTTGGTAACTGGCCTAGTATCATGCTCCTCTGATCACCACAGTCGGCCCACTCTGGAACACCGTCTGATCGCTCGTTGGGGTTGCCTCACCCCTCGGGGCATCAATGTATCCCTGTCCCTTTGAGGACCCTCCTTACTCCGACTCCATCCTCACACCTATGGACTTCTCCTCCTATTTCACTTCTTAGGTCTTCTACTCCTCGTCCATCCCTGCTTTCCATATCCTCTTTGAGTAACCCCTATCTTTCCTTCTTCATCCTAACCCCCCCCTCTTTTCTCTTCTGACTACCTATATGTCCTTCACCTCCTTATCACTATATCACCTCTCCACCTGGACTGTACCATTTCTCTGCCCACTTCTATTGTTCCTCGTCCTTCCCTCCACCTGGACTGTACCATCTCTCTGCCCACTTCTATTGTTCCTCGTCCTTCCCACCACCTGGACTGTACCATCTCTCTGCCCACTTCTGTTGTTCCTCGTCCTTCCCACCACCTCTCTGCTGATCTACTCCTAGCTCACCCCTTTTCCTCTCTATTCACTTGTAGTCACTACTCCTCTATACCTACTATTCCAGTATCCCCCTTATCCTGATGCCCACTTTCATTCCTCTCCTAGGACCCTCATCATCCCCCTTTGTTCTATCACTTCCCAACTTCTTTACCTCCTATGGTACATACCTCTTGCGCATCATTCCCTTATTACTCCACTTCTTCCAGACCCCCTCTATTTCTATTCACTTATGACCTAACGCCTCTCCTCCTATCCACTTTTCACATACCTGCTTCTTATCCCTCCTCTCCATACCTCCTCCTCTAATACTTCCCTACCTCTCGATTGACTAATTTCATACGGACCACCCCTCTATCACTCTACCGCCCTTCTTCCTACCTACTTGACTTATACCGGCTTTCTTATTCTTCCTCTCCTTATCTCTTCCTCTGGTAGTCACTCCCCCCCCCTCTTCCTCCCTTCGTTGACCTACCTCTCAACTCTTCCAGTCCCAGACCATCCATTCTGTAGAGTCTATCTCTCTCACCCATCTCCCAGTTCACTACTTTGTCTTTTCATTCATCTTTCTTTTAACCTCTCGCGGGATCTCTCACTTGCATTGTCCGAGTGATTTATTGGCTAGCAGTTTGGCCCTTCCAGGCCTTTGGTTTTGGGCCTCTAGTTTTCCTTTCACCATTGACCATCATTTTCATAGTAGTTTGGCAGCTTCGCCTATCTTTCTTCCCCACTGCTTTCTTATTTCAACATCCTACTTTCCTTGCCCTCCAATTGATCATCTAACATGTAGTTATAGATAATTGTGCTTCACCGTTTGTTGTCGTTGTCCTTGTATTCTAAAGAAGGCCACAGGCCAAAACGTCATTATTGTGTTGTGTTCCTTCCTTGTAAGACTGTCACCATACTTTGGAGTGTTTAGTGCACCCCACCACTGGCTCCCGAGTTACCTGGTTATCTGGCATAAAACGGATACACTAGGATAGCTGACGCAAAACTAAATAAAGACATCTGATGCCTGGAAGAATACTGTAATACCTGAAACTCAAGATCAATATACAAAAGACAGTGTATATATATATATATATATATATATATATATATATATATATATATAATATGTATCTGAAGTAATAAAATAACTAGGACAAACATCAAGTTTAATCTCCAACAGAAAGGTTAACGAAAAGAGGAGCACCCCACATACATAGGTGTCAAACTAGACCGTCAACTGAACCTTAAGAAATATGTAGAAAACATGACCAGGAAGGCAACACGAAGACTACAGTCTATGAAAAGACTTTATAATACTTCTTGGGGGACAGATAAAGAAACTCCTAGAAACCTCTGTCTGGGTTATGTTCGCTCTATTTTGAAACATGGTAGTTTTTTTACAAGTGACATGCAGAAAAACAATCAACATGTCACTAGGATACAAAATTATATTATTATATTTATATAATGATATTTAGGATACAAAACAGTGCACTACGGCTCATCAGTGACGCAATGAGGTATACACCGAATGCAGCAAGCGAAATACACTGCAATGTAGAACCTTTAGAGAAGAGAAGAGATGAGGCCACTATTGACAAGCGGCAAATAGTATGGAGAAAAACCATCATAACAAAAGCTAGTGGATACATGGATTCCAAAACAAAGAATCAAGCATATCTCACATTTGCAACATGTCAGAAACATACAAAACAGATACCAGCTACCCGGGATACGTCAACAAACATCAAAAGTCATCAAAGAACTGTTACCAAATGTAAATTATATAAATCCTGAAATATATGACAGAATAGATAAAAATGCTGACCTAGTATCAATAACAATCACCGCAATGAAAACCACCGATACTTATCCAAAAAACTGGATACATGTTTACACTGATGGCACAGCCACAATGACAACTTTCAGAGCTGGATATGGAATATTCATAGATTATCCAGATGGAACAGCAGAAGAACTATGTGGCCTATGTGGTGAAGTCTGCAACAATTATGAAGCAGAAATAACAGTCACAGAAACAGCAGTGTACCATCTGAATACTGTGTTTGATACCACACAATGAAAGAAAAGAAATATAGTCATATTTACGTATTCCAAATTAGCCCTGCAGGCGCTATGAAGTAACAAAAACAAACCAGAACTCACACAGCTCATAATAGATAAAGATAACCTCTTTAACACACATGCCATAAGGCGAGTGATGCAATGGATCCCAGGACACTCCAACACACCGGGCAATGACACGGCAGATACATTAGCTAAGAGGGGATCTAGACAGGTACAGTTTCACACCAACGTCTCTGTCGTCAGTCGATGGACACTGCGAGACTAGCTGAGGAGGGGGATCTGAGCACCTAAGGACATGTTCGGAGTGCAATGATGATGTCCCGCAAATAACTCAATAACCAGTGCCTCTTTAAACAGTCAAATAAATCATAAACTCCACCAGTAGAGAAGATTGGCTGAATTGATAGGTCATGGGAAAAACAGGGAGAGAACCTTATTAATACACCACGCGGCCAAACCCCCATGACATTAACAACTTAAAAAGAAGAGACCAAACCACCATCTTCAGACTGAGAACCAGTTATGTACCAGTGAACCACATCAATAGAAAACAATGAAACGAAATTTCAGCATGTCCACTCTATGAACATCGACATGAAACAGTAGAACATTGCCTTTTTTAAATGTCCAAAGCTCACTGACATCAGAGCAACTCTTCCTCCCCAAAGACCAGATAAATGGAACACCAATGAGGTCTTTGATACCGTCAGATATAATTACATGACATTAGGCGGAAGGGGGTCAACTCACAGGCTTCTGAACCATAAGAACAATTACAACATGTAACAGTCGCCTTTTGCTGACGTCAGAAGTGGACGAGCAGAAAATCCACACGCGGCAACGTAGAATATGTCGGCACAGAATAAAATGCATGACACTAAGCAGATACACAAAGACTGCTGTTTATTAACTAACCAATCACCCCAAATAAACATCCTTTCATCTTGATTCCTATTCGTTTGGTCAGGCTGGTTTGTCTGTTTCTAGGAGCACTGCGAAGAGGTGAAGTAGTATATGGACAGTTCTAATTCGTTGATCCTGATCCAGAAATGCAGTTTTGAATCGTGAGCCACTTTCATTCCATGTTGGCGCCAAATGCTAAGATTCGAGTAAGTGTGCTTATAGCTGGTTTCTGTTTACCTTTATAATTTCTGTTCTGAAATCTTCTTCTTTCATTCAACTCCATGTAAAGCATAGGTATTCAACAAACACTTTCCAAGCCATTCTGTTTCTTGCCATTCTTTTAAGACCATTCCATGTTTTTCCCATCATCTTCATGTTTGCTTCCATCTGTCTTCTCCAAGAATATTTTGGTCTTCCTTTTTGTCTTTTTCCTTGGGGATTCCAAAAAGGGCCTGTTGTGCAACACTCTCAGGTGGCTTCAGCAGTGTGTGTCCTATCCAGCGTCATCATTTTCGCTGTATCTATTTATCCACTGGAATTTTACCTGTACTTTTTCATACAAGGGAGGTCAAAAAGTAATGCACACCAATTTTTTTCTCGGAAACTATTCGGGCAAAATGTGTGAAATTTTCACAGATTGTAGCTGAACATCCCCTTTACACTAACTATTTTTCAACATAATCTCCGTCCAAGCGTATTGCCTTACGCCAACGCGAAACTAGGTCATGAATGCCTCGTTTGTACCAAGTTTTGTCCTGCTCGCGTAGCCATTTTTTAACTGCACGGATCACACCCTCATCATTGTCAAAGTGTGTCCCACGCAGGAATTTTTTGAGTGGTCCAAACAGATGGAAATCTGAGGGAGCCAGATCAGGGCTGTAAGGAGGATGGGGCAGTACAGCCCAACCAAATTTGTTGATTGCTTCCCGTGTTACCAGACTTGTGTGAGGGCGTGCATTGTCATGTTGAAGCAACAAATCTGCAGATGGCTTATTAGGCCGAACTCTGTGGAACCGATTTTTGAGTTTTGTCAGTGTATTGATGTAAGCTGTCGAGTTGATTGTCTCACCTCTTGTCATTACATCAACAAGGATCACACCATAAATGTCCCAGAAGACAGTGATCATCACCTTTCCGGGTGATGGAGATGTTTTGAATTTTTTTCTTTTTGGTGACTGCGGATGATGCCATTCCATTGACTGCATTTTTGTTTCAGGCTCATAATAATGTGCCCACGTTTCGTCACCGGTAACAATTTTTGACAAAAACATTTCTCCTTCAACACCGTAACGCTCCAACAATTCAGAACAGAATGTTTTCCTTTGAACTCTGTGATCATTTGTTAGGCACCGAGGAACCCATCGAGCGCAAATCTTTGAATATCCGAGAGTTTTAAAAATTGCGATTGCACTTCCTTGCTGACTGTAAGCTGCAATGCCAATTGCTGACTAGTGATACGCCTATCCTTACGAATAATGGCATCAGCCCGGTTTAACATGACTGTGCTGGTAGCCGAGGCAACACGTCCAGAACGCGGTAAATCATGCAGCTCCACTCATACACTTTCTGCAGCTTTAATTCTCTGAACCCAGCGACTAACTGTGCTCCTATCGACTGCAGAACATTTGTACACTGCACACAGTCGTTTATGAATGTTTGCCACAGTTTTTTTCCGCAACCAGAAATTCTATGACAATTCGCTGTTTGTAACGGACATTGTTGACAAGCTCCATTTTAACGGTTCATAGATTGCGTAATATTTATCAGAATGCTGTGCAATTTGGTACACATAATTGGAACATGTCAAATTCCAAGTGTGCAAAATTTCATATACCTATCTTTATTATTAGCCGAGAAAAAAATTGGTGTGCATTACTTTTTGACCTCCCGTATATATATTATATTAGTGATTATGTCCTATCATTTCCATCCTTTTGTTCAGCGCATGCATCTATTAATGCAGGCCTGTACCTTCATGAATGTCATTTTTGTCGTTCTCCATGTTTCACAGCCATATACTAGGACTGACTTAACACTGGAGTTGACAATTTTAATTTTTGTATTTAGCCTAATTTCTTTGAATTTCCATGTTCCCCAGTGCAACGAATGCTGCTATTGCTTTTAATATAATTATTTCGGTATCATTATCTGTCCCTCCCGCTTTGTCTATATTCATCATCATCATGTGCCATACCCGTTGGCGTAGGCAATCATGTCCTTCCACAATATTCTATCTACAGTGCATCGTATCAGCTCTGTTGTTGACTGTTTTCCATGCCATGACACCAAGTAAAGTAAAAGAAGTAAAGTACCCCCGTCAGGCCAAGTGGCGTATAGGGAAATATGGTGTTAGTGACCCTATATTTTACAGACCTTCAGCACATGATTTTTGGGGTAATGTGGTCGGTATTACGCCCGTGCTGCTTTACTTTCCCAGAAAAAAATCCGGTACCCATTTAAGGCTGGGTGAACCCGGAAGCCGTCGGTTGGGATCGAACCCTACACCTTGCATGACACCAAGCTATCCAGTATTTTCTCGCTTTGTCGTCCGCCATATCTTTTTCCTTTTATTTTGCAATTGTAACCAAGTATTCCAACTTTCCTCTTCTCATGATGTGCCCAAAAAATGTTGACTGTTTCTTTCTGATGTTTTTTAGGAGCTGCCTTTTTGTGTTGGCCTCTTTGAGAACTTCCCCATTGGTCTTTTTAGCTGTCCAAGGAACTTTCAACATTGTTCTGAGAAATCCCATCTCTGTGGCCTCCAACCGTCTTTTCATTTGTTTGTCTACTGTCCATGATTCGCTTCCATAGGTTAGAATTGTCTATATTACTGTCCAGATATGTAAGATTGTACATCTAGTATAGGTTTTTCTCCTATTGTTATTTGGCTATTGCCAACTGCATTAATTCTCATAATTGTGGTATCATCTGTCCCCGCTGTTGTGATTTTTCATCAAGTCTGATCATTTTTGTTCTGAAATATTAGCCACTAAAAGAGCTTGAGATTGTTTGGAATTGTAAAACATGATCATCATAAAACAACACTGCATTCAAAACCAATCAGGAAATACGGACAGACAGATCTAGCAGACTATAGTTCAATAAAATAACTTACACCATTAATGTCATGGTAGGAAAATTTAGAACACATATGAAACTGACAAGAAATATAGGGTGGAAAGAATACTAGACATTACGAAGAATCTTGATTGCTTAGCATTGTTATGTCAAAGGTGTAATTCACTCTGCTCTGCATCTAGTCCACCATTCAAAGCCTAAATTACCTAGCTACTTTCTCAACTTTCCAGGAAAAATTTAGGAGATCATATTACATACTGTTACTCTTTCTTGTAAATATACATTACTCTGTTTTTTAAATTTATGTTTCAGACACATATTTATTTCTATTGCTTATTTCCTTTATCATTTAATACAGTCTTCATCCACATTAGAGCCATGTGCAGGTGACCATCTGTGGACATCACTGTTTCACTTTTAGTGAAATCTATATCTTTATTTGTTCAAAGGATCTTATAAATTACAGATGGGACATTTTAATCAAGCGAATCTTAAAAAAATGTTTGGTTTTCAAATCTTGAGTACGATTCAAGATTGAAAAAAACTTGATTCTTTATGCTTTTTGGTTATTCTAATCATTTAATTTGAATCCTAACCTAAAAAAAAAAAACTGTTTAAAATATGGAAAGATTAGTTTTAACTTGTCTAATAGAAGGATTCTTAAGAAAGAGTTTTTAAACGTTATGTAGAACTAGTCTTAACATATGGATGGAAATCATGGACAATAGGACAACAGACGAAAATCACTGGAGGCTGTAGAAATGTGGTTTTACAGAAGAATGTTGAGAATATCATGGACAGCTAAGAAGAGCAATGAAAACGTTCTGAAACAGGCCAAAGCAAAAAGAGAGCTAATTTCCAATATTAGGAAGAAACAATCATCATTTTTTGGCCATGTAATGAGAAGAGAACAACTGGAATACATTGTAACAACTTCGGGAGGATGTGAACTCCCATGGTATATGGTGGCTAGGCGTCAGGAACCATTGAAGGCTATGTTTGAAAAGTGTTCCTTATTGCAGTTCCCTCATATTCCAAGTCCGGCTTGTTACAGGAGCTACTGAGTTAAGTGCTCTGTGCACACTGTGAGCTGTGTGTCTCATCCGTTTTGATCCTGTTTCGATAGCCCGCTTGTTTACGATGAATGATGATATCGTATGACAGGGAACAGTTGGCTGTGTTCACTTTCTGCGCGGTTTCGCCTTATGTCTTTTGGCGTGTGCTGAGACTGCTACGATGGGGACTACAGTTACCTTTCTTTGTTTGGGAGATGAGTTAGTAATTCGGATGATTCCACTGGCACGGGCGGTTGAGCAATTATGGATTTTAATTCGTTTGCAGTGATACCGAGGCCTTCCATAACCAATAACCAATAACCAATAGGAAATCAATGGCAGAACTGATGAACAATTTGCACAGACAGAATGTTGTGGTGAAACATGATCGTTTACACCCTCAAGCATGGCACTTGATGATGATGTATGACAAAAGGAGAAAGTAATCATAAAAACACACAGGTGTATCAGTGCGCATGCGCAAGTTAAAACCATGTGGACCTGTGCCTGAATGTCTCACAGCAGAAATTTGTTGAAGCTGAAGCGACTTTTAACGTGTTGAACACTTTTATTAGACCTGACAAACAAGTTGAAAGGAAACACATAACATCGTTGAGATGGCACAGAGTGGAAAAGGTATATAATTATTATAGTAGATTCTAAGATAATAGATATTAATATTTTTGGTGAAAGTTTGTACCGACCGTGTCGTGTAGTGTAGTTTGAAGTTTGTGTGTCGTGTCATACATTGTATGTCAGTCACATGCATAGGGCCGATACTAAGAGAAGTCTCTAAAGTTAAATAACTTTATAAACTAACTTCTCAAACTGAAACTCTAGTCAAACAGTTGAAACATTGTGATGATTGTTGATGGAGTCAGAGACTAGTTAGTTGAAGGACTTGAAAATAGAGTGTGTTCGGTGGTACATAGTATGATATAATGATAGTTAAGTAAAAGTGTTAAAGAAGTAAGTTAATAGTTATAATTTATTTGTATTATTGATGTGTTTGTAAATAAGAAGTCAATTCAAATCATCATGATCACGCCATTCATGATCATATCATATCATAATGAATTATATAAGAGGGAGGGACATTACAAGAGAACCATCTGCTCAGTTATGATGAAGCCAAATCCATCCTCAAAGGCCAGTACCATGAAAAATCATGGAAACGAGAACACCCAAAGCATAACACGAGAGTGACGGATACTCGGATACATCCATCCAACTAGGAGGGATCAAGTCATCATACTTCGCCTATGCACTGGCAACAATAGAATGAGAAATCACATGTTCACCAAATAAGGCAAATTCAAAATAGGTACAACCAGCCTATGCCACTGTACACTGGACAATATGACTACAAAACATGTTCTAACTACAGGATTGCTCCCAGTACACAGACTTGAGAAGAGTAATGTGGTCCACACCCACCTCCCTGGAAGAAAAACTATATGCATGGGGCAATCGATTTGATTAAACAGACAGCTGACTTCATGAGAGAGTCTGGAATCCTACTCTGATTGAGTCTTTATCGCTGAGAGAGACATATATATGATTTAATTTATCACGTGTGACATAAGACGACTTACTTTTGACAGTTCTTTTTTTTTCTCGTCGACGGGAGAAACAATCTGCGATTCTTTGCTCTTCTGTTGGCCTCTTCTGATGTTATTCCTCCTAGTGACTCTCTCGGTCTTCCTCTTAATCTGGTGTTTTCGTAGCGTTTGTTTATGGCTCTTTGCGTCATTGTTAGTTCTTTTGTCTTGTTATGTGGCCTAACCAATGTATCTGTTGTTTCTTTATACTTTATGTATTCGATGGCTGGTTCAATTTCGAGTTTCTTCCTCAGGTCAGTGTTTCTTACTCTGTCCTTAAGCTGTTTCCTATCATTCTTCTGACACATTTCATTTCGGTGGTTGTTATCTTTCTTATTGTTCTAGAGTCCAGCGTCCAATTCTGGCACTGATAGCACAGAGTTGGTAGAAAAATTGATTTGTATATTGCCCTTTTGCTTCAGTAGTTATTGCTTTGTTTTTCAATAGTGTTAATACTTGGCCTATAATAACTTGGCATGCTTTGTTAACTTTTGACAGTAATAATTTATTATATATAATGAAATAATGATAAGACACAGTAAGTAAGACATAATTAGGCGATAAGTCAAGATAGTTAAGTAGTAAGAACGATACTTGTAACTGCTATAACTATTATTATACTATAATAACTAGTTATAATTGTAACAATAATTGAACAATTTCTTATTTTTTGAAATATTTTTTACCATGAATGTGTAGTTTACCTGTTTTTTCTTGATGTTGTGGTCCCATTATTTTCTAGGTTGTCATAAATCATTCCTCCCCCTTTCCTTTTTGTTAACCAGGAATTATAATCTTCATTATTATTCTTTCTAGGCATATAATAAAACCAAAATGCAATTTTCCCTTTATTAAATTCATGAACTAGTTTTCTTTTGTTTTCATTTTTCGTAAGATCCTTCAATTAATTCTTTTGTCTATCCAGTTACTTTAATTGATAGCTCCTTCATGTCTGGTGATTCCCTGCTAGGTCTTGTTTTGTTCTTAAGTCAATAATTATTATTGTTTCCGATCATCCATCCATAGCAGATATGAGGGGTCATCACATCATATTTTTTTAAAAAAAAAACACGGGTAGGGTTCCACCACACTGTTTAAGGCAAGGCCAAAATAAATAGGATGTTCATTTTTATCAATGTGGGACTGGTTCGATCCCAAATCGGTTGGCTAGACTGGTCTGTCGGAAAAAAAAGTTTCTCAAGCCACCACAAGGTGGGTTTTGATCAACTGTTGGTTCCTGATCCTGATGCAAATAGTTAACTATGAATCTCATGGACTGGTTGGTCTCAAGGCATGATGCCGGCCTCATGTCAGAGAGGTTGTGAGTTACAAATCTCGGTTGCACCAGTTGGGATTTTTATTTGTGATTTCTCTCTGTGCCAACCGCCCTTGGTCTCAGAATTGAGGCCCGGCTTGAAGCGTCAATTACTTAACAGAAAAAATAGGAGTTCCTCCTAAGACAGAGTTATCGTTTGTCGGAGCGACGAGGGACCCCTGTGCACGTGGCTGCCATGGAAAAGTGGATTAAAATGCTAATTTCAATTCCTAGTCTCTGGGAACTTTGCCAGAGTTGAGTGCTGGTGAAAAGCAAGAGAAAAAAATATTTGTCAATGACTAGCGGAACTTTTAATTGATGATGTGTGATATCGCACAAAATTTTGTCTCTTTCCCAGAAAAAGCAGGTACCCATTTACATCTGGGTGAACCAAGGTGTCATCTATCAGATATGAACCTGACCTCTCATCCTAAATAATCTTGTTCTGTCCACTGAGCTAAAGGTTCCCTATATCATGCTGTACCCCATTCTTTATAGTCTGTTCTCTTAGTTGATATGCTATGAATCTGATCATAGTGTGAGATTGCTACTATTAGTATTAATTTATTAATACAATTTTAAGCTTATTTGTTTTTTTAATTCCAGGAACGCCACAGCAGAGGAAGCGAACATTATCTGCTGCATTCTCACCTGAAAAGTCTCCAGCTATAAAAATTGCAAACACCCCCAAGCAAGTGACAGGACAGACTCCCAAAAAACAAAAGGGACAGACTCCCAAACAACAGAATGGGCAAACACCGAAGCACTTAAAAGGACAAACCCCCAAACAAGGACAGACACCTAACCAGCAAAATGGACAAACACCCAAACAAGGACAAACACCTAATCAGCAGAAGGGACAAACTCCCAAACAAGTTCAAACAACTAACCAGCAAAAGGGACAAACTCCCAAACAAGCACAGACACCTAACCAGCAAAAGGGACAAACCCCCAAACAAGTACAAACACTTAACCAACAGAAGGGACAAACTCCCAAACAAGGACAGACACCTAAGCAGCAAAAGGGACAAACTCCCAAACAGCTGGGACAGACACCCAATCAGCTGAAGGGACAAACTCCCAAACAAGTGCAGACCCCTAAGCAGCAGAAGGGACAAACTCCCAAACAAGTACAGACACCTAAGCAGCAAAAGGGACAAACTCCCAAACAGCTGGGACAGACACCCAATCAGCTGAAGGGACAAACTCCCAAACAAGTACAGACACCTAAGCAGCAAAAGGGACAAACTCCCAAACAAGTACAGACACCTAAGCAGCAAAAGGGACAAATTCCCAAGCAGCTGGGACAGACACCCAATCAGCTGAAGGGGCAAACTCCTAATCAGAAGGGACAGACACCCAATCAGCTGAAGGGGCAAACTCCCTCTGTGCAGATTGCAGGGAAAAAACAGCTGAAGAGAAAAATTGATGAAGATGATGAGGATGAAGACAACGAAATGGGTAGTTTGTTTAAAGGTCAGCTTGATAGTGAAAATGACAGTGATGCAGATGATGATAATGTTGAAGAGGACAGTGATATAGATGAGGAGGATGATGATGATGAAGAAGATGATGATGATGATGAAGAAGAGGATGATGATGATGAAGAAGAAGATGATGATGAAGAAGAAGATGATGATGATGATGAAGGAGAGGATGATGATGAAGTAGTAGATGAAGAAGAAGACATCCAACCTGCAACTAAGAAAGCCAAAATTGAAAAGCAGCCACCATCAAATAAGAAGGACCATGCAGCCAAGAAAGACAAAATTGAAAGTCAGCTACCAAATAAGAAAGAAAAGCCTACAGAAGTCCCGGTGTCAAGTCCTTCAAAGTCTATAGCTAATGGTGAGTCCAGTGTTAATAGTATTGCATGAACCATTAAACCCTGATTAATATAGCTCTTTATATTATGTTTTAACGAACCTATTATATGCACTCAAAGATAACTCTTTGTGCAATGTGGAGAAATGATATTTTTATTTACTTCTTGGTACAAATCCTTGGAACAAGAACACTATAGGTGAACTAAAGTTTAAAAAATAATGAAACAATTAAGGAGCACAGCCATGACAAAGGTTAACATGTGCACAACTTAAACAAAAAAAAACCTCAAGTTTTTGTGAAGGACCAACACTCAATACTCTTTTTATTTTTTTTTCCACATTAAACATATGTTAGCCTGTCTTCCTTTTCTTAAGAGAGTATAGATGGTTGCCTGGCCAATTCTCTTATTTCAGTATTAGTCTTGAATTCATTCCATTTAATGCAAAGTATCTTTCTTAGGCATTTGTCTTTCTAATGTGTTATTTTTAAAAACAACTGCAAATGCATAATTCTCATATTTCATCAGTATTGGTTTTATGTTGTACTGACAGAATGTCCAAATGTTGTCGACAAAATAATTCAACTTTCATGAATTTAATATTTGCATTGTAGGTGATGTTTGAACGCTGTAAATTGAATATTTACATTGCAGATGAGGATATTCGAACATTGTTTGTTAAAAATTTGCCTGGGAACTGTACTGCGGATGAGATAAAGTCCCTCTCGAAGGACATTCAAGATGTTCGGCTGAGGATTAACAGCAATTTGACTAATAAAAATAAATTTAGGACTGGGTATGTGTTTTGAATGTGTATACTTTTGCAAACTATTGTTTATATAAACAAAAGAAAGAAAGAACCCTGTCACTCTAGAGTGTGGTGTGTAGGGAATATTGTATTTACTTATTTTTTTTAATTAGCGTATTTTAATGTATTGCTTCTAAGCTGCAGTAAGTTTTTCTTTCTAAAATAAAATTATTTTGTATATGAGGAGGATTACCACCATTTGATTAATGATCACATTAGGTTATCTTTGTTGTCTTACTGTAATATATATATTTTTTTATATATGTGTATTATTTATTATTTGAAAAAAAATGGACAAGTATTTTGAATCATCATTTATGGTTGTGAAAATGTTGACACTGTTATATTAATTCAATAATAGTAATATTCAAATTCCAGTGGACAAAGAGATACAACGAAGATGATGGAGCTGGATAGGATGCACATAGTGGAAGCCAACTGAGAATATTACACGACAGGCCCTTTTTTGGGATCCTGAGGAAAAGACAAGAGGAGGGCTAAGATTTTCTTGGAGAAGACAGGTGGAAGCAGAGATGAAGATGATGGGGATGACATAGAATGATCTTAAAAGAATGACAAACAGGATAGCTTGGAAAGTGTTTATTGAAGACTGTGCGAGAAACAAGACAGCTTGGAAAGTGTTTATTAAAGACTGTGCGAGAAACAAGACAGCTTGGAAAGTGTTTATTGAAGACTGTGCGAGAAACAAGACAGCTTGGAAAGTGTTTATTGAAGACTGTGCGAGAAACAAGACAGCTTGGAAAGTGTTTATTGAAGACTGCGTCAAATGGAGTTAAAAAGAATGTAGTATTAGATGGTTGTGGATATCAATATATAGCAGATAGAGGAGGCTAGATGGTTTAGAGTAAAACATTGGCCCCTGGAAAAGAAAACCCAGGGTATGATTCCCACCACAGTCAGTGGCAATTTTTCAAAAAGTCAAATCTGTTAGTTTCTGTGTGGCTTTACCCTATCCTGGTCATTGGGTAGCGAGATCGATGCCTAGGTCTTTCATCTTTTGGATAATGACATGCAAAAAAAAAAAAATTGGCATTCCTGTGTGCATGCTAAAGACCCCTTGGCCGTTGTAAATTGAAGAGTTGGCTTGAATTTATAGTGGAAAGAAATCCACACAAAATGTCAAAAGTCTCGATGATTAAAAAAAAGTTGTCAGTACCTCTGAGGTCAGAATATATGCCCGTATAGCAGACACCTGATCACCACTGTTGGTGTGAAAACTAAGATAAAACAATATTCACACAAAATTCAGTAGCTCCGGGCTTTGCTGGATCAAGAAACAGGCGTAAACAAACAACAATAATTTGAAAGATAGAGACACGTATAGTACTAGAGAACATGTAATGGCACTACAATTGCTATTCCAAAAAAGTATAGAAAAAGACTTCCTAATCAGTTATTGCATCCACATTGATGTTAGTAATCTCTTACATGAACACTGTAATTATTTGTTTTTAAACTTCTGCAGGTTTGCCTATATTGTGTTTGCCAACGAGGCTACAGCAGAGAAAAATTATAAAATCTTGGCTAATGCTGTTGTCAGGGACAACAAACTAATAGTAGACTATGTTGGGGCAAAGAGCAGCTTCCAGAAAAAAACAAAGAAAGATCCAGGTTAGTTTTTCACTGGTGTTGGGTCTATTCAACCTTTAAATCCCTTTTTATTCATATTTCAAGTTTAGCTCCTGTTATATATGACCATTTTGTGTTTAGAATATATTTGTAATGACGGGTAACTTGTGTGGTAAATCAAGATGTTTAGTTGATAACACCTGTATAGGTTTTATTTCGCATAGAAAGGCTGTTTACAGGTCCATTTTTACCTATAAGCTAATTAAGCCATTGCTAAAGGAGCTGAAACAATTTTCAGAATTTATTTTGGAATTACACTATTTTTTTTACCAGAATGTGATTTTAAGTTTTTGTAACACCTTCTGGTGTTGACCTTTTTTTTTCTAATGAGAAGTGGGGATATCTCCAATATTTTTTAAACTTGTCTAAATCTAGCACTGGTTGTTCACAAGTTCTAGGGCTGAATTGTGAGTTAATATATATAATTACTGGCTAGTTGGTTATATTGCCCCAAAATGGTGCCATTATCTTGTATGTCCTTAATCTAGCACTGGTTGTTCACAAGTTCTAGAGCTGAATTGTGAGTTAATATATATAATTACTGGCTAGTTGGTTTTTATGCCTTCAAAATGGTGCCATTATCTTGTATGTCCTTAATCTAGCATTCCTGTCATTGATGACAGCGCCTCTGGTGGGAATATTTTTGTAATAGCCCCCTCCTTTGGCTTCACACCCCTTTACTTTTGCTGTCAGTCACTGCATATGATTAGCACACATATTATGGTCTTGTTGATGCTAGAGGGGAGTTGCTCAAAGGATCATTCACTCTTAACATTGTAATACTACTCAACTACTTGGACAAGACTCAACATGCTAGTTGTCAGCTTTGAAACTAGTTTCTTTTTTTTTTTATATAATAAAAAATTAGAGCTAGTGGACACATGTTAATCCTTTCACTCCGGCTGACAAATATTTTCGTTCATAGAGAAATGTTACTATCTACAAATTTTAAAAAGTACTAAAAAAAAAAAGTATATTTTATAAGGGATGTAACCAATAATTATTGACTTTTCTCAATTACTTCCCTTTCTTTCAGTATTCTGCGGTTTTTTTCTGCCGTTTTTGGGAGAATGTAGTAAATAGTGATTTAGAGACTGATCTGCAAATATGGCATCAGGTGGAAAGTGGTACCCTGCTTCGAATAGTACCAAACAAAACTGAAGTAATTAATTCTACTATTTCTACCGAATAACAATGTAATAAATTTACCAGTAAATAAAGTTCATAATTTGTTAAATATATTTTCTCTTTGACACATTCCTCTGTTGCTGTGTCATTTTTTCACATAAGTAAAATACACAAGGACAAAAACATCTCAGTTTTCAAATTCTCATTCCATAGGAAAAATGAAAAATAAAAAACATTTATTTTTATTTACTTATTTCTAAATCACCACCCTCACATAATGTTTATGTATTGAAACTCCTAACAAATTTTGCTTTAAAAAACGTATATAAATTAAACAAGTTGGTGCAGAGATATGCCTCTCTAAAGAATGCATTGCCCTCTTTTTTTTTTTGTCAGGTACCGAGCAGTACTTTTTCTTTTTAAGGTCCGCCAGCGAAGGGGTATTAATTATAAATATTTATTTATATATATATATATATATATATAGTTGGTCTGTTCCCAGGCATACATATTTGAGAGCATTTATTGCTATTATCATCAGCATTACAGCAGCTTTGCATCTTGATGCCTTTACCTATACATTTGAGAGGATCTTGATCAGCTGAGGGTCACTGATCCTGTTGCAAGCATTTAGATAATAATTATCACTTTTAAAAGTTAAAAATATGTTTTACTTTGTTCATGAACCATCAGCAATGTACACAATGTCTTCACACAGTGCTTTAATGTTTCATATAACAGAAGAGATCGATCCTCTGAGGCTCTTCATAGCAGGTCTACCAGCAGATGCAACAGAAGCAGATCTACGCAAGCTCTTTCCCCAGGCATCACAGATAATACTTCCCCTGAGGCAGAAAGACCATAAGTTGTTTGGGTAATGTTAGCATCTTGTAGATTTTTTTGTATTTGTAACATTGTTCAGTAAGCATAGAATATGGGTGAAAACATTTCTTTTGTTCATGTCACTATAGTTAAACCCACCTTATTGCTCTTCTTCTTCTTCCTCATTTGCTCTTCTGTTGCCCTCAGCTGCTTTTATGTTTCCTAGTGTTTCTAATATTCCACCAATACATTTTTTTATGGTTTGTCTTTGAGTTACATATTCTCGTAACCTTCATTAAGGCTCATTCTATTTTATTTTTATTTCCTTACAGGCACACCCATTTTATTTGTTGTTTCTTTATGTATGCTACAGTGGGAGATATTCCTAGCTTTTTTCTCAATTCTTTATTTCTGATATTACTCTCAGACTGTTTTTAGTTGTGTGTCTGACACATTTCTTCTTGGTAATGGTTATTTTTTTAAATTGTTCTTTAGTCTAGGGTCCAAGTCTGACATTCGTAGCACAACATTGGAATGAAAAGATTGTGTTGTAGAGTATCTGTTTTGCCTCCATTGAGTTATTTCTTCGTTGGGCAACAGTGATGACTGCTGTCTGCTAAGCATTTTTGCACTTTGAGTGTTTTCTGCAGCTTGTGAATTGCTGTTTGCTGCTAGAGTTCTTATTAATCAGCTCCCTCGGTGAGATTGACTAACGCTCCCATAACAGTCCTATGGCGAGATGCAATACGGGCCCTGTGCAAGGTCTGTTGATTGATCGTCGGACACAGAATCTAGAATTTCTACTCTATGTGCCATCTTCAGCTCAAAAAAGACAATAGATACACTCGACTTCCTGGATATTTAAATTCCTCCACTTGTTTTGTCTGCCATCTATTGTTATGTTGATGTTCTGTTTTTGTGTGTGTGTGATATTCATGACTTCTGTTTTGGTGATTTTGAAGCCACCTTTAATATATTAAATATATTTGGAGCATATGCATTGAAGAGATTGCTGTTGTACATGGGTGATTAGTTCTCCTTATATAATAATAATATGTTAAGTTGCCAATAGAAATAATATCTGATAGATACATGCTGATGGAAGATATTTCTGCATACTATAACTGTCTACCTTTCCAACGTTTTACTTCACAACTAACTTATTAAATTATGGCAGGAGAGGTATCTCAGTTTACATATTTAATAACACAATCATTTGTAACAACTTCACATAACACACTTTGAAATCACATATCCATATGTTCTCTACAATAGCAAGTTTCTTCACATTCTAACTCTAATATTCCTAGAAGCTATCCACATCACAAGTTCTCAGCTCTCATCTCATAGTTACTATAATGCCTAACATCCAATCGGCAGAATATCTATCCAAACATAATCTACTTCATATTTCAATAACTTAGTCTCATGGTTAATAGTCTTAACACGATTCTCACTGTTTTATCTAATTTAAGTTTGTATCATATTTTAACATGACTATACATTTTTCCTGAATCTTGCATCCATGGCAAATTTGGTATTTCAGATATTTCATCTGCACCATGCATAGTTCTAAGTATAATCTAACCACACAACTACTTATCCGCAAAATCCTTGATAGTAACTTTGCGGCCCTGTTGGAAAACATCTCACTACATTCGGCTTCCCAGGTTCTTATTGATGCTCCTGTCACTTGTATCGTCAGCCACCGAATTCCCCCAAATCTACTTGTCTTTGTCTCAGCAAGTAAGCTACCCTCAAAATTTATGATTTACCTGTGATCTCTCTGAGAACATGCTCACTCACATTGTCTCCCTCAAGTAAGACCGCTCTGAGAACATGCTCACTCACATTGTCTCCCTCAAGTAAGACCACTTTCAATTATTTTATCTATTATCTTCATTGCTTTTCAAGTAAGATAGTTATCTTCCCTTCTTCCCACATGAAACAACTCTCCCTCAATCACTACTAGTTTGTACCTTGACAATGTTTTCTTAACCATTAAGGTTTATTAGACATCTAGTCCTGATGTATGCATAAGTCACAGATAGGGATCGTAATCCTGAGGTTAAGGTAATGCAGAGTTTTTTGTTGTAATAAAAGCCACAAGAAACTCAATGAAATTTTGGTTTATGCACAACACACTTTTTGTTGTCTGCAGTAGTTGGTATATTTTGTTTATACAAACTTATTTGTTACCATTAACTGATGCAGAACAAAAGTACTGTTAAACATAAATGAATTAAGATCATGCATTTTTGTGATAAATGTAACATAAGGTTAATGAATCCTGTTACTTTTGACAATTGTGAATACATCACAGTCAAAATTATTGTTGTGGGTAAATAAAGCATTAAAAACTAAAGATGGTGACAGGTTCCCGGCACCAGCAGAGCTGAAAGTTGTCAGTGACTCATTGCTGACTGTCTATTGCTGATTGGCACACCAGAACTTCTAGAACTAATCCACTTCTTCACTGTCCCCCAAGATACAGATTTAACCAATCTAGTCTGGCCAAGTGAGTAGGGAAAGAGGAAAGCCAATTCTGTACTAAAAAAATGTCATGCTAAAGCTGGAAGTGCCGAGTTGAAAGGCACAAACATTAACAGTTCTACTGCAAAACACATCACAATGTTTACACTCCCACTTAATGCCCTTTTAATAAGGCAGATGATGAAATCATCTGTGAAAGCAAACAAGCCAAATTAGAGATTATAAACTATTTAATTTCAATTGTCTTTGCTCTGCCTCTTTCTGTCTTCAGATTCCACTTCACTGCAAGTCTGATGTTTCTGGATTTCTGAGCACATAACTTATCCATCTCCATTAGATATTGCAGTAATAAACTTTGAAATAATTCTTTGCTCCAATAGGTATGGCTTTGCAGTATTTTCAACTCCAGCCCTGGCTAAACAGTACCACAATAAATGTCAAAACGTCAGATTGAGGGACATGACATTAGTGGTGCTGTATGCTAAGAAGAGAAAAGAACCTACAGAGAAGAAAGACACCAAGAAAAATCAAGCACAGAAAGGTATGGTGTGATTTAGATTTTAACAAAATCATTAACTCACAATGTGTTTCTTTTATGCATAGTATCATTGCTGTTTTGAAAAATGTATTTTATGTTTTAAAAAGTAGAAAAAAAACTTCGTCCCCTATGCAGTTGTGTATGTTAAGAACCCATGGGATTTTAAAGCTGAAATGCGGCCTAAAATAGCTGCAGCATTGGCAGAAATTCAGCAATTCTACCATTGCCATGGCAGATCTGGCCTTAAGGCCAATTTTCTCGGTATTTCCCGTTTACTGTCTATGTAGTGAATCCACACCCTCTTAACAGGAGAATACTTAGAAGATAAAGAGGTTGAAGTAATTTTTTCATCCTTCCTTACAATTCCCTGTGGAGCCTAGATCTTGAACAAATATTTTCCCAGCCATTCTGTTTCTTACAATTCTTTTAAGATCATTCCATGTCTTCCCCACCTATCTTCTTCTCCTCTGCTTTCATCTTCTCCAAGAATATTTTGGTTTTCCTCTTTGTCTTTTTCCTTGGGGATTCCAAAAAAGGGCCTATCGTTTATACACCTATTCGGTACATGTTCTTTAGTTGAAATGACAGTCATGATGACGTAAATGAGACCGTAAAATGATACACATGAAGCCCTTCCCCTGACAAAAATTCCAATGTTTCTAACTTTCATTCAGGATTACTGTCTACACAGCTTTCATTATCTTTCCCCACCTTTCTGCTATAAAAATAGTTATTGTTTATTTAACGCCGTCGACATTGGGGTGTCTGTTGTTTCAGTTCATTATGTAAATTTACTAAAATAACAATTGCTGTCCTAATAGCCCATTGTTTATAACTTACTTTTACCGGTGCCGTGACCACAAAAATAGTTAAATTTAGCAAAACCGAAACTGTCAAAAAAATTATTTACACTTCTACTCACTGGAATTATAACATTTTTATTATTGTATAAACAAATATAGGTGTTCTCACTGTTAATATGAGAGATTGTCGTCAACTAAGCGGATCATTAAATATTAAATCACTTATGGTCACCCGCATGGTGAACTAAAAAAACCACACTGTCTCCAAATGCAAACAGGGCAAAAATGAAACGGTAAAATTATTATAACTTTCACTCATAGAAATTACGAAATTGTGTTTCTTATAATTATGTTAATAAGAGAGATAAAATGTCGTGAATTAGGTAGTTATATAAAATATATAGTTGTGTTGTAATTTTTCTGGGAATGACGAGCAAGACAAACATTCCATTCAGACTTTGCAGGAGGGAATTCTGTATTTGACATCAAAACTACATAAAACTAAGGTACATAATTTAATGAGCTAGTTTTCAGATGTGTGCAATAATCTCATTTGGCTTCTACAGCATGTGTTCTATCCGGTGTCATCGTCTTCACTGTATCTCTGTATCCACTGATATTTGACTCGTACTTTTCCATAATTCTGATTTAGTGATTTTGTTCTACCATTTCCTCCCTTATATTCTGCGCTAGCACCCATTAATGTTCTGGACCGTCATGATTGTCATTTCTGTTGTTTTCCATGTTTCACAGCCATATAATAAGACTAACTTAACATTGAAGTTGAAATGTTTATTTTTGTATATATTTTTTCTTGCTTGTATGAAATTGCTTATTTCATTCAGACTTCCTAAATTGTTTTTTGTTTGTTTTGCAATTTGCTTTCAAAAACTTAAGGAAATACAACATTATGTAAGTATATATTTTTTAAGCAATAAAATAAATAATTTTAATCATTTGTGATCATTTTTCTTTATCACAAAAGAAAATAACAATTTATTTTCAGTGTTCTTAGTTTTCAAGCTATTTTCATTATTGTAAGGAACATTCCTAGTAAAATGTATCATATTGTAATTTGTTGGTTGCCGTTTCCACGTTTTGATAGCTTACATTGCTGCTCTAAATGCTAATCCTATGTCTTTTGTCTGTTGACGTGCAGTTGAAGGATAAAATAACGTAAAAATGAATATTTTGTACTCTTTTTAGTTGCTGAGCCTGCAGCAAAGAAGTCAAAGATGGAGGTAGATAAGGAAGATGATGATGATGATGATGACGAAGACGATGACGACGATGATGACGACGACGATGATGATGACGATGATGATGATGATGAATCCAGTGGGGTAATTATTTTTTTTGTTCATTTATGAGTTTGCTTAACCTCTTTATTATTTGTCACCAGAATAAATTAATATTCATATACTTCAAATGAAGACCAAAATGTTTTAAAATTCAGTAAAATTATGAGAGCATTACTTGCACATCAGCTTGGCAATACAATAAGATGAACATTGTTCAATCACAGCCTGGTGATGTTCATACAGGCCAGTTGTAAAAAGGTTCATAAGGAGAGTATGTGATCAGAATGACTTTAGGGCTGGCAGTGATTGGGTGGATGTAATGCTATAAAAGAGGCTAACCAAGGTAAATCAGCTCTTTAGGGAATGCTGTGACTGTGTATATGGAGCGACTGAGGTCATAATATGGTTATATATTGAAAAAGTATAGCTCAGTGGTTAGTGAATTGGACTACAAAGGACAAGAGGTCAGGTTCGATCCTGGCTGACGGCTTCCGGCGGGTTCACCCAGCCGTAAATGGGCACCGGATTTTTTCTGGGGAAGTAAAGCGGTACGGGTGTAATACCGACCACATTACCCCAAAAATCATGTGCCGAATGTAAAAATTATGGTCACTAACACCATATTCCATATATGCCACTTCGTGTGATGGGGGCTCTTTACTTTACTTAGGACCTCATCATCTATATGGATTGTTCTGTAACTTAACAGTGTAGCGGTTTGAGGATTTGTGGTATACCAACATGGCAGAGAAGTAGCTATTGAATCTGGCAATTGTTGCATGTGGGTGGTGGTAGAAGCATGTCAGATTCTGCAACAATCTGGCAATTGTAGCATGTGGGTGGAGATAGAAGCATGTCAGATTCTGCAACAATCTGGCAATTGTAGCATGTGGGTGGAGATTGAAGCATCAACAGCCAGAATAACAAGTTCGGTTGCACAAAACACGGATTATCCATTTGTTGTGGCCAGGTCTGAATGCAAGGAATGATTTAGATTTCTTGCCATATTCAAATAAACATGGACCTGACCAAATATGTTTCACTCTGATGCTTGGCAAGCCATTTAGATACCTCATTGAGTAGATATGTGTATCTCTGGTGCTTAAGAGAACTGCTTGTAGGTCCTAATTCAGAACCCTTTCCGACCTTACGGTCAGTGTTGATGAGAGAGTGAGCATACCCAAACTATAATCCAGTACTGAGAGCACCACAACCTGCATTTGGCCATTATCTTCATTATCCTGACATCTCTACTTACCTTTAGAATGACATTGCTAACATAGTGATTGAAAGAAAGGGTCCTCTCTGATGCTGTTCCCAAATATATAATAGACTTCTCATGATCTTTACACCGTTGCAGTTTATGACTGGGAGTGTGTCTTTAACTATTCTGTTTAACAAACACCACATGACAGACTTTTGTTTGGGTTTATGGGTGATTTGATTTTGCACCAAATGGTTATCTGATCCATGTTTGCTTGCAGTTGCATAACCATTCTTGCTCTATCATGTGACACGTCATCATGTAATTTGCAAAGGCAAGAGTGCAACCTGCTCACTTGTAATTTTCAGTGTGTGTGTGTGTGTGCGCGCGTGCGTGCAAAAAAGGAGGTGATAAGTGCTATTAGTGAGGCAACCGTGATAACATAATTGGTTGGTTACATGGAATGTTGGATTACAGTCTTCTTGATGGGCTCGCAATGTATGTTATAGACAGTCTCTTAGCAGGTGTGGATGCACTGGCTATGTCATTAACGTGGTAAAAGAGACGAAGGAAAATCAACATTGACACCACTCAGAGCAATTTCTAGGGAAGTCTCTACCACGAGACTAAGAAAATATCGTCAATCGCAGAGAACCGTGTCTTTTGCCATGTGCCATCTTTGGCCCGAGGGAGAGATGTATGAATGAATGCCACTCTGTTAGTATTGTATCCCTTTATATTTATTTGAGTATTTTGACCTTTCAGATAAACCAGTTAACATATGCTCCTGTATCTTACGTATAGCATATTATATATGAATTTTTAGATAATTGAAAAAGGTATTAGATTTCACCAATATCATGATGATACAAGACATGTAAAAATAATATGGTTTGGGCATTCACACTAATCAAATTGAGCGTGGCACACTATCCTGCAAAATGTACGCTGCCAAAATCGGCAGGGCGCACACAGTGTGGTGAAATGTACGGAACGAGTTAAGGGAATAAATAGCCCTCTTTGTCAACCGCCTTTGAAATGATGTTAAGTTGCTTTGTGCTGTGGTTTGTTTCAGAGCTGTGAAAAGAATGTTGTTTTTGAGTACTAGGTTACTTCCCTCTTGATCCCCCTAATCACTTTGGCTACAAAGTACATTGACTAAATCAATTTTTGACTGAGTACATTGACTAAATCAATTTTTGACTGAGTACATTGACTAAATCAATCCCCATCAAGGCCAGCTCCTTGTCGTGGGGATGGGGCTTAACAGTCACCAGGGACTGAAAACCAAGACTGGCCAGGCCTTCCTACACCCGTGCAAGACCACAGTCTGCTCTAGCAATTTTAAGTGCTGAAGTCGGAGGCAACCAGCCAAAAGGCGCACTACAAAAATCAGGATGCCACGCACTCACGCCAATGGGAAGCATGCCTATAACTGCAAATCGATATGGCACTCGCCCTGTGATGGACACTCAGGCAGGTGCAGCGCCGGGCCCTCAGCCTCGAAAGGGCCCAACCTATATTACTGGATGTCCTTCTCAATCGCTCTGTGGAGTCAGGGGGCGAGAGAATAGAGTTACTGGCCAACCCAAAATAAGACCACTCAAAATAATGCACTGGAATGCTGAAGGCATCAACAGCAAAAGAGATGGGTACAGTAAAAAGATAGAATTAGAAAATATCCTGCATGAAGAACAAGTAAGCATATGCTGTTTGCAGGAAACCCATCTAAACAACGACATAGCCTTGAAGATTAGGGGATACCAGTGCTACCGATCTGACAGGAAAAACAGACAAAAGGGCGGAATACTGACTCTTGTAAGGAACAACATTAATGCATGTCAGATTGAAGTGTATATGGATGGGGCGGAATATCAAATACTGCACCTCAGGACAGGAAATACAGACTTCCATCTACTAAACTACTACTGTCCGAGTGACCGCCCACTAGCACTAGACACAATTACATTAAAAGAAAGAATAATTGTATGTGGAGACTTTAACAGCCATTCACAGAGCTGGGGCTATGAAGATATGGACAAGAGAGGTGAAGAACTTGAAAATTGGCAGGATGACAATGGGCTTATACTATTAAACCAGGCAACAGATCCACCAACATTCTATTCCAGATCATGGCATACCACATCTACACCAGACCTTGCTTTCCATTCACCAGACCTGGATTGGAATATCACACGTATTGTTGGGAAACAACTTGGAGGCAGCGACCACCGACCTGTCTTTTTAGTGGTGCAAAATGAGGCCGTCAGGGAGAGCAGCACTCTCTCCAGATGGAATTACAAAAAGGCAGACTGGAAAATGTATCAACATTACACCAGTGTACTGACTAAAGATCTAAATACAGACAGAGACATCAACAAAATAGTTGATGAATTCAGTAGACTAATAATACAAGCTGCCAGTGAAACAATACCCAGAGGGGCACGGAAACACTACAAACCATACTGGAATAGTGAACTAGAGCAACTGCACAATGACATGGAAACATCTCGAAAACAAGCAGAAAATAACCCCTGCCAGGAACACCACAATAACTATCAGCATGCTAAAGCCAAATTTCAATGGGCTAAACTACAAGCCAGACGGAGAAGTTGGAAAGAGAAAACAGAGTACATGAATCTAGAACGAGACACAAGAAAAGTGTGGAAGCTTGTAAAACAGCTGAATGATGAGGGTACAGAAGGGAACACAAAAATTACACTGAAGAAGGATGGAAACATTCTAACAGGTAAACATGCAGCAAATCACTTTGCAGACTCCTTTGCAAATGACAACAATATTGAAATTAGCCTAGAGAAACGTCAAGAGACCCGTCTAAAACAACAAAATGCAAGACAAGAAGAGACTGCACATGAAGTCATGGAAATACCCATTACACAAAGAGAGCTAGAGCTGGCAATATCCAAATTAAAAATGAAAAAGTCACCAGGTAGTGATGGAGTGTCTAATGAAATGATTAAGAACTTGGGAACTGCAGCTAAAGCAAAACTACTGCAGATCTACAACATTTGCTGGATCACAGGTAAAGTGCCACAGGCATGGAGAGAAGCAATTATGATACCATTACTAAAGCCAGGAAAAGATGGTTCAATGACATCCAGCTATAGACCAATCAGCCTTACAAGCTGTTTGTGTAAAACAATGGAACGTATAATCAATCTCAGACTGCAGTGGTACCTGGAAAGTGAAAATCTCCTTGTCCCACAACAAGCAGGCTTTAGACAGTGTTACTCTACCGAAGATCAGGCAACCTATCTTTCCCAGGAAATTGAGGATGCGTTTCAAGAAAAGAAACTGGTACTAGCAGCATGGATAGACCTAAAGAAAGCATTTGATAAGGTATGGAAGGAAGGGCTTTTGAAGAAACTGAGAAATTATGGAGTAAATGGCAGGATGTACAAATGGGTCAAAGCATACCTGCATAACAGGAGAGCCAGAGTGCAACTGGATGGTCTTAAGAGTAAGAAGGTCTTACTGCGCCAGGGCGTTCCACAGGGAGGGGTACTATCTCCAACACTTTTTCTGATCTACATCAATGACCTAGTTACTGAACTACCACATGGTATCAAAGTGGCAATGTATGCAGATGACTTGGTAATGTGGTGCACAGAGGAGTATGCAACAGTGGCCTCCAAATTGTTACAAAGAGCTATGAATGCACTGAATTCATGGACAAATAGATGGTGTATCAGCATCAATACAGACAAATGCAGTACTACACTTTTCACTCTTTCCCCAAAACAAAAAGCAGGAGCCATCTATATAAACAATGAGCCTGTGAAAGAAGACATACAGGCTACGTATCTCGGAGTTACATTTGATAACAAACTATCTTGGAAACAGCAGATAAATAAGGCAACCCAAAAAGCAAGGAGAAAATTGGCTATTCTAAGAAAGCTGTGTGGAACTACGTGGGGTGCGAGTGGGAAAATACTCAGTAAAGTTTACCAACAGAGTATACGCCCACATTTAGAATATGGATCATCTGCATGGTGTTCAGCATCAAACACCACACTTCAAGAACTGGATAAAGTACAAAACCAGGCACTTAGGGTCATCACAGGAGCAATGAAATCAACACCAATATTAGAGATGGAGAAATTGTGGAGGATACCAGCACTGAGAGAACGGAGGGACACAAAGGTGCTGATACAGGCAGAAAAATTTGCTTGCATGCCGAGACATCCAATGAAGGACCGATTCCAAAATCTTGCATTGGGACGACTTAAGAGAAGCAGTTTTATCCACCAAGCCAAGCGTATTAGTAGACAAACACCAGACATGCCAAGAGCTGTTAACCCCCTACTGCCCATACCAGAACAGACTCCCTGGACAGAGGAATCTGGATTATCAGTTCAAATACGGACAGAAGTGAAAGGAATAGTTGATAAAGAGGAACAGAATAGTCTACAGCGAAAAACAATAACTCTCAGTTTCCTGGATGAAGAATACCCACAAGACCTATGGATTCGTGTGTATACAGATGGATCAGCACAGAATGCAGTAAAAAATGGGGGAGCAGGTGCATATATAGAATACCCAAATAACACTAGGGATATGAATAAAATAGCAACAGGGAAATATTGTCACAATTATGATGCAGAAATACAAGCAATAAAGTTAGCAATAGAAAAACTGCTGAACATTAATCTTAGCCCGCAGCCTGTAGTGTTTTTGACAGATGCAAGATCAGTACTCCAGGCACTACAATCCAGAAAATTACCACATCTGCAGACCTTATTGACTGAACTCTGCAAGCACCACAGGGTTGCCCTGCAGTGGATCCCATCTCACTGTGGAATACCAGGAAATGAGAAAGCAGATCAGTTGGCAAAGGAAGGTTCAACAGGCACACAACTAGATACACCTGTTACATACCATCATAAGAAACAGATAATCAAATCAATCAGAGGACCACAAGCCCCAAATCAGGATGCCTTTTATAATATGAATAGATATGAACAAGTTATCATTATACGTCTCAGAACAGGACACAATCGACTCCATAGTCACATGTATACAAAATTCAAGATCGGCACCTCAACTACTTGTACATGTGGACAGGCGCCCCAGACTGCTGAACACATACTTCAAGACTGCACTGAATATAGTAGACTGAGGAAAATCCATTGGCCCATAGATACAACACTACAGACAAAACTATATGGGCCACTGCAAGAATTACAAAAGACAGTAACATTTATACAGGAAACGACATTGCAGATATAGACAATGCTTCAGGCGAACGAAAGATAGATAGATAGATAGATAGATAGATAGATAGACTTTGGCTAAGTTTTTAATATTTCTAAGGTTTCTTGGCCACAGAGGAGTGAATTTGGTATCAAGATAGTTCTGGTTCACAGATCCTGGCACAAGCAACCAGCTATGAATTGCTGACTGTTTCCAGCTACGTTGTTGATGCAGTGATCTTTGTTCTCTTTCTCTCTCTCTCTCCAGCAGCAATTAATTTATGCATGCATTTTTGTTAATATTTTCATTTTTTTTTCTCCCCATAGGCAAAGAAAGGCATTGATAATGATGATAATGAAGATGATGATGAAGACGACGATGATGATGATGATGAAGACGACGACGATGATGATGAAGACGATGATGATGACGATGAAACAGATGATGATGATGAATAAGAATAATTTTTGTATAATAAACTATATCAAGGATTACCATGTCTCTTGTAATAACTAATTTTTAAAATTCAGTCTTTAAGTTTTTTTTACTTATGTATATAACTCAGAGATTTTTTTCTTTTTCTACTAATTAATTCACAGACATGCTTCAAGCTCAATACAGGAACAAAGCAAGGCATACCATAACACATATCATATACGGCATGGACTAATTTTCTCTTTTTAAAAAAAAATATTTTAATTACTGGCATTCTTAAACTATCTATCTATCTATTGTCCTTTCGAGCCGAAGACAGTACATAGGGCAGAACCAGAATCTCAAAAACAGAAACCTTGCATGCCAAAATGGCACATATTGCAGAGATCACTGCTTCTAAAAGCTATGGCTCTGTTTCCATAACAATAGTTTTTACATTGACAGCTTGTCAAGCCATAGATCAACCTCCTTAGTCGCCTCTTATGACATATTGGAAGGTCACAGTGTCACTACTCTTTACTCATAATGAGACCCCTGTAACACGGGAAATTCTGAAACTAACCACCATAAAAAAAATCATCCACCCCTTACAAATGTCAGTTATCAATTCTTTTGTTTTTGGTGTAGATGAAGTCCTCTTAGAAGTCCTTGATTGTCTTTTAAGTATTTTGAAATATTTTAGGTTCCTTTTTGTGGGCAAGCACAAAAGTCAATCTTTGGTTTGAACCTAGGCTTATAGGCTGAACCTAGGCTGAATAGGGGATTGGGTGAGCTTTTGTTTAGTGTTAATGTGTTTGCTTAATATTGTGATCTTGTTTCTTTGTTACTAAAAATAAACACTGACCTAAAATCACTCAACATAAATGTTACCATGAATGGAAGAAAAGTATTGAGATTATTATGAAAATCTTTATTAGTCATTTATAACATTCATTTTTACATCATCATCAAATAACCATGCTTGCTGGCGTAGGTGATCATTTGTCTCCACAACATTCGATTGTCAACAGTTGTTTATCATTTCTGTTGTTGACCTTTTGCCAAGCCATTTTCTTAAGCTGTCTGGTATCTTTTCTCTTTGCTTCCCTCTATCTCTTCATCCCTCAATCTTTCCCAGTTCTCACTATATATTCCAGGTGATCCCTCTTGTTACATTAACATTTGTATGAAATTCATGTATACTGTACATTTGGGAGTTATGTTAGCCTGTTCATTGGTCCCTTGTTGTCTTTCACAGAAGCACTTTACAAAATAGAATACATTATCTATAACAAGCCGTATGTAAATAGAAATAGATGAATTCTTCAGTTTTAGGCTGATCCTGTCCTGCTATATACAAGTTTGAGTTGACTCAAATCTATAGGTAATGGCCTCCTGACATGACAGTTCAGGGGTCAAATCTTGCAACAGCAATTGGAGTTTCCTCTATTTCACGGGTTTTTCATGGCTTTATCTTTCCTTGATCGCTGGGTATTGGTATTCATCAAGCCCTCTCAGATAAACTAAAATTTAAAAAATAGGTCTTGTGCCCATTCTGCACATGTTGACACGTGCCTGTTGGAAACCAAAAAGAGCAGGCTTAAAGTTACAGCTGTCTAAATGAAATATACAAGGGAAAAGCTAATCAAAATCTCTTGACAATAAAAAAAATGAAAGAAAACTTCTGAAGTCAGAGAATATCTGCCAGCATGGCGAGGGGCACCTGAGCACACAGCTGCTGGTATGAGAAATAAGAAAATGTCATATTCATGCTAATTCAGTTTCTCTGGACTTTGTTTGAGATGTAAAACTGACGTATGCAAACAGCATTCAAATTAATTTTGGTCAGTGAGTGAATGAGATTACTAGACGCAACAGAAATATCATCATCAAGTACCATGCCTGCTGGCGTAGGTGATCATGTCTCTCCACAACTTTTGATCTCGACAGTTAATCATTTCTGTTGTTGACCTTCTGCCAAGCCATTCTCTTAAGCCGTCTGGTATCTTTTCTCTTTGCTTCCCTCTTTCTCTTTCTTATGTCCATTTTCCCAGTTGTCACAATATATTCCTGCTGTTCCCTTCTCATTACATGGCCAAAATATTATTGTTTCTTCCTTATATTGGAAATTAGCTCTCTTTTTTTTGTTTTGGCCTCTCTCAGAATGTTTTCATTACTCTTCATAGCTGTCCATGGTATTCTCAGCATTGTTTTATAAAACCACATTTCTACAGCCTCCGGTGATTTTCTAGTCTGTTGTCCTATTGTCCATGGTTCACACCCATCTGTTAAGACTGGCTCCACATAACATTTAAGAACTCTTTTTTTTGTTTCTATTATCAAAAATGGATTGCATAGTATCTTCCTCATTTTTTTGAAAGCTGTTTTTGCCTGAGCCATTCTGCATCTCAACTCTTTTGTATTGGTCAGGTCAGGTAACTTTACCTGCTACTGTATGCAGTAAACAGTACCACCTGTGGCTGCCTTGCAGGTAAGCTCGGGAGAGTAAAGGGCTAAGGGAGGGTACCCCGAAGTAAAACAACCCCACTGCCTTGTGGGTGAGACTTTTTAGTCAAAGGCTACCGGAGCCAACTGTAAACAAACCGACGGAAGGCACCAGAAAACCACCGTCGTAATTTCTTTGTACAATCATGAATCGCCACAACAATAGAAATAACGGCAACGTTGAGGGGGATTCCATTGGTAGGGGACATCATGTGCTACAGGTGATGCCCGATTGTCATCAAGTTGAATAATATGGACAGCTAATTAAGATATAATGGGTATCTTGAAATCAATTCAGGGTGGGGCCTATGCAGAGAAGTGCTTTGATAAATCATCTTTCATTATAAGATGAAAAATTAAATAGCAAAAGAAAATAAAATTGCTAGTTTAAGAGCCTGATATAGTAAGATGTCAAAATAGAAGTGATAAGGATCTGACAGAAGTACTTGCTGGTGCATAAGTGACTACCTCTGTCACAGAGCATGGCATCTAATGATGTCATATTCTGTATTCTTTGTTCAGTTATTTCTCCTTTTGTTTCATCATTGTATATGTGACTGCTCATACTTACTGCCTAATATACCCCAGAAGTCGGAGTTATCTGCTAATGTCTGATTGGAGACTGTTTATGTCTGACTGGAAATTGCTAATGTCTTATTGGAGACTGACTGGAGACTGCTAATGTCTTATTGGAGACTGCTAATCAATCCTGAATGGCCAAGATTGAAATTTCTATATTGAAATCAAACTTAAAGACATACATTACATTTGTCTGCAATGTCAAATACCAGTTTTTTTAGAAGGAGAACGGTTGGCCCTGGTAATTACCAGAGACACCTTAGAGGTGAATTAAAGTAAATGATTGCTTTGAACGGGCTAGAAACCAGAAATGGGGGGACTGGTTGGTCTCGAGGCAAGACGCCAGCCTCGAGACAGGGAGGTTGTGGGTTTAAATTCACCAGTTGGTATTTTTATTTATAATTCATCTCTGCAACAACCACCCCTGGTTTCATCAGCGTGGACGACTTGAAACGTCAATTTCCCATTGACGGAAAAAATATGAGTACCTCCGAAGACGGAGTTCTCTGCCTGTGCGGCGAGGGACCCCTGTGCACACGGCTGCCAGGGAAAAATGGATTAACACGCACAATTCAGTTCCTAGTCTCTAGGGACTCCGTCAGAGGTAAAAGCTGGCGTGGGAAACGAGAAAAAAATTAAACTACCTGCATATATAATGCTACTTCATCCTAATTAACGTGAATGATTTTTTTTTTATACCCATCAATGTTATATTGCGTTAACAACAATTTTACCTGCAACACACATAAAACTTTAGATTTAAATGGTGCCTCTGAGTCATCAAACATATTTTCACTATTTTTCTCAAACTCATCACTGAGAGTCATCAACATATTCCCACTATTTTCTCAAACTCATCACTGAGAGTCATCAACATATTCCCACTATTTTCTCAAACTCATCACTGAGCCATCAAACATATTTCCACGATTTCTCAAACTCATCACTGAGAGTCATCAACATATTTCCAGTATTTTCTGAATCTCATCATTGAGCCATCAACATATTCCCACTATTTTCTCAAACTCATCACCGAGCCATCAACATATTTCCACGATTTTCTCAAACTTTTGGGTCTCGTTTGTGTAGACAGTTTGATAATAACATTAACAGTTCTCTACAATACTTCTGTTATGTACATTGAGTGGTCTACTTCAGGATTCTCTCATGTACCACAGCTGCTTGTCACTGACAAGCTTTAGTCCATTTGCTCATTTATGTCTTTCCAAACATATAAAATATGCATGCTCCATCTATTGTGCATTAAAATTGATTACAAAAGGCTATATTGTAACATCTAAAAACCTTTGTGATAAAAAATTGAATATAGCAACACCAAGACTCAAATTTGCCAATCTTTACTTGTCTATAACTACTGCACATATTTAGTTGATGTGGACATATAACGCCAGGCTGCCTTCTAGATACAAGGCTTTTTCTATTTAAATATTCATATACAAATATTTAACAAATATTATGTTTATGTGTGGTATCACATACCAGAAAACTTGAGTGGAATGCTGCAGTTTGTGGACAACTACACCCACAATTGTTGCAAATTAGAACTAACTAAAATGCCAGTCTTAATCTGCTGTGAACAGCTTCCTTTATCAAGTTGTTGATGAGCTTTTAATTTATGATTTCTCTGAAAACCACCTGTTTATAAACTTGACATTCCGCTGTAATAATTTTGACAATCTGATGTAATAAACTTGAGATTCTGCTCTAATAAGTTGTAAAAAACTTGTTCTGACATAAAAATCTGTAATAAATGTGACTTTCTGTCCAAATAAGCTCTAATAAACTTTATATTCTGCCCTAATAAGCTCTAATAAACTTTATATTCTGCCCTGATAAGCTCCAATAAACTTGATGTTCTGCCATAAAAATCTGTAATAAATGTGACTTTATGCCCTAATAAGCCTTAATAAACTTGACATTCTGCCCTTATAAGTTCTAATTACTTGACAATCTTCTTTCTTCTTTTCTTTTTTCACTGATACCTAAAAGGTATCGTGGTTTATATCATTTGTAGTTCTTGTGCTGCTCGAATTGTCTGAATTAGTGATTTTCCTTTGTTGTTACATGTCTCTGTCACTGCATCTATCCATCTTCTTCTGGGCCTTCCTCTTGGTCTTTTTCCATGCATTCTCGAGAAGTACGCCCTTGATGGTGATTGGTAAGGATTCATTCTGACCAGGTGGCCAAACCATTTAAATTGTTGTTTTTCTATATATTCTTGGCAGGGTTTTGTTCCTACTATTTTTCTTATGGTTTCATTTGGTATTCTATCTCTTCTTGTGTTGTTTGTTACTTTTCTCAAACAATGCATCTCACATGTATTGATCTTTCTTAAATGTGATTTAGAAAGGGTCCATGTTTGACTTTCATAGCACAAAGTTGGTATGAAGATGCTATTTATCATTTGTTGTTTAGCTGGCATAGAAATGTTTGGATGTCTTAGCAATGGTGAAAGCTGGTATGTGACAGCATTTGCTTTTTGTATTCTCATGTCAATTTCTCTGTCTAGTTTTCCATCTTCTGTGAACATTGTGCCTAATTACTTGAATTCCTCTACTTGACAATATGATCTAATAAACTTGACATTTTGCCATAATATGATCTAATAAACTTGACATTTTGCCATAATATGTTCTAATAAACTTGGCATTTTGCCATATGTTCTAATAACTTGGCATTCCTCCCTAATAAGTTCTAGTAAACTTGACATTTTGCCCTGATAAGTTGTAATAAACTTGACATTTTGCCCTAATAAGTTCTAATAAACTTGACATTCTGCCCTAATAAGTTCTAATAAACTTGACATTCTGCCCTAATAAGTTCTAGTAAACTTGACATTCTGCAGATTACTAAACATAATGTCCTAATAAACTTGACATTCTGCCCTATTAAGTTCTAGTAAACTGACATTCTGCACTGATAAGTTCTAGTAAACTTGACATTCTGCACTTATAAGTTCTAATAAACTTGACATTCTGCCCTAATAAATTCTAGTAAACTTGACATTCTGCCCTAATAAATTCTAGTAAACTTGACATTCTGCACTTATAAGTTCTAGTAAACTTGACATTCTGCCCTATAAATTCTAGTAAACTTGACATTCTGCCCTAATAAATTCTAGTAAACTTGACATTCTGCACTTATAAGTTCTAGTAAACTTGACATTCTGCAGATTACTAAACATAATGTCCTAATAAACTTGGCATTCTGCCCTAATAAATTCTAGTAAACTTGACATTCTGCACTGATAAGTTCTAGTAAACTTGACATTCTGCACTTATAAGTTCTAGTAAACTTGACATTCTGCCCTAATAAATTCTAGTAAACTTGACATTCTGCCCTAATAAATTCTAGTAAACTTGACATTCTGCCCTAATAAATTCTAGTAAACTTGACATTCTGCACTTATAAGTTCTAGTAAACTTGACATTCTGCCCTAATAAATTCTAGTAAACTTGACATTCTGCCCTAATAAATTCTAGTAAACTTGACATTCTGCACTTATAAGTCTAGTAAACTTGACATTCTGCCCTAATAAATTCTAGTAAACTTGACATTCTGCCCTAATAAATTCTAGTAAACTTGACATTCTGCACTTATAAGTTCTAGTAAACTTGACATTCTGCAGATTATTAAACATAATGTCCTAATAAACTTGGCATTCTGCCTAATAAATTCTAGTAAACTTGACATTCTGCACTTATAAGTTCTAGTAAACTTGACATTCTGCCCTAATAAATTCTAGTAAACTTGACATTCTGCCCTAATAAATTCTAGTAAACTTGACATTCTGCACTTATAAGTTCTAGTAAACTTGACATTCTGCAGATTACTAAACATAATGTCCTAATAAACTTGGCATTCTGCCCTAATAAATTCTAGTAAACTTGACATTCTGCACTGATAAGTTCTAGTAAACTTGACATTCTGCACTTATAAGTTCTAGTAAACTTGACATTCTGCCCTAATAAATTCTAGTAAACTTGACATTCTGCCCTAATAAATTCTAGTAAACTTGACATTCTGCACTTATAAGTTCTAGTAAACTTGACATTCTGCAGATTATTAAACATAATGTCCTAATAAACTTGGCATTCTGCCCTAATAAATTCTAGTAAACTTGACATTCTGCACTTATAAGTTCTAGTAAACTTGATATTCTGCCCTAATAAATTCTAGTAAACTTGACATTCTGCACTTATAAGTTCTAGTAAACTTGACATTCTGCAGATTATTAAACATAATGTCCTAATAAACTTGGCATTCTGCCCTAATAAATTCTAGTAAACTTGATATTCTGCACTTATAAGTTCTAGTAAACTTGACATTCTGCACTTATAAGTTCTAGTAAACTTGACATTCTGCCCTAATAAATTCTAGTAAACTTGACATTCTGCCCTAATAAATTCTAGTAAACTTGACATTCTGCACTTATAAGTTCTAGTAAACTTGACATTCTGCAGATTATTAAACATAATGTCCTAATAAACTTGGCATTCTGCCCTAATAAATTCTAGTAAACTTGATATTCTGCACTTATAAGTTCTAGTAAACTTGACATTCTGCACTTATAAGTTCTAGTAAACTTGACATTCTGCCCTAATAAATTCTAGTAAACTTGACATTCTGCACTTATAAGTTCTAGTAAACTTGACATTCTGCAGATTATTAAACATAATGTCCTTATTAACTTGACACTGTCATAATAAGCATCATCATCATCCATTACCACTTAGATTATCATATTGTAGTTAGTGAAGGCCAATACGTGAATCTCTCTCTCTCTCTTTCACACACACACATTAATCTCACAACACCTAGGCATAGCCATAAATGTGTGTGCACACTCATTAAAGTATTAAGCTCGCTGGCTGAAAGGAGCCACACAAACTTTGTGACGTATGCAGCTTTGTGAGGTAACACGGCTGTGGGTAAAGTGACGTCAACCACTTATAGCCTGATACATCACAGAGTTTGGGTGATCCTGGGATTTCTTTCCCAGCCTGCAGGCCTTAGTAAAACTACAGGTGGCTGTAATTTACAACACACAATAATAATATTGTAAATTGCAAGAACTGTCTATGGACATTAGTGATTTGATGACAGATTAAAGGAATTTACAAGGTGAATTGCAGTCGCTTGGGAATCACAATTCATGTGGAATACCACACAATCTCATTCATCATCATCATTGAGTGCCGTCTACGCATCGAAGGTTGACTACCATGGATCGACATTCCACTCTGTCTCTTGCTGTGATGGTGCACATTGTCATAGGCTGACTTGTCCATCTTTTGATGTTACTCGTCCATGTTGTCTTGGTCTGCCTCTTTTACCTTGTATTTTCCCTTCCAATATTATCTTTTAGTAGGCTGTTGTGTCTTTTAACATGCCCAGAAATTTCATTTGTCTTGTTCTAATTGTGTTAAGTAGTTCTCTTTCATTTTTTGTTGTTTTAAAACTTCATCGTTTGTTTTCTTTTCTTTCCATCCAATTCTACCTATTATTCTATAAATCCACATTTCAAAGGCTTCATTTTTCAGTTCTGTTTTCTTGTCTAATGTCCATGTTTCTGCACCATACAGGAATATTGAGAAGATATAACATCTAGCACAATGAATCCCAACGCGGTCCTACCATTGGTGCCCGGGAAATGTCGGCCACATTCCAGCGAGTGACGTCATATAATTGACTGGCATTCAGTTAAAGGAAACATTAAGGGAGAAATGAAAAAGGATTAAGCAAACGCTAATGTTTTTTTCCCTTTCCAATGAACAAAAGCTGCAACCGTCGACATCAAATGGTCAGAACAAAGCAGGTTTAGCGGTTGGAATTAGCCTTGATGTGGTATCTTGAAAAGTCTGAGAAGAGGTGAACGCGAATTGACATAAATCATGCGTCACTAACTTTGAAAATCTAGCGGATAAATGCAATGTCAAAAGTCGCATTAGTTCAGTGCAGTGCTCTTCTTTCATCAAGTACCGGCCCTGCTGGCGTAGGTGATCATGTCTCCCCACAATTTTCTATCTCGACAGTTATTTATCATTCTGGTGTTGACCTTCTGCAAAGCCATTCTCTTAAGATGTCTGGTATTTTTTCTCTTTACTTCCCTCTATCTCTTCGTCCCTCAATTTTCCCAGTTGTTACAATATATTCAAGTTGTTCTCTTCTCATTACATGGCCAAAAAATGATGATTGTTTCTTCCTAATATTGGAAATTAGCTCTATTTTTTTACAATGCTTTTCTTTATAATGCTAATTTTGTTATTTATCCTCAGATGTTATGTAATTTTTGTATGGTAAGATACAGTTATTTATATTTATTTTTCTGTAAAAATGTACACATAAAAACTGTGCGACGTAAAAATATAAGTGTTATAGATATGAGTAGTCGTTGTTGACAAAAAATGGCGTGTGCCGTTCTTTGGATCATTTCACTGTGTCCGCGGTCACATAAAGGTTGAGAACTCCTGAAGAAGAACAAATGAGTGACCTCCCTTCTTTGGCCAGGGAAAGATAATGTGGCGGCTAGAGAGAAAGCAGTGTTACAACTTTTCAATATGTCTGTATGGTGCAGAAACATGGACATTAGACAAAAAAAAAAAAAAAAAAAAAAAAAAAAACAGAACAGAAAATTGAAGGTTTTGAAATGTGGATTTATAGAAGAATAGGTAGAATTGGATGGAAAGAAAAGAAAACAGACGATGAAGTTTTAAAACAACTAAAAATAAAAAGAGAACTACTAAATACAATTAAGACAAGACAAATGAAATTTTTGGGGCATGTTAAAAGACACAACAGCCTAATAAAAGTAGTATTGGAAGGGAAAATACAAGGTAAAAGAGGCATAGGCAGACTAACATGGACGAGTAACATCAAAAGATGGAAAAGTCAATCTATGACAGCCTGCACCATAAGAGCAAGAAACAGAGTGGAATGGCGATCCATGGTAGCCAACCCTCGGCTATAATAGATTGATGATGAAAATATACATCATCATCATCAAGTGCCGGACCTACTTGCGTAGGTGATCATGTCTCTCCACAACTTTCGATCTCGGCAGCTATTTATCATTTCTGTTGTTGATCTTCTGCCAAGCCATTCTCTTAAGCTGTCTGTTATTTTTCTCTTTGCTTCCCTCTATCTCTTCGTCCCTCAATTTTCGCTTATTAGGGCAGAAAAGACATAACAGCCTAATAAAAGTAATATTGGAAGGGGAAATACAAGGTAAAAGTGGCAGACTAAGACTAACATGGACAAGTAACATCCAAAGATGGACAAGTCAACCTATGACAATCTGCACCATCAAAGCAAGAGACAGGGTGGAATGGTAGCCAACCTTCGATGCGGAGACGGCACTCAATGATGATGATGATTCTAGATCGGGAATTTAAAAAAAAACAGTAACAGTACTTGTGTGCCAATACAGGATAACAGGAAACAATAACACGCGGACACTATCACCACGTTCCTCACTAACTCTCCCAACAAGTCCTGGACATGGAATGATACCACGATTGATAGCTCTTGTGTTGTCAACGGCAATATAACAGCGCGAAACTTGTACTGTACACAAAGTCTCATGTCATTGCTTGAACCAACCAAATCTGTGTCTCTACTTGAACTCTTCGCCATCAGTGGTCGGACATGTGAGAACATCTCAAAAACAAGATTACAATTATCAGGGATCATTATCTTATTGTTTTATAATACAAAATATATTACTCTACAATTCTGAATCACACTGTACTATATAATACGATATGGAGGTGTTTATTATCGGTAGAAAGATGCCCCTGTTATCAAATTAAGAACCCGAAGTACTGAAAATATTCTGTTGTTATCACATGACAGAGTACTATAGATTAGTATTGCTAGTGATGGTAGGTAATCTATTTGGCGAATGTAGTCCTATAGTCTCATAACGCAAGGGGTATGGTGTATTTTAGCCTCAGTAATAAGCTCTTCTTTGTTTTTTCTGTTGTTGACTATTTGAGATTTTTTTTTACCGAGTGTTGCCAACATACCTCTTCCCTGAAATGATTCCCTGAGTTATCACCTTGGCAGTTTCCCTCCATAATAATATTCATTTATTATTATTTGTCTCCAGTCTAAACCACTGGAAACTGCTATTCGTGCTGTTTCGTCCCGTAACTGTTCGTCTGCAACGTATTCAGCCCTACCCTATCCGGGAGATACATGTCTTAATAGGAAAATACAGATACAGTCATCCCCCGCTACTTCGCGGTTCATTTATCGCGGCCTCAGTACATCGCCGGTTGGCTTACCACGGCAACAGCCGGGGTTCGTACCCTGGCGAGGACACCTGGGTTTTACTAATTCCCTAAAAATTAGTGGGAGCCGCGATAGCTCAGTGGTTAGTGAACTGGACTACTACGGACAAGGGGTAGGGTTCGATCCCAACCGACGGCTCCGGGTTCACCCAGCCTTAAATGGGTACCAGATTTTTTCTGGGAAAGTAAAAGCAGCACGGGCGTAATACCGACCACATTACCCCAAAAGTCATGTGCTGAAGGTCTGTAAAATATAGGGTCACTAACACCATATTTCCCTATACGCCACTTGGCGTGACGGGGGGTACTTTACTTTTTTACTCAGTACATCGCGGATTGTTCAAAAATTGAAAATTGAGGAATTTATATCATTTATACATTATTTTATGTATGTTATTTATACTATTAATATTTTATTTACATGTTTGAAACTATTCTTTAATGTTCTAATGATAACACTTATATGGTTTCATATACACTTATTGATATTATACATACATAAAAAAATGTACGCATGTTAAAAATGAGAGGGTGACACTACTTCGCGGTTTTTCACTTATCGCGGCCGGTTCTGGTCCCTATTAACCACGATAACTGAGGGATTACTGTATACAATTTGTTCCCGAGTTGTGATCGTAAACTTATGCTACAGTCAGGAGTACACCTGAGTGAAAGACATCGCCAATAATAGCTATTTTTTAAAAAATAGGTAACTGAGTCGGTCGTGTGCTATAGTGTTTGATTCTCGAGGCAAGGCGCTGTGCCGAGGAGTACAGGTTCGATCCTGCTTTGGACCATCTATTGTTCTTTGATAATTTTTTATGTTCATTATTTGTCCGAGTGTTGCCAACATACCTCTCCCCTGAATTGATTCGCTGATCTATCGCCTCAGAAGTTTACCTCCACAATAATATTTATTTATTATTATTTATCTTCTCTCTATCCATGGAATAGTTTCATTGCAGTCATCAAGTCCCAATTCTGCTCCACCACTTGTCACATCATTTCCCAAAATGAATCATCGGTAAATTCCACTGACAAAGTAACTCCATTCACGCCTTACTCGATTGAACAGGCGACGATCCCAAAACTCCTTAGTCATCTCCTACGACATGCGTGACTGGTAACAATGACTCTCTTCTGTTCTCCCCTCACTATTAGGGCCCCGGCAGCCAGGCAGGCTAGTCATAAGGTACAACAATCAACAACAGAATTGATACGATGCATTGTGGATAGAAAATTGTGAAAGGACATGATCGCCTAGGCTAAGCGGTATGGCGTATGATGATGTTGAATAAAATTATTGTGATTTTGCGGGGGTGTCCGCAATATTAAATCTGCAAGTCACATACCGTTGCTTTCTGTGTTATGAATGTTAACTGATGACTAACTTTCAAAGCATAACTCATGTTATAACGTTTAGAAGGTTGTGCACCTTTGACGTCTCCACCACTCGATTAATGCATAGAGAAGAGAAGTCAAGGTAGAGTCTGTGTTAGCTCGTGCACGGAGTACACAGTCCCAAATATATGCCGTATACTTGATAAGAGATCACAACAGCTGGGACTGAAAATAAATAGAGATAAGATCAGAATTATAAGAATTAATGCAGTTGACAATAAACAAATAAAAATATGAGAAATACCTCTACTGGACGTACAATCTTACATATTTCTGGGCAGTAAAATAGATATGGAGAGGCGTGACACTTTTGTCAGTTGCCTCAAAGTTATTCTGTAAAATCATCCTAAATAGAATAAAGGATTCAATAGATACAGTAATGCGTGAAGAACAGGCTGGGTTTAGAAAAGGGAGAAGCTGTCTTGACCACATTTTCACTCTACGACTTATATTGGAGGAACACATTGAAAAGCAAAAACCTTTTGTACTTAACTTCATCGACTTCAAAAAAGCATTTGATAGTATTCATAGAGATTCTTTGTGGAAAATTCTGAAGCAATATGGTTTACCATCAAAAATCATAAATATTATCAAAGACATGTATGATGGTTACACATGTGCAGTTCGAACAGAGGAAGGACTGAGCGAATGTTTCCCAATAGAAACTGGGGTTAAACAAGGATGTATTTTATCGCCCTTGTTATTTGGAATTGTTATGGACTTCATAATTGTGAAATGCTGCACTGGTAATAAAGGCATCGAATGGATACAAGGAGACCATTTGGAGGACCTCGACTTTGCTGATGACATAGTTCTCATCAGCAGTCAGATAAAAACGATGCAGGAAAACACAAATGAACTATCATCAATAGCCAGCAAAATTTGGCTTGAGGTCAATCATGAAAAGACTAAAGTCATGAAAAGTTTAATTCCAACAAGTGACAAAATATACATGGAAAACAAACCAGTAGAAGAGATCGATCACTTTATCTATCTTGGAAGTCACATTGATCGAGAAGGGGATACGAGCAAAGAAATTAGAATCAGACTGGCTAAAGCAGCAATGTCTTTCAGAAGCCTTGAAAAGTTGTGGAAATCAAAACTCATTAGCACAAACACAAAACTTAGGCTATTCAAATCAAATGTACTATCAACCCTTACGTATGCGTGTGAAAGCTGGAAAACAACAAGAGATATAGAAACAAAGTTGAACGCATTCGAAAATAAATGTCTAAGGAAAATACTTGGTATAGAATGGAACGAATTCAAAACAAACGAGGAAATTAGAGAAATCGCCAATCAACCACTAATATCTTCAGTAATAAAGAAAAGACGATGGTCATACGTTGGACATGTGATGAGAAGAGATAATAATCGAATAGCAAAGCAAGCCCTCATATGGGAAACAACAGGTAAAAGAAAAAGAGGAAGACCCAGGGAGACACTGAGAAGAACATTGATGAGAGAGGCAAGAGCAGCAGGAATCGGCTCCCTCAATGAGATAGAACTGCTTGCACAGAACAGAGACAGATGGCGAGATTTGATAAAATATCTTTAAAAGAAAACTGCTAGAACAAAAATTCATATAGGAGAAGGTGTATCTTGGTCTACGCCCTATGGGCCGGTTACGGCTCGAAAGGCCAATAGATAGAAATAGATAAAGAATGTGGGACAGAGAATGATACGAAAGAAGGAAACAATAAACAAGAGGAGCTTTCCTTTCACTAGGGATAATATGGAAATCAAAAGAAATTAGGCCAAATAAAAATGTTCAACTCCAGTGTTAAGTCAGTCCTATTATATGGCTGTGAAACATGGAGAACAACAAAAATTAAAATCATGAAGATACAGACCTTCATTAATGGATCCGCAGAATTATAGGATGGAAATTGCAGGACAAAAATCACTAACTTAGAATTATGGAAATGTGACAGTCAAATACCAGTGGATAAAGAGATACAGAGAAGACGATGGCGCTGGATAGGATACACACTGCGGAAGCCAACTGAGAGTATTACACAACAGGCCCTTTTTTGGAATCCCCATGGAAAAAGATAAAGAGGGAGACCCAAATATTCTTGAAGAAGACAGATGGAAACTAACATGAAGATGACGGGGAAGACATGGAAGGATATTAGAAGAATAGCGAGAAACAGAACGACTTGGAAAGTGTTTGTTGAAGACCTATGCTCCACAGGGAGTTAGAAAGAAGAAGAATAAGGGACTGGACTAATTTATTCTACTTTTTTTTTACCTTTTATTGCTTAAAATCATGTTAACGGGCTTCATCCTGTCGTCCATAACTCAGAAGCTTATTGCCCGAATGACTTACGTCTGACTGGAAACTGTTAATGTCTGACTGTAGGCTATTTATGTCTGACTGGAAACTGTTTATGTCTGACTGGAGGCTATTTATGTCTGACTGGAAACTGTTAATGTCTGACTGGAGGCTATTTATGTCTGACTGGAAACTGTTTATGTCTGACTGGAGGCTATTTATGTCTGACTGGAAACTGTTAATGTCTGACTGGAGGCTATTTATGTCTGACTGGAAAATGTTTATGTCTGACTGGAAACTGTTTATGTCTGACTGGAAACTGTTTATGTCTGACTGGAAACTGTTTATGTCTGACTGGAGGCTATTTATGTCTGACTGGAAACTGTTAATGTCTGACTGGAGGCTATTTATGTCTGACTGGAAAATGTTTATGTCTGACTGGAGGCTATTTATGTCTGACTGGAAACTGTTTATGTCTGACTGGAAACTGTTTATGTCTGACTGGAAACTGTTTATGTCTGACTGGAGGCTATTTATGTCTGACTGGAAACTGTTTATGTCTGACTGGAGGCTATTTATGTCTGACTGGAAAATGTTTATGTCTGACTGGAAACTGTTTATGTCTGACTGGAAACTGTTTATGTCTGACTGGAGGCTATTTATGTCTGACTGGAAACTGTTTATGTCTGACTGGAAACTGTTTATGTCTGACTGGAAACTGTTTATGTCTGACTGGAGCTATTTATGTCTGACTGGAAACTGTTTATGTCTGACTGGAAACTGTTTATGTCTAACTGGAAACTGTTTATGTCTGACTGGAAACGGTTTATGTCTGACTGGAGGCTATTTATGTCTGACTGAAACTGTTTATGTCTGACTGGAGGCTATTTATGTCTGACTGGAAACTGTTAATGTCTGACTGGAGGCTATTTATGTCTGACTGGAAACTGTTTATGTCTGACTGGAGGCTATTTATGTCTGACTGGAAACTGTTAATGTCTGACTGGAGGCTATTTATGTCTGACTGGAAAATGTTTATGTCTGACTGGAAACTGTTTATGTCTGACTGGAAACTGTTTATGTCTGACTGGAGGCTATTTATGTCTGACTGGAAACTGTTTATGTCTGACTGGAAACTGTTTATGTCTGACTGGAAACTGTTTATGTCTGACTGGAGGCTATTTATGTCTGACTGGAAACTGTTTATGTCTGACTGGAAACTGTTTATGTCTGACTGGAAACTGTTTATGTCTGACTGGAAACGTTTATGTCTGACTGGAGGCTATTTATGTCTGACTGGAAACTGTTTATGTCTGACTGGAGGCTATTTATGTCTGACTGGAAACTGCTAATGTCTGACTGGAGGCTATGTCTGACTGGAAACTGTTAATGTCTGACTGGAGGCTATTTATGTCTGACTGGAAACTGTTTATGCCTGACTGGAGGCTATTTATGTCTGACTGGAAACTGTTTATGTCTGACTGGAAACTGTTTATGTCTGACTGGAAACTGTTTATGTCTGACTGGAAACTGTTTATGTCTGACTGGAAACTGTTTATGTCTGACTGGAGGCTATTTATGTCTGACTGGAAACTGTTTATGTATGACTGGAGGCTATTTATGTCTGACTGGAAACTGTTTATGTCTGACTGGAGGCTATTTATGTCTGACTGGAAACTGTTAATGTCTGACTGGAGGCTATTTATGTCTGACTGGAAACTGTTTATGTCTGACTGGAGGCTATTTATGTCTGACTGGAAACTGTTTATGTCTGACTGGAGGCTATTATGTCTGACTGGAAACTGTTTATGTCTGACTGGAGGCTATTTATGTCTGACTGGAAACTGTTCATGTCTGACTGGAGGCTATTTATGTCTGACTGGAAACTGTTTATGTCTGACTGGAGGCTATTTATGTCTGACTGGAAACTGTTTATGTCTGACTGGAAACTGTTTATGTCTGACTGGAAACTGTTTATGTCTGACTGGAGGCTATTTATGTCTGACTGGAAACTGTTTATGTCTGACTGGAGCCTATTTATGTCTGACTGGAAACTGTTTATGTCTGACTGGAAACTGTTTATGTCTGACTGGAAACTGTTTATGTCTGACTGGAAACTGTTTATGTCTGACTGGAGGCTATTTATGTCTGACTGGAAACTGTTTATGTCTGACTGGAGGCTATTTATGTCTGACTGGAAACTGCTAATGTCTGACTGGAGGCTATTTATGTCTGACTGGAAACTGTTTATGTCTGACTGGAGGCTATTTATGTCTGACTGGAAACTGTTAATGTCTGACTGGAGGCTGTTTATGTCTGACTGGAAACTGTTTATGTCTGACTGGAGGCTATTTATGTCTGACTGGAAACTGTTTATGTCTGACTGGAAACTAATTATGTCTGACTGGAAACTGTTTATGTCTGACTGGAAACTGTTTATGTCTGACTGGAAACTGTTTATGTCTGACTGGAAACTGTTTATGTCTGACTGGAGGCTATTTATGTCTGACTGGAAACTGTTTATGTCTGACTGGAGGCTATTTATGTCTGACTGGAAACTGTTAATGTCTGACTGGAGGCTATTTATGTCTGACTGGAAACTGTTTATGTCTGACTGGAGGCTATTTATGTCTGACTGGAAACTGTTTATGTCTGACTGGAGGCTATTTATGTCTGACTGGAGGCTATTTATGTCTGACTGGAAACTGTTTATGTCTGACTGGAGGCTATTTATGTCTGACTGGAAACTGTTAATGTCTGACTGGAGGCTATTTATGTCTGACTGGAAACTGTTTATGTCTGACTGGAGGCTATTTATGTCTGACTGGAAACTGTTTATGTCTGACTGGAAACTGTTTATGTCTGACTGGAGGCTATTTATGTCTGACTGGAAACTGTTTATGTCTGACTGGAGGCTATTTATGTCTGACTGGAAACTGTTTATGTCTGACTGGAAACTGTTTATTTCTGACTGGAAACTGTTTATGTCTGACTGGAAACTGTTTATGTCTGACTGGAGGCTATTTATGTCTGACTGGAAACTGTTTATGTCTGACTGGAGGCTATTTATGTCTGACTGGAAACTGTTTATGTCTGACTGGAGGCTATTTATGTCTGACTGGAAACTGTTAATGTCTGACTGGAGGCTATTTATGTCTGACTGGAAACTGTTTATGTCTGACTGGAGGCTATTTATGTCTGACTGGAAACTGTTTATGTCTGACTGGAGGCTATTTATGTCTGACTGGAAACTGTTTATGTCTGACTGGAGGCTATTTATGTCTGATGGAAACTGTTTATGTCTGACTGGAGGCTATTTATGTCTGACTGGAAACTGTTTATGTCTGACTGGAGGCTATTTATGTCTGACTGGAAACTGTTTATGTCTGACTGGAGGCTATTTATGTCTGACTGGAAACTGTTTATGTCTGACTGGAGGCTATTTATGTCTGACTGGAAACTGTTTATGTCTGACTGGAGGCTATTTATGTCTGACTGGAAACTGTTTATGTCTGACTGGAGGCTATTTATGTCTGACTGGAAACTGTTTATGTCTGACTGGAGGCTATTTATGTCTGACTGGAAACTGTTTATGTCTGACTGGAAACTGTTTATGTCTGACTGGAAACTGTTTATGTCTGACTGGAAACTGTTTATGTCTGACTGGAAACTGTTTATGTCAGACTGGAAACTGCTAATATCTGACTGGAAACTGCTAATGTCAGACTGGAAACTGCTAATGTCTGACTGGAAACTGGTAATGTCAGACTGGAAACTGCTAATGTCTTATTGGAGACTATGTCTGACTGGAAACTGCTAATGTCTTATTGGAGACTATGTCTGACTGGAAACTGCTAATGTCTTACCTGAGACACCAGAAAGGTGAATTAAAGTAAATGATTGTTTTGAAGGGGCTAGAAACCAGAAATGGGGGGACTGGTTGGTCTCAAGGCAAGACGCTGGCCTCGAGACAGAGAGGTTGTGGGTTCAAATTCACCAGTTGGGATTTTTATTTATGATTCATCTCTGCGGTAACCACTCCTGGTCTCTGCAGCGAACCCGGCTTGAAACATCAATTACTCATCGACGGAAAAAATATGAGTACCTCCGAAGACGGAGTTATCTGCCTATGCGGTAAGGGACCCCTGTGCACACGGCTGCCAGGGAAAAATGGATTAACACGCAAAATTCAGTCCTAGT